>JACJUY010000143.1:82091-147172 GCA_014220935.1 Platorchestia sp. MABIK
CTTGCCTGAGTTCAGGGAGCCGAAGCGAGCCTTGCCTGAGTTCAGGGAGCAGGAGCGAGCCTTGCCTGAGTTCAGGGAGCCGGAACGAGCCTTGCCTGAGTTCAGGGAGCCGGAGCGAGCCTCACCTGAGTTCAAGGGTACGTAGTCAGAGAAGCGCTGAGGGCGCAGCCTGCGGCAAATTTTAATTAATTCCTGAGAAATGAAAGAGGGACTCTTCTGCGATTAGTCTAAGAGAGATTTACATGAAATTTTTCACGCAATCGGAATTTTCTGTTTTTTTGATGATTTTTTTGCAAATTTGTAACTGTTTGTTTTTAAGAATTCATTTATTTAAATCAATTAGCTTTCATTCTCTTCACCCTCACGTACTCGGAGTTGAATAGTTTCATTTCAGGATTCTCTTTGGAGCTTTTGTGCACCAATTAAAAAAGATTGGGGGTAAAATTTTTTGAACTCTTTTTCCATTGCATAAATTGCGCCGTGCTTAATTCTCTACGCTGAAAAATACGTTCATTAAACTTCTCTTAATAGTGATACAAGTAAAATTAAATTGCTGTGAAGTGAGTGATGCTGTCGATATTATTTTACATAGTTAAATTTTTTGTTTTTTTTTGTTCACCATTATGAAATTTCACTGATGTTGCAGGAAGTTATCGTCGTGCTGTGCCATACAAAAAACAAATAATGCGGAAATTTTCGGCGACTAAAGCCCTCATTACAGTGATGGCCTGGCTTACACTTTTATCGAACTTGAGGAATTTGGTAAATTTTGATGGCCACTGTTCGCAAACAATGTGCGAACTGTTTAACTACTCCTAGAAGCACACAATGCACTTCACTCAAATATAAACTTCATTGTATTCCAGTGTCAGTCACGACCCGACCCACTTCCATTTTCATCCCTGGAAATTGAGATGATGTTAACTGTTGAATGCCTTGGCTATTGTAAAGTGTTTGAGCAACCGGATAATCTCTCTTCCAATTTCTCGTATATTTCAATCTTGTGCGCCTCGGTTGGGTGAAGCAGCAGCAGCGGCACCAGAGAAGGTTTACCATGAGCCAGGAAGCAAGCGGCCAGCACTTCAGTAAGCCTGTACTCGTATCTATCGCTCTATAATTGGCAGCTCAGCCCTGCAGCGCTACGGCTCACTGGGCTTGTAATCTCCTAAATTTTTCTGTCTCAAAGAAAAGGCCTTCCAATTTATCTCAGCTTCGAAATGCGTGTGTTGAGAAATGACTGCAGTGTTGATACACTTTTGGTTCTTTCCTGCAGCCAAGAGATTGCGCAGGATTTATTTGTTTTCGTTTGCACTTTCGGGAAATAATAACTTTCTTTGTTATTTTTATCACCTAATAAGATAGAGGCTGAATTATTATAGTATACGTGATGTCTGAAAATATTTACTGTCCACAATTTTACTAGAGGTGTAATTTTCTACATCAAATTTCTTTCATAAATCCAGTTCCTTTTGATTTGTGTTCAAGTTTGCTTCTGTCTCGAGGGGAAGCAACTACTAGAACAAGATGTCTGACATCCCGTTAACAGTATACATGTAAGTACATGCTGATCATTATAATGAAAACATTGCTTGATGAATTCAAACAAAAGTTATATGTGATGTGCTTTGAAATGTCAGAACGCATTCATCAAATTAGTGCGTCTTGTTATGGTTCAGAATACTGAATTAGGAAATTGTACGGTCACCCTTTTTTCTGCTTAAATGTTATTTATAATCGGTGGCTACTGCATAACCACAGTTAATCCAATCAAAAGATCACATTGGTGATGGTCTACTCGGTGAGTTAACTTCTTTTTTGCTTTATATTTTCCACCTGTAACACGGCAGCCCAGTCACAAGGGGATCTTTCACGATATTCTTTTACATTATTACGTCGCCGTGGTGTGGACTATATATCAGTAAATAATACAGACTTGCTCAACAACGCACAAGGAGATTTCATTCAAAGTGCAACATGTCAATAATAGGGTAGGAAATTCTTAATTTTTACCAAAAAAACGTAGTAAACAAAGAAAGAAACTGATGTTTGCCTCTTTATCTTGTCTCTATGTGTTTGATGGTTAAAAGTTTAATTTCAAAGCTGTCTTTCCTTTTTAACAGGGAACGTCAATATTGCTTATACATAATTTGATTGACCGACAATCTTTTCACAGGACTTGGCTACAAAATGTTACTCCTACGTTCGTATTCTTACACCATTGCACCACTTGATGTTACTTGTTCAGGCAACTGAGAAATTATTTAAGTCTCTTTTGCTTGGCATCAGGATTACAAATAAAAATGGAATGATGTTACAACAAAATAAAAACATTCCCGAACTTCAAATGAAGATTTTGTCAGAGTACGAAAAAATTGAAGGATGCTCGTGGAAACAAATTAAATTAGATTAAAAATTACTTAGTTGACAATCAAAGGGATTTTAATTTTCAACATTCATAGTGACATTGGACGTTATATTCGTTCCAACATAAAAAATTCACGCGCTGTACAAAACATGTGTCCACAACAATATAAAATCTTAAGTGCAAGCTCAACTAAAGTATAATTGCTAACTTAAGTTAGTTGACCCAATCTATCCTATAGTGTCATTGACGTCACTAAGCACAGTACGGAGGAGCTCATCAATCGCGCTCGGTCGGCACCAACTTTGTCTCCTTGAATTAGATCTCAAATCCTTCTTTGAGCGGTTCGGAGCTTCCACTCGGCTACGTCTGTGGCCCAAATAAACCTTCACAATCCAAGCATCCATCATTCCCAAAGGAACCAGCCCTGAAGGCCTGCAAAGAGCTCGATATCATTCATGGAAGGGGAAGAAGAGCCGGTCTGCTCCTAATGGGATGCCATTGACAGATGGGATTGGCTGGGCCCGGGAGCTTATCAAGCAGATTACGCTGCACAGAGCCCTCCATTTGAGTGCTCGCCTGCGATACCCACGGCATGATTGTACCTCAATCCAATCAGAGAACATAAGGCTCTTCTGATTGCGCTTTGTTCGAGTTGGTCTTCTCTTCCGTCCGATATTGCTCACGTCCGGTAAATTCTCAAAAGTACAGCAAGCAAAGAAGATAACACTAGAAACGTCGGGTCATTTTTTAGATGCGGTACTGGCGAGAACATCGCGGTATTTACAGTCGTATTCAAATAGACCAAAACCGTGGTTTTAAACAAACTTTGACGTCCGGAAATTTTTAATTTCCAAAATTTTGCTCGACGTGTAATTCTTTACATCAAATTTTTAAATCAAGAAACGTCTAATTTTTGTTCAATTTTACTTTTGTCTCGAGGGAAAGCCACTACGAGAACAAGATGGCGGACATCACGTTAACGATATCCAATTCAAATATAACTTTGATTTACTTTTTTGAGTGAAACATGTTCGAAGAATTCAACAAGCACATAAGAATGAAGATATAAATACATGCTCTTTTCTAATGTTTCGTACATCAAAACCGTGCGTATAATTAACGTAAAATACCCCCTCGTGCTTCTACTTCCTCTTGCATTAAGCAGCAACACTCGACAAAATATCGCTACTCATTTCATCTCAACTTCTAAAGCCGTTAAATTTCTCGACGAAAAATAGCTGGAGGCGCTCGTGTGGCAGTAACTCGATGAAGGAAGAAGCCATCTTCCCTGCAGGCTGCTTAACGAACAAGCCAAAATATATGCAAGTGGATAACAGGTTTTATTATTTTCACTGATATAAGTAATTTTTAAAACAGTTGAGCGTATATATGGTTTAAAAATTCAGTATTTGTTTGAAACTGAAGGGCTTGTACAAGCTGTACTTCAGCAGCCATAACATGTATCGACTGCTTTTGTTCGAAATTAGGTGTTCCTTTACCTTTTTCCGCTAATTTCACGTCTAGCAATTAAACCCACACGTATCGAGATATCTATAGAGGCACACGTAAAATTCTAGTCACATTCTCTCGCTTAGATTAGCGGATTCGAAAGATAAAATTCGAAGAACAGTATGGACGTTCAGCAATAATGCGAACTGCTCCTGGCACATCAGATGCGGGGCTACAAAGTTCACCGTGAGCTCTTGGTGAGTTTTTTCAGCTGGCTAAATTACACTTGTTCGAGTTGAACGAACCGAGCACTGCAGCTTGCCGAAATATAGGAATTTTTTCCATTCCATAGTCAACGATGAGGATGATCCTTGGCATAGCATGATTTTTAAATTGAGGAGTGTGCTTTTTTTGCCAATCAAACCCCTACAACTCGAGATTTCCTCGATATGCATTTAGTCTGTACTCGCCCAAGTGTGTGTGCTCATATTGGTTTTATCACTGCACAGAACTCAACGTTTTTTATTCAGAAATGACCTCAATATCTTTCAGAATGTTCTGGCGAAACTATAGTCAAGCATGCGCGATGATTCATATCCGAGCCCTCACACCCTCCTTCCTCACTCTGCAGAACTTGAGATTTTTCTTTGAAATGAGCGATTGAAGTCTTTCCTTAATACGCAAAGTTTGTGGCAAGTTTTAATGGGTATATTTCAGCCCTTTATTCTTAGGCTCTCGTAATGACTTAAAACTTCTCTACTCAATAAAGAAAAATGGGAGCCTTGAGTACCCAATATGCGAACTTCATCGATGACACAGGTTTCCCTGGCGAAGTTCTGAAGAAAATGTTCCTCGGGCTTTGATGTCTTCACAACAAGAAGTACCTACAAGCTGTTCTTCTTCGTTGCGTCATAACTAAAAAACCATTATGGTCAGCTTGTAAGATATTTATTCTTTTGGATTTGGGCCCTAATTAGTGATTTCAAAAAGAATCATTCAATAGTGTGATGGGATAAGTTAACGTGGTAATGGTGCATTTGGTGGCATTTTCACACGTTAAGGATCGTTAAAAATAAGAACTGCTTATGTGAAATTTAAAAACAATTTGTGGGAAGAACTCAAGCACATATCAAATATTCACTGCTGAGTTCAGAGACCGTCGCGAATTTTGTTTATCATTCTGTAATGAAACTCGCATGAAGGAGAATACGAAATGAACCAAAATATTCCATTAGTGCTTCAAAGAAGTGCGGAACTGTCGCCATGAGCAGGACATGTTCATGGGCTCGAGCGCTTGTGTTGCTGGCACTGAAGTATTTCGCTGACAAATGAAACCGGACAACTTCAGTTCTCATGCACACGCATATTTCAAATCAAAACGTTTCATGTCTTTTGACTTACAATGAGTTGCTCCCTCACTCGAATTTTTTCGGTGCAGAGGAAACCGTATGGAGCAGCTCACATGGAATTAAATCTAGAATATCTTTGACCGATAAAACGAAACATTTTGCCGTAATGTACAAGTGGGATGTTCACTCAGTAAACTCTGTATGGATTTTCCATGCCTCATTATTGGATTCTAAAACAATCAACTTTTATCCGTTAGACATGCAGATGAGTCTCAAGTTTCTAACACGTGCATGAAAGAAGTTTATGAGTTACTCTCACATCTTGCTCACCAACCAAGAAAGAGTTAAAAAACAAAATCCACATACCCGTCTAGCAAAACTCAAGCTAAAATTTAGGTTCAGTTACTCAATTCGCAACTGAAAGAATTTTGTGACCGTAGATCTTTTATGAAAATTGTCAGAGAGTCAGACATTGCGTACAGTGCACACAGTGCTCACAGAGCTCACAGTGCACACAGTGCTCACAGTCCACACAGTGCTCACAGTGCTCACAGTGCACACAGTCCACACAGTGCTCACAGTGCACACAGTTCTCACAGTGCACACAGTGCTCACAGTGCACACAGTGCTCACAGTGCACACAGTGCACACAGTGCACACAGTGCACACAGTGCTCACAGTGCACACATTGCTCACAGTGCACACAGTGCACACCTGGCAAACAGTGTACACAGTGCACACAGGGCACACTGCACACAGTGCACACAGTGCACACAGTGCACACAGTGCACACAGTGCACACAGTGCTCACAGTGCTCACAATGCACACAGTGCTCACAGTGCACACAGTGCTCACTGTGCACACAGTGCTCACAGTGCACACAGTGCACACAGTGCACACAGTGCACACAGTGCTCACAGTGCACACAGTGCACACAGTGCACACAGTGCACACAGTGCACACAGTGCTCACAGCGCACACAGTGCACACAGTGCACACAGTGCACACAGTGCTCACAGTGCTCACAGTTCACACAGTGCACACAGTGCTCACAGAGCTCACAGTGCACACAGTGCTCACAGTGCACACAGTGCTCACAGTGCTCACAGTGCACACAGTGCTCACAGTGCACACAGTGCTCACAGTGCACACAGTGCACACAGTGCTCACAGTGCACACAGTTCTCACAGTGCACACAGTGCTCACAGTGCACACAGTGCACACAGTGCACACAGTGCACACAGTGCTCACAGTGCACACATTGCTCACAGTGCACACAGCGCAAACAGTGTACACAGTGCACACAGTGCACACTGCACACAGTGCACACAGTGCACACAGTGCTCACAGTGCTCACAGTGCTCACTGTGCACACAGTGCTCACAGCGCTCACAATGCACACAGTGCTCACAGTGCACACAGTGCTCACTGTGCACACAGTGCTCACAGTGCACACAGTGCACACAGTGCACACAGTGCTCACAGTGCACACAGTGCACACAGTGCTCACAGCGCACACAGTGCACACTGTGCACACAGTGCACACAGTGCTCACAGTGCTCACAGTGCACACAGTGCACACAGTGCACACAGTGCACACAGTGCACACAGTGCACACAGTGCACACAGTGCACACAGTGCACACAGTGCACACAGCGCACACAGTGCACACAGTGCACACAGTACTCACAGTGCACACAGTGCACAAAGTGAACACAGTGCACAAAGTGCACACAGTGCACACAGTGCACACAGTGCACACAGTGCACACAGTGCACACAGTGCACACAGTGCACACAGTGCACACAGTGCACACAGTGCTCACAGCGCACGAATAATTGTTTTCATCACACGCTACATCATCATCTGAGCGAATTGCCAAGTGCGCAATATATATTTTTTCAAGCGTGTTTCGAGAGTAAAAAGCAAATTTAACATTCGGAATTTCTATTCAGCAACTTTTACGAATTAAGATAAAATATCCCCACAAATTTTTCACAAAAAACAAAACTTTTAAAACAATCAGTTTGTTTCTCAGGGCGTGTGAAATCTCCCTTACTCTTCATCTCATGTAGAACAGAATTACTTGCATGAGCATTTTAATGCTAACAGTTTTTTCACCGTTGCTTTTTGCCCAGAAGTTGTAAAGGTTTCTAAACGAAGCATGCAGTTACGCATTAAAAAAGCGAAAGTTCATATCTATCTTGAATTGCCGCTATTTCCTCAGTCATGTGTAGCTGAAGGTCGCGAGGGATAAATATTCATAAATGTTGTTGCCTTATCTACACTGATGGCAATTTCCTCAAATGAATCCTTGTATATGCTCAGCAAATGAGTATAGATTAACTTTACTACAAATCTCTAGCTTAAATATCACTTAACAAATACGTACTCTGCATTCTCTGATAATTTTTTCAAACAGTAAAATTATATTTTTAAATGCAACGAGTTACAACTAACCAAGTGTAAGTATTAACACACATTATCTCGTCAATAAGAGCTAGTAAAGATACCTAAATGAGGACATGGGCAGTGTGTAAAAGTGGTTCGACAGTTGTCAGCAGTTGTATTCTGAGAACATTGCACTTCAGTTTTTTCCGAGCAGTTCTCAGCACAGAGATTTTCATTTGCGTCACGCCAAGTTTTGTTGAAGCCTCTCAACTAATCAGTCGAAGAGCGTTGCCGCAGCATAGATTTCAGGTTCAGCCTGCACTACTTCTGGCATCCTCAAAATGGAATTTTTAAACATAACAGCTTCTGAGTGCAGTTGGATGAATGTGATTGAACTTTGCAATTAACGATTATTAGTTGATGAATTTTTCTTTCGCAGTAACATATTTATTTTATCTGTTTTGTTATAAAATTCGTCATGTTTAATATAAATTAAGGCATATTCTTCAACGGAACGTTTTCATCCAGATTTTCAAAATACTGGAAACGAACTCATGCGAAGTCAGAAACTTTTTTCTATAACAGAATATTCTAAAAAGACTGAATATTCTCGTTATAATTCATCATACAAGCACTCCACATTGTTGAGTTGGCGCTCGTTAGTAATTAGCTTCATAAGACACCAAAATATTTACTGCCGAGGTTCGAGCGTAGCTTCAACTTTGTCAGAACGGCGATGTGAGTACAATTAGCGAAGGACCATCACGGTGTTCCGACACAAAAGCCTAAACGACCGCTGAGACTCCGAGCGCTTTGATGGATTCATCACCGAAGATCTATCACTTCCTTTCAGTGGCGATCCTTTCGCGGCACCTCTCTAGATTTTCTTTCGCCATGCCTCCCACCAAAATCTGGGAATTTTCTGGCTGCTACTCTGAATTTTCGTCACGGCTTTCGCCTTTTGATTTTAGGCAGCCAATGTGAGTGAGGGTCTCATAAGTCAGCACAATGACCACCAGATGGCTCCTTTCTTTAGACTGGCTCGCCGTTAACGAATTCATACATAGTTTCCCGTGACAATTCTCCTGCTTTTTACCATGAGAAACGGCTCTTTTACAAAACCAAATTGGATCTTATTCGCCTCATGTTAGAATTGCCTTTTTACCAGACACATATCGTGCAAATTAGCTCAGGCTCGAAACCCGTTTGAGGTCGCACAAGTTTCCTCAGTAAGCGATTTTTGATGTCGCTGGAGAAGGTATTTTTGTGTTCGCTTCTCAACTTTGGTGTCGGCTCAGCCATTCCAGGAAACTTTAGTTCGGCCATTGGAAATTAACCTGTATGTTGCCGTCCTTTTGGTCTTTAATGGGTCCACGTCCAAGCGAGGGAGGTTTAGATGCTCCTAAACTGGAAATCATGGGACTTTAATGTTAATGAATCTAGACTGCAATATTCACGATAACATTATTGCGGCGCTGGCCAACTCTTGCTTTAACTCCAAGTCGACACAGCAAAAGTTCTTACTTCTGCAGTATATTTATCTTTTACGCATTCCCCGCAAATCACGAGTTATGGTTAACTCGCAGGCGCTGGTTTACAATGTTCCATTGAAACTTACAAAATTGTTGTGCTTCTTCAAACTACTTTGCAATAAGAAATTACATTTCAATGAACCTTAAGTGAATTATCACTGATACCCGACAAAATACTTCAACTTTTCCGATTTGAGGAAAGAGACAAAATCCTTTCGGTATAGAAAGGAGTGCATATGAACTTCAATTTGCAGCGAAAGTGTTAATCCAGAAACTAGCATTGAATTAACTGCATGAAAATTAATACCGTATTATTTAATCCGTATCCGTAATTAATACAGTGATTAACTGCAATAATTAATACCGTATCCAGTAAGCCCTATAACAACATGCTCGAACGTTGCTGATCGCCCCTCAGGAGTTGAGGTTCATTGTGTTTATCAGTCTCACTCTTTTCCCCACTCATGACTTCTAGAATACAATATACCTCGATACTTCTTGTCATATGAGAGGATTAACTAACAAAGTAAAAGAGCTTATTATCGCTGAGAAAATCCAGCATTGAAATGGTGTTTTACAACATTGAATTGAGTAGTAGTCGCTACTTCTCCTTCCACTGAGCCAAGCAGAAGCGCTTCGGGGTCAAAGAATCTTCGTGCATTATTGTATTGCATCGGGAAAAACACTGAACTCCTGTGGTCTGTGTATGTTTGTTACGCTCGATACTCTGCTTCCCTGAATCGATTAGAATTGATACTGCAACAGTGAGAAAACGTATCCCTGCGAATGAAAGTTTTAGTATAATTTTTTTTAATCGAAACTAATGCGTAGGCTACGCTTCTCATTTTGCCGTTTGCCAATGAGGTCGTTTTGTTACATAGTGGAAACAATCAAAATACAGTCAATCCACTTGTTATACATCATCTTAAACGAATCTCAGTTGATTTGAATAAAATGGTCCTAGTTATTCAACTAACACGATGATTCACTCAAGTTATAAATGCCTGTGCACAATAGGGATGAATTTACATCCGTATGAGTTAAGGTTCACACAAGGATTTATAACTCAAAGTATACTGAAACATATAAGAATGTCCCCTAACTCGAGGATTGACTGTACTACCTATCTTTCGTTAATCATGTATCAGGCTCAGGGATATCAGCTAAACGACGATCACGCAGACAAAGAATATCCAAGGTTGAGCGCACGTCGGTAATTCCAATTTTCAGCCCAATGTTCCGCCCGATACATTGAATCTCTTTTCTCTCATTTATTTCCATTGGAAATGCAGTATAGCTACGGCCACGAGTTTGAAATGACTTTCAATACATCTCAGCATAACGTTTCCTTGCCAAACTCGCTCGAGGTATCGGAAAACAACAAAATTTCTTGAGAGGGCCGTCTTTCATGTTCAATGCGTTCAGAACCGCGAGATCTGAAGAACGGGCCACCTCTTTCCAATATCGGATGATGATCGCATATTTGAAGCCACCTGAGCCCGACACACAACTCCAACAGCGGTGCTCACGCAACTAATTGGCAAGTTTCTACGACCTGTTCCTGAAATAATTAAACTCAGTAACAGCGTCCGTCATGGGAAGAAAAAGGAGCTTCGTGTTCGATCAGTCGAGAAATCAGAAAAAGTCTTGAAATTGCTACTGCAGATTTTTTACTATCTCATTTCAATTACTACTACCTTTCTCATTCTCATACTTTGGATTCCAGTCATACTAAAATTTATCGGTGTTGAAGTTCGGTTGAATGTTATAAAAAAGATGACCAGGCATAAGGAGTAGCTAGGTTGGAGATTTGTACGGTCATTGGTGCTACGTGGCTCTTAAAGTAATGTAAAGTGGAAGATTAGCGTTAGCGTGAAATTCTCGCTGAAGTTAAGGCTGAGGCTCATCTTCAGGATATTTTAAAAGTTAACTAAGGGAAGGTCTTACGGGATGTGTTGAAGCTGAGGTCGGAGTAATGCTTCCAAAATCCCCAGGCCTACTCATAGAGACCATGACGTCATATGAATGGTCAGAGATTTCGCGCCATTTGTGATGAATCGAAAGGGAAAAATTAAGCTGGCTACAATGTCTCATTCACTTCAATGGGATGGAGCTGAAAAGGCTTTTGAAAATTTGAACAGCTATGTAGTGATACTTTTCTTGTCAAATGAGTGTTTAAAATATTCAGTTTCACATTTTCAGTTCTAATACGACAGAAAATAACAGCGCAGTTGAGCTTGTTTGGGCCAAGCTTTGGGCAGGGCAGTTAGAATGAACAATTTCAACTCAGGAAATATTGTACTGTCACATTTTCTTCACATGATTCCAGCAACATTTGGGTTTTCACTTTCACTGGAGCTTGAAAGTTGTACAAGGTAAGATTTTTTCACCCCATTTTGCTCTTCATATGAAACCTGTATAGCACGAGATCGTCAAGAATGGTCAGTTACAACAAAATCTGACATAGTTTAGAAAAATGGAAACACGCTCAGAACTGCTTATTATGATCTTAAATTCTACCTTAACTATTATTTCCATCTTTCACCGCGCTACATCACTTCAGCGATTGCTACATTTTATCGTATTTAAATCAAAAAACCCAATTTATAAACCAAAAAAGTGAAGACTAAGAATTTAAACACCTTTACCCATCGCAGATGTAATTTTTGACCACCCACACCTAATTTTAGCAAAGTTATGCTGGAAATTATACGGAGCAACATATTTACCTTCATTGGATTCTATTTCACATTGCTGCCATTCCTCGACCACGATATTGCGGAGTCATTTCTTTGGCATCACAACGAGAAATAGGATGCTAGGAGGCTTTGGCTTATGTCCACAAAAATGAGGGTCAACATAAGGGTTGAGGCTATGGTAAACATCGACTAGAGTAAGAGTTACGACATAGTAAATGTTGAAAGCCACTTTTTGAATTTTTAGGGCCTAAATTTCGATATTTATCAGCGTTATTTTATGTTTTAAGGTTTCAGTTGCACAAATAAAATTCTGGCAGCAAACCGAATCGTCATTAGAATCCTTAAATTGAAATACTCAGAATTCGTAGGGTTTTTGGTTTAACTAACGTAGGTTTTCGTACATACGTTTGTTGTATTTTCACAATGATATTTTTACCATAGCTGCTTCTTCAGCAGTTCTTTGCTTTTCTTTTATGTTCAATGATTACTACATGGGATGCAAAAATTATTACTTTTTCAGGGTAGAAAAAATATTCTAGCGATGTTAAAAATAAGCGACGTCCCTTGCGTTCTCGCCATGTAAAAATTGAAGCGCTGGTGATGATATATTGCATGTGCTAAAACCTGCTCTATTCCATTGTTCTTGGACACACTACGCTTGAGCAAGCTGTACGAGATTGCAGGCAGAGGGTTTTTTACGCGTCGTCTTTATAAGTGATTCTTTTGCAATGTTTCATCTTTACTTCCTAGAACTCGCATTCTAATGATCAAAACGAAACTTGATAAATTTTAAGCGCTAGAAAAGACTTGTGCCTTCACCATATCACAGCAGGGAACTCCACTAATACGTGTACCCTCAAGTAGACACGAATGTGACGAGGATGAACATTTTTATCTAGAATAAGTACCTGCCTCACTCTTTCTCAAACCGTGCCTCCAAGAAACACTGGCTTTGGGCCCACAAAGGATACCTCTAACCTAATTGACAATATTTCAAACTGAAAACTGACGTCAGATTATTTATAATGATGAATGGGCTCAAGGAAAAACATTTCATTAAAAAACATTCTGCATTCCAAACAAGCGTAGCTGAGAGAAAGAGTCAACGGAAGAACTGAGTAAAGATCTGGAAATTTCAGCTCTACGTGTTGTCAAGAAGCTCCTACTTACCGAGACTGGAAAAAAATGGGTAATTTCTACTGGAAAAATGAGGACTCAACAGTAGAACACTAGTATGCAGAGATGTTTCGTGACGAAGGCACGTCAAGCTTGTGATAGATCTTACATCGTTCGTCACCGTAATGATGTGTCCAGATACAATCCTCGTCGTAAAGGAGAAAATCCAGGATCCAGTCAGGTTGACGGTGACGGAGAAATTTTTTCTCATTATTTTTGCGCATAAAATTCCCCGAAACGCAACATTATTCCAGGTTTGATATCAAACGACTAAAATTTTTCACTTGAAACTGTAACTGAGAAGAAAACTAAACAACAAACGAAACCTAGACACAACCGAAAATGAACAAACAAATAACTTGCCATTAGTTTTGCCATAACTCCTAATGGGGAGTAATGATGACTTCAAGCTGAAAAAAATTCTTTACCTTCGTACACTCCGATGGCTTCAGTCTTAAAACTAGAACAAACAACCCTGAGAGAGTAGGACAGGGTATTTTTTGAATACACTGAGACGTCGAGACCAAGTCTAGCGCTGCATGGAGAGGGCAAGGCTCCTGGAAGCAAAGAGTTTCCATGAACAAGCGTCGCTTTGTTTGCTCGGCAAACACTCTGATGAAGGTTTTGTACAACTTCCAGAACTACTCGACGGCCTCAAATGGTCTCGGCCTAATCTCTCCAAGTCGCACAACTTTTCAAGAGTTCTTAGAATGTGAGAGTTGCTTCTTAATGCAGATAGATCTCATTTTAATCCTTAAAAGAGCGAGCATGGTGCATTTTTGGAGATTTAGCATTTTCACTGCCTTATCTCACCATGTAGATGTAAATGCTGCATTTCTAGACTTATATTATAGTCATGACACTGCAATCTTTGAGCATGCATATTCTAGGTTCAACGTATTTGCGTACAGACTTTATCCATTGCTTACGTTTAACTTTAATTTGAGAAACAAACAAAAGGTAAGACAATAAGGCAACACATCGTAGAGCAGCAGTACCTGTGATTGCTCGAAATGGTATTTGATTAGTTAATTTTATTTCAAATTGAGTAGTGAACGCTTCGTAGAGTTTTGTCAAAACTTCAGAAGCTGGATTGTTTTGGGAGACCGAGTGGTGTAGCATCTCGGCGTTTGTTTGGTTTCTAACTAACAGGAACGATGAAGTTGGCGGTATTTTGTACGACGTATTCTAAGTCACTACACAAGGTTAACACTAAATGTTCGAAATCGAATCTTTTAATGTCGAAAATTATTATCGCTGTGGAAATGTGAAGAAATGACCTGCTAGAAAATATATGTTCTTGTTTACGTAGAACTTTAGCGGGCCGTTCGTGCCAATGTTCTAGTTACTTTAATTTAAAAATCAGCAAATGTAAGCAAATTGTTCGTAGAAGTCGATTTATTCCGAAGTTTGCATACTCAAGGACTATATCTAAGAAGGAATTACCTTATGCAAGTACACATCCAACAAAACTGTCCCGTTTCACGAAGCTTGGAGTCGATCTAGACGATGCATTTGTATTGGGTGCGAAGAATTCCAATTACTCTCATACACGGGTTTGAAGCATACAAGGGTTTAAATATTAATTCGAGGGTTTAAAGCATACTCTTGGTATGTCTACTTTACAAACTAAGCTTTGCGCGCTTCCCATCGTGATCATGAGGGAATAAGGGAGGTATGAACCAGAATACTACAAGTGCAAGAATTTAAAAAACAGAAAATAAATTGGTCAGGCATTTTCCTAACTACAAATATACCTCATCTTTCCACGGTCTCAAAATTTTTCAAAGGTATTTTTTTAAAGACATTAGAATGCACTTTTAAAAGAAAAACTTCAACGGCTTATGTTTGTTTACATTCTCCGATGTAACGCACTCAGTTCAACCGACTACAGGGAAGCTCGCAGCTCACCAAACAACAAACGACCGCAAAACGTGATACGCAGCTCCTGCACGTGCACTAGTTGCCATATTTGTGTCTCCGCGCTTCGAATCGTCTTTGTAGCTTTTTGTTTTTTATCAGCCTGAGATAAATACCAACTCAAACCGTCACTGCTTTTTGTTCTATCACTATTATAAAAGCAGCAGCGTCCGTCCGTCCGTCCGTCCCTCCGTCCGTGTGACCTCCTCTTGATTATGGTATCCACAATACGCAATCGGCTTATTTCTAGAATAGAAATTTTATATGGAGCTTTCTCTGTTGAAATTCATCATGACGCTTTGATATTTTTAATTGATTATGCAAAAAGAAATGTCCTAAATTCGTTCGACCAGTAACCTGGCTACTACTGGGTTTAAGGCCCAAGATTTTGGAACTTGAGTTATTGTTTTCGAAATTGTGATTTTCTTGAAAAGCTTTGAAGAGATAAAAAACGACATTTCAGAATAAAATTCCGGCAAAAGAGGCCACCAAAGATAGAAATGTGTCCAACCGCAAGAGAGAAGCAGCAAGACTCCGACAGCAAGAAAAACATTGAAGACGATCGGATGAACGACGCGAAATGGCAAGACTAAGCAATGTTGCTCGCCAACAAAAAGCTGGAGCTAAATTGACCCTTGACCGGCGTTTGGAAATTCTACGGAATAATGCAGAGCAACACCGAGTAGCCAAAGAGAGCTTAACACATGAAAGAAGCGAGAAGATTCTTCGTCATTGCGCTGGACAACATTGAGTGGCACGAGAGAATTCAACTCAAGAAAGAAGGGATGAAATTCTTCAGATTAATGCCGACCAGCACGTGTGCACTAGTTACTGTAATAACTGACCTGAGAAAAATTTCACCTCTAGTACCATTATTTGTAGTTTTGATACGGCGCTGCCCGCAATACCTGCAAAACCATCCAATTTTCAAATGCCGCATGGCTTTTATAGGATTTTCCGTGTGACTGCCGTACAACGAAATGACGTGGATGTACTAAAAGCGTGGATCACAGCATATGTAAGACAATCATTTGACGCCAATTGCCAAGAAGAAAATAGCAAAAACTCTATGCATGACCAGGTGAATGAAAAAATAATAAATCTGGAGCGGGCCAGCATGAAAGCTAACATATTGAAGAAAATAAAGACCACTTGAAGAGACTGATTGACAACAGGCACGGCATCCTACAAAAATGTAAGAATGCATAATATTATCACACGATATTATAACATTCAGCTAAGCTTGGTTGAAAGACATCTAGCATGAACAATGAGAGAATACGTGTACTACAATGTTCATAAACCTTCGACAGGAAAAGAAGTGGTGGTTACATAATTCTATTAAACGGAACCTGCAATCACATCTTGATACGATTGTAGGAACCAAGGAATTGCATCAAAGACGTCTAACATTGCACTCACGAGAGAATGCAATTGTAGTCGTTTATTAAATACCAGTCCGCCAAGCATCCGGTGATGATGAAGTTAATGATCTTTTTAACGATATTCTTAGGACTCTTCAGTGGAACAGTATTTGTGTGTGACTTCGATCATTCTCACATGTACAGAACATCGTCGATCGAAGTAGTCGGGCCTCTGAAAATAAGCTTGTTGATCAGCAGCTGTAGATGCAATCCAGATGAAAGATGACTGCTAACGGATCAGTTGGAAGATCACAATATGATTGGTTTGCTCCTCTGGTCCGTATCTTTAAACATGGGATATTATGAATGTACGCTCTCTGCTAGTCGCGGAAGATCTTCAAGCGAATGAAAGAGGAACTCGGCAGGTTTGATTCCGATGGAATAATAATGAGCAGAACCTTAGAAAAACGCTTCATGATACTAGAAAAAAACCTGTACAGCCATGCACTAAGAATCACTTCCCAAAATAGCTTTGTAGTGAAACTTACAAAATCTTTTCGAGCTTTTCTAAGGAAGTCAAACTCCTTTCATATGACAGGCAAGAATTGCGCAAAAGACTTGAAAGGCACCAGAGCAAAGAAGCCCGTCGTGTGGAGTACACTCGCGCCTGTAGGCCTCTTAAAGCGAATGTTACCAAGCCAAAAAAAAGAGAGCACATTTTCTGAACAACCTTGGACAGAATGGCAGAACTTATTTTATGAATATGGGAAAGAAAAAAAACCTCGAAATTGAGTCTCATGGATCACTAATAGATCATGGTGGCTAATCTAAATCAAACGACATAAGCAAAACCTTAACCCTGAATAAATACTTTCCCTTAGGATTTGCAAGATTTAAATGAAATGCCTCAACGTTATGCTTAAACTATATTAGGGAATTCTAGCAAATGACTCATCGCATCAGCGGAGAAAGAGAGGCAGCTGAGTCTGCCAAGGCCTGAATTATATGTAGCAGGGTAAATGTTTAAAAAAATAGTGAATGTAATTAGCACACTCTTATCGAGCATTCTGAACGATTTTTCGCAAACTGGAAAATATAGTAGGATTAAAAACAGGCGAATGTCACTATCATTTTTCAAAACGTGAATAAGAAAATACCTAACAACTACTGCCCTGTCAGTTTATATTGACCATCATTAAAGTAGTCGAAAGATTACTCAAAATCCGAATGATGAAGTTACTTTAAGTTTGAAGGCAGAAACCCAGTGTAGATTCTAGGAAAAACATAGCTTTCTCACAAACATTTTTGACTTTTTCGGAGAACTCAACCGCAGTTGAAATAATGTGAAAGCCGTAGATTTCTTGCCTATGTCCCAAATTTTAGAAAGCCTTCAATAAACTTCTCCTCTAAAGACTTATGAGGATAGTGGACCTCCTTGATATGCAGGGAACTACTTTTCAACGTGGACGGAACTAGCTCACTTGTCGCACACACAAAAATGTAAAGGTTCATGAGCATTTTAGTGAATGGACATTAGTAACATCAAGGGCTCTCAAGGTGAATTTTATGTTTCCTTCTCATTATCATCGACATTACTGTCGTTCATCTCGTGACCATCAGTAAAATCAACAAGTTCTCGCTCTTCACTAAATTGCCTCAGCGTTTTCGAGCGAGGCAGGTTTATAATTCGAACAAATCTCTACCAATGGACCTGGTAAATGCGTTTTAACATCGACAAATTTTAAAAGTGTTGCTCTTTGCAAATAAAAATTGGGACTTCCTTCATTCAATGAACGAGACACTAATAGAAGTAGAGGGGTATTGAAGAGTTCTTTGTTTGACAAGATCTTATGCTCAACAAGCCACTAAAATTAGCGTGAAAAATTCGAAAAGATTTTTTTAAAAGCACGAAACTTTCAGCGCAAGCGAAAGGACTTAGATGTGAATCAACCTCTGAAATATCGCAAAATAACATTGAGCGGTTTTTATATGACTCACGTTACAAAAAAGACTAAAATTAAATGGCTGTACACCACTGAAAACGTCATATTTCTTTATTAAAACGAGCATACTGGCGCCTTTACGTGACGATTGATGATTGAGACGGTGACTTTGGCTCATCCATTTTGCACCACTTCTTTTCTCTTCGGCAGAGGTGAACGAGATCGCTGGCCACTATTGGCAATAAACCAAACAGTTCTTAGACGCTCGTACTCCCTCCTACTTACTGCTGCTACCCACTCATGCCGTGCCGCCAGCGCATGGCTTATGTCAAAATGAAGGAATGATCTGACGTACAAAGGAAAATAGGGAGAGCATAGTTTGGCACATATTAAGACAATCATGAAGGGCTTAAGCGAATGTTCAAATGAAGAAAAGTTTTCCATGGGAGAGTCGGACTTTGGCAGCAACCGAAGAGTGGGTCACTCTGCTCGTTCTTGAGACCTAATTCTATTGTATTCTAGTATGTGAATAAACAAAATTCCCATTATATCACAGGTGGTGGCATAAGCACCACAGTTAGTTATGACCTAAAATTAAATTTCTTTTAGAGAAATCTCCAAACTTGAGATAGTATTTTTCTTTGTTGGTTGGGAAGAAATCTCTCTCGTTGTCTCATTAGCTGTTGCCAATTGAATGGCAGTTGATTGGGAAGAAATATCTCTCGTTTTTCTTTAGCCCTCTCGATACACATCATTTCACAATAAAAGGTGAGCAGTCATCAGAAATAGTGTTTGGGTCGGCAGTGTTCGTGCCTGCAGGGAGCTTAGCAATGACCTTGCACAATGACAAAATGGCTTTCTGAAATCGAGAGGGCAAATAATCATCATACTAACGACTTTGAAATAAACTGTTTCCCACATTGCATGGTTCCCTGATTTGGCTCGATTTTCGATTTGTAATTACAGCTCGTACATAAAACATTGAAGGTTGTTTCATTATGAATATTCGAATGCGTTTGCCAATTCGTTGGCAAATGTGTTTCATGCATTCAATTTAGAAAAATACACTTGGCAGCTGTATTTTCCATTCCCAACTATACTTGAGGATTCAACTATTACGCTCAAGGCATCACACCATATCATTCATTGCACTCCTTACTGATAACGAAACATAATTTATTTTCTCATAAGAAAAATTATGAAACTCTTCATCACATTTGCGACAGTCGTTCCCTGAGCAACAGGACACTTGAGTGCGGGTCCAGACCGCCGGGTGGCAGACCGAGTCAACACGGCGAGCCAATATTCTTGAACGCTCGGCGCCCGGAGTATTTCATGAAAGTTTCGAGTGTCCTTCGTTAAGGCGCAATTTAGGGACTGAAAGAGCTCCTCTTGTCGTCCCCTGAGTGCGATTCTTCATGTTTATGAAGCACGACGCTCTGGTGTTGCACTTTATTGCAGACTCGGCAAGGTGCTTTTCGAAAAGAATTTACTAGCGAGCGTGATGCACGTAGTGGTGCGTAGAAACAACTTCTGATTCAGTTCGCTGGGCCATGAATGTATCCGCTTATATGTACATCACATTCTGCTCGATTAATAGTTGCCAGGGTATATTTTAAGGTCGAATTGATCTTAACTAACTCTGCTCAGTCCAGTGAGCTACTAACTCGGGGTACGAACACTTTGAACCCGAATTGAAGCCTTTTCAGAACGTCAGTATTGATATGGCGCTCCATCTTCTGTACTGGCCTTTATAGATTACTATCGGGGAGCCTCAAAAGGTGACTCTTCAAACTGAAGAGTCACCTTTTGAGGCTCCCCGATAGTAATCTATAAAGGCCAGTACAGAAGATGGAGCGCCATATCAATACTGACGTTCTGAAAAGGCTTCAATTCGGGTTCAAAGTGTGTACTGGGGAAATTGCAAAAATTGAATAGATGGTTCTGGTGAAATTCGTGTGAGGAAATTGGGAACTCGTTCGCTTTATGGATCTCAACGCGCGAATTTTTCGTCGGTGAGGTCAGCGACTGCCTGCGAGATGGCGGGGAAAAATTACTTTCCTTCAAGGAAGCAAAAAATATTCAGTTTAGGAGTACTTTAGGGAATTCAGTCTAGACAGTCGATTACCATTTTATGAAAAGAGCTGATTTCTTAGAGCAACAGTGGCGAACAAAACTTTACGATAGGAAAAACTGTGATGTATGTTTTCGACTTCAAGCTCTTGTTCTTCACCCTATGGTTGTCATGGAAACCGACATGTTCATATTTTATTGTTACTCTGTCTGAGTAAGAGGATATTATTTTAGATCAGTCCGTTGAATGCAAAGTTCGTCTCAAAATTGAAATTTATGTTGTTCATAACCTATCAAAGCAGATAGCACGATTAGAAATAACATTAAAAATTTACAAAACGTTTTTGAAGTACACAAATTTTCAGTGAAATTACTTTTGTCTTAATAGCTGCTCTTAGATTTTAAAAATGCAGGAGTGCATTTCGGATGTTATATTTTCTCCTCTGCTCGTCCATTTGCTTTATTCATTATTTATGCTTATGACGGCTCAGTTGTTTCAGAAATACGTACAACATTTTGTCATTCATTCGACGTGCGCGCTGCTGGTTCAAAAGAAGAACTCGTTCATTACACGCATGTTTTTTAAAGCAGGGAATCGCAGTGCTGTCAATAACAAGTCACGAGCCCGTTGATGAGGCTGATTAATTCTTACGGCTGGAAAACTTTCTCGTTAAATCGTTCAAAACAGCGATACCGCACGGCTCCATCTGTGGAAGTTGTAATCAGCTTCATGTTTTTGCGGCATCAGGGCGCGATGCCTCGATCTCTCGGTCTGCTCACTCTTTTATGTCGCTGTGAAGAAGAAATACAAATAATATTTGAATCTTTGTGCTTTGTGAAGCGAGAGTAAATGCTGGCTGAGTTACTCCCCTTTTCATTAGCATCCGTAAATAGGATACAGTGGGGCAACGAACGTTGCGTTGTTATGGATTTTTTAGGCCGCGAGCATGACTCCCGTGAGAATTTGCCTGCAGTGAAGAAGTAGAAATATCAGCCTCGTGTATGAAGTTGCGCTGGGCTAAAAGTAAATTGACATCAAAACTAGAGAAAAAGGGTCGGTTATTTTGAATTTCAAGAATCCAAAACAGTTCCCTTTTCTACTCTTGATGTTAAAAACGATGTGTTACTTACCGCACGACAGAGCAACAAGCACTGCAAAGCGAAAAATCAATTTCCTGAGCGCGGTATTTTCAGTTTGTGCACAACATGTGCAGTCGTTCAAGCATAAGCGCCGTTTATGCTTGAACAGGCTGTACACAACGTGAACGTCCTGTGTGTGTGCAGCAGTGAGGCCTGCATGTGGGCGCAACCCTAATCGTTGCAGAAGTTTTGAAACCAACAGTCTTAATGAATAATTTAAAACGGTAAGTGTTAAATTCTAATTTTTCGGAATAGCAAACTTCAAAAATCGTTCTTCAAAACAAATATTTGCAGCCTCTCAATTTTCAGTTTCAAACGTAAAAATAAAACTGCTCTATAGTTTTAAATCCAGTTCTTTACAGTATTACAGCTCAAGACATCCCTTATTTCTTCATCAAGAGGCTAACTGTGTGAAATTCTCAATACATTTTCAGGTCCCGTTCTTTATAGCAACTCAGTTCACTTCGTCGCTTACTTCTTCAGAACTTTGGAGAAGTGAGGTAACGTTCATAGGTGACATTGGAGAGTACAGCCAGAAAAGTTTTCCGAAAAGGTTTAATAAAGATGGTTTTCCGATAATTTTTTCCCGTTTCTTTAATGCAAATGCGAGAAATAATGGTAAAAACAGATTTTTCCCTTCAATGTCTCAGCACGTATAATGTAACTTATAATGCAGTATAAATTAACACTGTCTGGAGTTGACCTTTGTTTCTGGGCTCGAAGGTGAACAAGGTACATACTGATGGCAAATAACTGTTTTTTGCGTGTCGACAGAGGTGACCCTCCGGAAGCTCTCGGGATGTGGCTCGTTTTTCAACCGCCGTCTTGTCGGCTTCGCTGGATCGACTTCCGATACCTGAAGCCTAGCGTCATTGTGTCGCAACCAAAAACTGTGACCTGCCAACCGCTAACTCTCGACAAAATTTGATTTTCTCTCAGTTTTCACTCGGAATTTTGAAGCAAAATTATCCCCCAAGACCTTGTTTCTTGGCAGAAAATGTTGACAGCAGAACCTACTCGTTTTAAGACAGATTTTGCTGCGAATATTTGAAATTGAACGGACTTCACAAACCCCACCTCTGCCAAATTTGGTGTCGAGCCAAATTCAAGGAGGCGATATTTTTAGCGAGGCGACGGGCTTGAAAAATATCTCCTCATGGGCACCTGTCCTCAGGTGAAAAGTGGCTCGACCTTCTTAGTAGCTTCTAGGGAAAAATCCGACGATGCTTCCTTGTAAGTTGATCTTGGGCTTCAAGGAACCTTTTATATAAATTTTGCAGTCTTGTTAGTCTGGAAGGGAGGAGTGACGGGAAATGTTTCATGAAATCAAATTATCGAGAAAATAAGAGAAGCTGCGCGACTGTTGTAACTATCTTTGTTTTTTTGGGATTGACCTTCGTAGAATTTTTGAGGCTGCGTAGTGTCCTTTTATCACTGCAGTTGATCAACGCGGCACATATACAGTATGTAATATGAGCACCTGGTTGAGTACCTCAGGCGAGTAGAAATGGATTACATGAATCTCGAACAAAGTGATCTAATAAATTTTCGTGGGAAATAAAAATTGACGATTTCTTACTGACTATCCGAACATCAAGTCAACAAAAAATTGGTTTTCGAATCCAATACATTGCTTATGAACTGACTTGTAATTACGAGTTTCGAGACTCTTGATCACGACCGCTGCTTTTCATCAAAGTCAGCTTCATGACCACATCAGGAACTTCATTTTTGCAGCAGCACATCAGCCGCAAATCAGGGCTTGGATTTTGCTCAGTCAAATTGGACGGCGCGAGCGAGCAATTTTTGCTGCTTTTCCCCAACGCAGCACCGCAATGTTAAGTGAAACTGTCAGGAAAAGGGAGGCAATTTTCTCCATCTCGCTGCGTGAATTTCGTTTTTGTGGCCTGAACGAGTATAAGTGTACTTCACCTCGTTGCATGCAGAGGGATTTCAATTTTTGTTAAACGAGTTTCGTTTTTTCACTGCGTAAATAGTACGAAAATACACATGTGATTCAAGGATGACGGAAAGATGTTCTGACCTGAAATTTTAAAGTTTACCCAGGGCTTTGTAAGAAAAATAAATGTCATAAATGGTTATTCATTTGGGTAAGATAATTCAGGGCGACGATTAAGCATCATGAGCTTCAAATGAATTTTCAACCAAAATTAATTGACTGTGAACCATAATATTACCCAGCAATATCTACTACATTGAACTTGCTTATTTGTTCATCAACATTCTAGTGAAGCTACAATTGTGATTCTATTACAACAACCTCAAAGCAGAAGTAAAATATTAACAGAATACCAACACAAAAATATAATAACGAAGTATGAGGAGGTGTGATAGCGTGGTCCGTTTATGTCTCATTAATACAACAAGTTTGTTTAACTTCACCTAAAATCTGTCATTCCTCATAGTATGCAATGGGGTTTTCAAAGAGTGGTTAGCTAGGCGTTTGATGGGCTGCATTTTACTTCATCTCGTGCTGAACCTGTAGGTCGTATGCATATATCATTTCATACAGCAGTCTTTCTGAAATCATTAGGTGTGTATTTGCATTGTATTTAAATATATTTCGCTAATCAATACTTGAGCCTTTTTTATGTCTGTACATTGCAGCATTAGGGGCCGCTCGAAACAGCGGGCAACTTTCTTTGTCGCAGATAATTAAGTTACTCTTGTACAAAAAATTTGACCGATATTGCTCAGGTTTCTGCACAATTTTAAAGAATTGTTTACTCTATTTCAATGTAAAAATTGCCGAAAGAAAATGAGCAAAAGGTGATGGGAAATGCCTGGGTCTAAAACAGTATCCAGCCAGCTGGCGTCACCGTGACGCTCCATGTGGCGCCAGCTCGCCACAAAGAGCCATAAAATGATTTAGTCAATCAACTCAGGCAAGTTTAGGTTGATATAGGTATAGACATGTACGTAAAACGATCTTTCAGATTGTAATGAAGATGTAAAAAATTAGAACGAGGCCATTTTCAAGAAATGTACTTGATTAGAAATAAAAATAATTTAGCTTAATTCTTTGATTGATTTTTTCACGCGGTACATACTATTTTCTAGGAGGTTTCATATTTTGAACGCAGCGAAGGGAGAAAAATTATTAATATCAAATGACTAGATTTTGAGTGAAGTGTTGGGAGTTCAGTCCTCAAAACTATTTTTAAACCGTTTTTTCCTGCGGAACGTTTATTTACTAAATATATTAAATGCTAAACCAGCAAAACATGCATGCATTAAACATGCTCAAACTATTTTTGTTGACCAAACGACGGAACTGTAGGTTGCTAGAATATACAATTGAAATTCCTCAAGTAAGTTTCGAGATCATTTCCTAAACAATACCCAGTAATTTTTACCCCACCTTCAGTGAGCTACCACGCAGCAGCACAAGCGAAACCCTGAGGAGAAACAAGCAAAGGCTGCAGCACCGCAAGAAGCCACGCCTTCGCCTTGCCACACCGGTAGCTCATCACACCAAAATTTCTATGCATATCATCACATTTGCGCTCGTAGAAGCCCTCCGCGAAGTCTGGCCTGAGCTCTAAGAGAAATCTGATTTTTCGTTCTTCAAAGCCTCGAATTCCTCGGAGATTACAACGGCACCTGCTGAAAGCTAGGAATTTCCCAGAGATTTTCTTTCCCGCATCGCAGAGCAAATTCTTTTCACGCGGCATTTGATATCTTCTCTGCAAATATTAGTGTACCTTCAGCGACGCGCGCCGAGCTAACATGTCTTTTCTAGCCTTCAAATTCCCATTGCAGAAAACTGAGCGGAATTTTACTGCGAAGTTTTTTTTTTGTCTTAAATTGCCCAAACTATTGTCCGTCTCCAGGATGGAAGTGCACGTGGAATTCAACAAATATATGCGGTTTTCTGAATATTTAATGTTGTATTTATTTCTATAGCAAGTTTAAGGCTGATAATACACCGTCATTTTGGCCTGTATTCTTCAATAATTACAATTTGAATGGAAATAATTTGTAAACATTTGTGATTGAATAATAAGAGTCTTTTGTACGTTTTTCGATTTAGTTGTTTAAATTTACATGATTTACTTGTTCCTTGTATTTACAAGACTGAGCACTGTGAATTTACGCGCTGTGTGCCTTACATTTTTATATTTCATCGAGTGACATTTTATGTTTCATATTTCAACGAGTTGCACCATTTGATTCTGTCACAGAAATATCGGAAAACTTTCGTCTAACACTTCGGAGTATATCTTGCTTCATCTCGTCGTTATAAATTGTCACTTCTATTAATATTATGAAGGAACTAGAGCAGGCTATCGGTCTTCAGGCTTTCCATTTCCAAGTTCAGGCAATTTGGCAGTTCACGTCTGTGTCTGTCAAACAATTTAAAAAGTAAAACTAGTCTGCGCTAGTTTGACAACTTTGTTTCATTTTAGCCGTAAAATTAATGGGAAGTCTGGAGAGACAAATTTTCCTCGAAAACTTGACTAAGCAGAGGATTTTAGCGAAAAATACGGCCAACAGCAAATAAAGAAACCGGGCCTCGCACTGGGCTTCAATTCCTAGAGTGGGTGGCCTCTTTTCGCGCTCCAAGTTCCGAGTGAAGCTCAGCGACGCAACTTCTTGTATTTCGAAGTATCCGTACTGGAGTTCTATTTGCAGAACCTTGACGTTAATGTGAAAGTTTTTAATGAAGCTCGTATCAGTTCAGTATTAGAGTAATCCACGTTCAAAAATGGTCATTTAGGTCAGAATTTGATAATGTCTTCATGCGTTCAGTTCCCTCAGGGGGCATAGAATAGGCATCAGGCTTAGATGAGATTTTACCTATCGTCTGGTGCAGGAACTGGCACATCCCTGGGAGATACTGTTACTTTGCTTCAGCTGAAGATAGGCATTCGGGACTTCTATTTTCGGTGCCCACTTTGTTTTTTTACAGTTATCATACCTTCTTCGCTGTCTCTTTTCGTTTTTTTTCGTATTCTTGGTTCCGAACTTACTGGTTTCTCTGAGTAGAGTGTCCTGTGTGAGAAACGGATTGTGTATGGATTTTCTGTTTCAACACTCTATGCTAAATTGACTTTTCTCTTCACTTTTTTGAGATCGTTTTGGTATGGCTAAAGAGCCTTAAATCAATTAATGTAACAATCATGAAAACAATATTAATCAGCATGTAGTCCTTTTGACAGCTTACTTGAGATGAAACATCTGATGAAGCACTTCTCCATTTTAGAGACCCAGGACATCGGAGCGTGAATTTGAAAACTTTTCCAAGACCCACGCTGTTTGGGTGACGCGCAGACTGAGAGCAATCATAATGCTGCATGAGATGTTCTAAATTCAGAGAGAATATGGATGGTAAAACTTCATAAAATGACAGAGCCGACGCAAAATCACAGAGGCATCCCCACTTTTCTTCAGTTATTTGGGTACACTACAACAGCACTTGCAGTTTTCAGGATCGTTTGTTACGATGATACGTGGGATATATCTCATCAGGTTTTGTGAATCGTTCAAGATGTTTTAGAAGTACCTTATAAAATTGAAACTATAAATACGATGTTAAAAAGTACGATGTTATAATTTAGCAACAATTTCAATTTCATACTGATACGAACTGCTTTTGATCATATATTCTCTGTAGAATCTTCTTTTCATTCCTTAGCTTATTTCAATACTTGAGTGCAATCTATTCTCTATGAGCAACCTGCTCATTGTGTGCAGTCTATTCTTTATGAGCAACCTGCTCATTGTGTGCAGTCTATCCTTATGAGCAACCTGCTCATTGTGTGCAGTCTATCCTTATGAGCAACCTGCTCATTGTGTGCAGTCTATCCTTATGAGCAACCTGCTCATTGTGTGCAGTCTATCCTTATGAGCAACCTGCTCATTGTGTACAGTCTATCCTTATGAGCAGCCTGCTCATTGTGTGCAGTCTATCCTTATGAGCAACCTGCTCATTGTGTGCAGTTTATTTTTTATGAGCAACCTGCTCATTGTGTGCAGCCAACTCTTTTATGTGCTGCCTGCTCATGGTGTGCACTCTAACCTATAAGAGCGGCTGCCTACGATGGGCGGCCCACGCGCCAAGCGTAACCCATCTCACTGCGCAACGTGTCCATCATGCACAATTTGCCCTTCATGCGCGGCCTATCTACAGGAATAAACTTGCATGCGGAAACCACTCTGTCAAAGTCCTTACATTCAGAAAAACAAACGTTGGAAAAAGAACCCAATTTTCTCGCAACCGCGGCTTACTGCGCAGAATCCTGACTGCCTGGAGCTTCATTCAATTTACAGAAACGGCTTCTTTTATTGCAGTTATTATTGAACACTATTCAGGTGATGGCGAGCTGATGGTGATGCTCGGCTCAGCTCTCAGCTTCCATTGCCACGGCATCCCCGCTCATCTGCCCCTCAGAGAGCCGTACTAACGCCTCATAAAGCGCTGAGTGGCTCCAGTTCACTCTGTATTCTGCGGCCTCAAACGGTCGTGGGAGCGCTGTGAAAAGTGCAGCCGGGGATAACTTATGGCGCTTCCATTAATCCCTTATGAGTGAAGCGGACTCTTACGTACTGATTACGTTTGAGAAAGTTCTAGGTAATGTACTGTTTATTTGCAATCAGTCGGTCAAAATTCGAAAAGTTTTGAATGTTATTCGATAGTTTGTTGATGGATATATATATAAGAGGCTCAGAATCCACAATGTTTTCATCAATTTATACGTAGAAATTTTACTTATGGAAACAAGTCTTTACTTTTCCTCGCTGAGTTGCCTTAATTTTGTGAGGCTTAAACAAACGAAAGCCCTTTTGTTTCATGAGAGTTACTTGACTGCTTGTGCTTTATAAGTTTACGTTTAAAGAATCCCGAGGAAGACGATAAATTTTGGGCGCCAACGCTCAAGAAATACCGCAGAGTTTCTGAAGAGCAAAATAGTCTCTAAGATCTGCCAAAAATTCTTATTGTGATCGAGATAAAATGTATATAACTAAAACTAAGGCACTACAAAAGCGAGAACAGATTGTGAAAAGAAATAAAAAGGCTAGAAAAAACAGGCTCATACAATCGGTTCATTCACACTTTACATTTATTTACCCTGCATTTAATTTAAAATTGACATAACTAATGATAATAGATGTTCGGCGCACCCTTGAAACACGCTTTTCGCGAACATGATGTACATATTTCACATGCGCTTGCATTTACTTGATACTCATTTAACACTATAACACGAATTTTTCTATTTTCTTAACAAACATGAAAAAGAAAGATGTGAAATGGAGCTTGCCATAAGTTAGACATTAGAGCGTCTTGTGAGTTCATTACTGCGGGCTCTCCTGCCGACACCGACCTTAATTATATTGTTGCTTGGAAGCGCCCTCACATGTTTACCTCCAGACAGCCCAGGCCGCTAATCCTTGAGGATTTACCTGACTAGACCTGCTCCTGCTGATCCCTCGACTCCAGTCGAGTGTCTTGTGTCCCCTCAGGGTAGACTTGAGAGCCCTGGTGTCTGTTGCAGCTCTTCAGACAGGTTATTCGGACTGACATCTCGTTCCCGCTGCGATGTTCTCAGAACACTCAGAAAATCAAGAATTATTCTTTGAGTGTTTTTGGTTGCATGCTGTATTGGTCAGGGCTTAGATGAGATTTGAGAGCTCCATGTTCTGTGAAAACTTTAGCTGTAACGTGCTTTCGTGGTTGCTCTGAGCATTAATCATATTATTCCCATTTCTATCTTAACCGAGGGCCTGGTAAAGAATCATGAAATAACGTTCAATTCCGAAAAAATTTGCCTTTAAAACCTTAAAAATTGTTCCTGGAGTATATTTTGCTGCTAGTAAAAACATCGTTTCGTAAAAGTTGATATTGTCAATTTCGTCGTCTGACTGTCGTCTTGGCAAAAATATCCTCCTTTGCACCAGCATCTGAATTGTATGACAGCTGAACTGACAGCGTGGCAGCGCGGGCAACAATAACTGCAATAACGGCTTTCATTCTTCTGGTTGTCGACGATTGTCGGACAAGACTAAGTCGGCCTCAGCGGACTGAAGCGACGTAAATAAAGCAAAGCGGACATTCCAACTGCCCGCCTCAAGCGGGAGGGTCTGCAACTTTTCTGGCAACTGTCGCGATCTCAGCAGCGTTCTCGATGGAATTTGTAGCTTGACCCGCACTCACAATTGCTGCTCCAAAATTTCTCTATTGCTTTTCGTTTAAGCTTGAGTGCTGTGAAAGACTTTGGAAAATGTTTAGGAAAATTGGATCTTTACAATTATAAAAGGGCATGGGAAAGTTTAACGATATTTTTAAACTTCCCATCCAGTTCGCGAGGCAGAAGAATTTCAATCTACAAAGACATTCATAGAAACTCCGCTCCCTAATCGTTGAGCTTGCATAACTCCTATTCCCTGACACAAGCTGCCGATTTTTCGCAGTCTGCCCAAATACTTGGTAAATTGAAAAACAAAGGAAATGGAGCAAAGCATTCCACTTCATTTCCTGCAAGTTGTTTTCACTGAGGTATAAAAGGAAAAGGTTTGGTAGTTTTTACGGACGCAAAGCTTGATGAGGACAACCGGTATGCATGGCACTTGCACGGGGACATGTCTCTGGATTCTTAATGATTTATCAAGCTTCTCAGTAATATGTCAAGATTCTCAGCAATGTGCCAGCTCTAATTAATGTGTCCAGTTTCTCAACAATATCTCAAGCTTTTTAGTTCTGTGACAAGCTTCTCAGTAAAGTGTCCGGCTTTTCAGTGTTGCTTCAAGCTTTTCTGTAAACTGTTCAGCTTCTCAGTATTGCTTCAAGATTTTCTGTAAAGTGTCCAGCTTCTCAGTATTGCTTCAAGATTTTCTGTAATGTGTCAGGCTTCCCAGTGATATTTCGAGCTTTTCAGGGATATATGAAGTCTTTCAGTAATGTGCCAAGCTTCTCTGTAATAGGCCAAGCTTCTCAGGAATGTGATAAGCTTCTCAAAAATGTGAGTGGCTTTTCAGTAATGTGACTTGCTTTTCAGTATGTTTCAAGATTCACAGTAATGTATCAGGCTTCTCATTAATGTATCAGGCTTCTCATTAATGTTTCAGGCTTCTCAGTAATGTATCAGGCTTCTAGCATTTTGTCAATTTTCCCAGTAAAGAGTGAGACCCTCAAAAAAATCAGAACTCTTGAAGTTTTGAGTGGAGAGCAATTTTTCGTTTGAAAGGAATTGGAACACTCCACCGACGCGTCTCGGTGAATTCGAGTAGGTTCGGTCTTGTAGGGTTTATTTCTTATTTGATTTTTCGATAAAACTAAGAAATATAATAATACCCAGTAGAGGGATCAAGGATCGTAATAAATTGTAAAACAATATTTTGTTGCCCGTAATACAATTTTTCTTCCACGTGTTTGTTCAAAATGCGCTGTTACATTAAGAAAGTTTGCTGCCTAGATGTACAGGCTTATTCTTAGAGACTCAAACGCTGGCGTGCATTTGTAATAGCCCATCAATTAACCTTGAGTGGTTGTTTTACTGTATGAAACGCCAATCCTAAGGAAAACTGTAGTTATCGCAACCCAATGTAAGAAAGAGACACACGTGAGCCGTGACCAACGTTGTGAAGGATGGAATGAGGTGGACCATACAAACAGCTATGATACATTTTAAGCGCTCTCCATAGCAAGTACTGTAGGACATGTTGCAGCAGTTACGATACGGGCGATTATTTAACAATCCGTTTCATTACAATCTGATGAACCACAGCCACCGTGTGGCGTTACTATGCATTACCTGACATATACCTGAGCAAATGGCAGGTAACGAGATCTTTCATATGTACACATTCTGATTATTTAAACTCACATCAAAAGCCTTCAGCAACCAGTGTGTCTTGTGCTCGTAATTTTTAATGATACTGTAGAATCTTGATATGTACAGGGTAGCCCAGAAGTCACTGACCCTTTTAATTTGCAAATAAAAAGAAAACTTTGATAGCTAGAAAGTTGAAACTTGTTTTATTGGAAAGAATGCTCCCGAGCTGCAGCAGCTGCAGCAGGTCTGCGCAGGCTCGACTTGGGCGTCATTACGTCTGGTTTCGCCAGGCAGCTCGCTCGTAAAGCGGCCCATCGGGGGACATTTTCATCTAAATGTATCTCAAAATACATACTGATTTTCATGAAAGGCAGAGGACCTGTGCGCTTCTGTCCGCCGTTAAATGATCTAGTGCTATAAAATTTACTGTGAATTTAAAGAAGACTTACGCGATTAAGGCCATCGCGTCCCCCTTGTACTTTACGCTCAGTTGGTGGCAACAAAAACGCCAAATGTTCTAGCTTAAGAAGCTCCATTATGTCAAGGGGAATTGCTAATGTTTGGCAAGGCTGTTCGCAGCAACCGCGTCACTTAGAATTACGGTGATGAGGCTTTACTTAGCAGACGTATAGAGCCGCATGTCGGCATGATGCTTTCGCTCTGTAAGCTAACAGCAATCCTCGTGCATTATTGCTCTTTGATCTAGTTTTCCAATCCTTATCCACTGAGATTTGAATTTTCATCTGTCGCTTTGAGTTTGACGCACATTTAATGGATCATCTACTTCACAAATGAAAGAGATTCGAGTGAAACAGGCATAAGGTAATGTTGTTATAGTTGATATAGTCTTGGTTATCAACTAAGAGACGAAATGGACTCTGAAACAAAATGTCTGCTCTTTGGAGTCTAAACTCAAGTTTTAACTGGAACTGTGCCTGCTGTAGCTAAAGAAATATTCATGAAAACTAGACTTACAGCTATTGTGCCCTGCCACTGGATCTGTGAGTCACTGCTCTGACTTTGACGGCTTCATTTCCCGCTAATCTAAAAACTAAACTCAAGCGATTTCAAGTTGCGAGAGCTAATTAATCTTGTTTTCAAGAGGTAAGGACTGCTTGGCGAAGCCGGCTTATGTTCTGTGCAAATCAAAGTCCTGGGTATAGTTCTATCTATCTTATAATTCTGCTTGCCTCTCCTCTAGTTACTAAGTTAGTTCGACTGTGACGCATGATAACTCAATGATAAGGGTCGTAGTAATGCTACAACGCTGTTAAATTAGCTATACTTATTTTTAAGCGAGAATTCAAGCTACAAAATCCAAGAACACTCATTTGCATTTTTGCGTCATTTGAATGACTAGCACTGATTCTCTTAGATAAAATATTTCTACTTGATTCAATCACTCCTTCATTCAGCGGTCAACTGTCTTGGGACTAGGTGAATTCAGATCTTCCCTTAGGGTGAGAAATGAAAATTTTTAACGAAAGGATCTTATAAACCGACGAATTAAATGCAAAATAACATATCAAGATCTCTTCACTGTGGTAGCATTTCAGGCAGTACTGACTCAGCGAAAATGTGAGCGCAGCTAAAGATCATTGAGAATTTGCAGCGTGGCTTCTTAGAGTTGATAATGGAACGGCTGCTGCAGAAAAACTCCCAGAGGATGATATTAAAGTGCCTCACGATTCAGGTGATCAAGGTTCACTATTAGACAAAATTTTTAACGGCTCCTCACAGTAAGAACAGTGTAAATATTTAGCAGTCACCAAGCGACTCAAACCTTTCTTTTACCTGACAGAGAAAAAAATTTCCTGTAAGACTGGTTTACGCTACGACAATTAACGAGGTGCAGGGACAGACTTTCAACCAAGTAGAAATTTTCCTACCAGAACCAGTATTCAGTCATGATCAACTACAGAGGGATTGAAAAGTGGCTTCCTATTTTAAAAATCGAATAATTTTGTATATGCAATTAATTTTTGATCAGATTTTTAATGTATGTTCATTAATGCATGATAATTTAATTGTTCCTGCTTTTCTTTTCATTTGATCATTTTGTATTCAAATTCAAAAGCTCCATGGAGATGTCCGGACGCCTAACTCTAAGCGAGCGTGGTCAGCTAGCGGCACGCTCGTTTAGAGTTAGGCGTCCAGGACAATTAAAAACAAGAACAACTAAATTGTCATATGTCATGGAACATTCATTAAAAATTCGAAGAAAAAATAACTGTTTAAAAAAATTATAAGATTTTTAAAATAGGGAGCTACTTTTTAATCAGCCTGCATATTTGACATTTTCATGAGTTAGGCAACTCTCAGATGTATGCGTTAAAACATACCGAGTGCCAAACAAGGAATAAGAATAGGACAAATTATAACCAAACATGTTGTGTATAAAGAAATTTTAAGTGTTGTAAACTAAATAGAAATTTTTTTATTGTATTAATATAGTGTCCAAGCAAGTTTAGTTTGCCTTTGTTTGTATATACAGTTTAATTGGAAATAAAACCAGAATTTTTTTTTCAAGTTAAAATTGATTCCATTGAAATATGGAAATCGTGTAAAGCCACGGCCCGTTTCATTATTTCAATACACTGTGCAGCGGAAATTCTACGGGTCTCGGAAGTATTAATTAGTTTGATTTGAACTTGGTTTGTTGCCTCTTACTTCCTGGTAGTTAATTGCAACCTCCCTTGAATGGGTGTGCTATAGTAAGCCGCGTGGAGCTTGGATCGAGTGAAAAAAGGCATTAGTTATGTAACCTAAATTAATTGAGCACATGGAGAACAAAAATACGGCCAAATTCCCTTTTTGTAGATATAACTAACTATAGTATGTTGATTTGAAAAAAGGAGTAAATTCCTTCACAAAATTCGTTATGTTTTATTATCGTATCCATGATACAGACTTTCTCAACAGCGAAAACTTATTTTCCCTGGTGAAGCGAAAAACAGGAAAAATACTTTCTCACTTGAAATTATTTTTGAATCGTGTTTTTTTTTTGCAACGAGATTATTGAAAGTGTGACAGACAAGAATAGGTGAGTGAGCAGATACCAGTTTATTATTTTATGGCGTAGAAAGTTAATTCTTAATTTGACTCGCAGTGATGGTTGATTTCGCCATGAAAGATTTTACGTGAATTCTTTGGCTTGTTTAAGCGAAGATAGGATCACTGAATACGTCGCTTCACCAAAATCCGCTGGGGAGGGTTTTACCTGATAAAATTAACTTCAGTGCACAACCCCTCTTTCAATTCAATATTGGAACATTGTTGTTCTGCATTCCTTCTTCTGAATGCTTCACTTCAGAAATCTTCATTTACAGTAAGTCTACATCATTTCATTTCGCTCTTCTTCAAGTAAAGTGAGAAAATCATTCATCAGCGCTGAAGATTCAAAACATGCGTACCTTACATTATATTTACATTTTCTTAAAAGTTTCTGTAGAGCTATCGAAAAAAATATCCAAGAGTTCTACTGTAGTTCGTCACACCTGAAATGTGACACCGAGTACAGACATGGATGATGTACACCTGCATAAAACTGGCATTTTCATTACATTTTTCGTACATCTATCAAAAAATATCCTGGTGTTCTACAGTAGTTCGTTACACCTGATGGGTGACACCGAGTACATACAGGCCTGATGTACCCCGCATAACACTACATACGGAGCGGAGCACACTCCAAGCCCTCTGTGCCTGATCTTGAATGCCACTTGCACCAAACTTCTGGAGCTCTGCGGAGATCTTGAGGAGTTGCTTCCTCAGGCTGTCCCTCGAGGCCACCATTTGTCTTGCAGGCCTCCCTCTCCCCTGGTGGGCACAGCCTCGCGTTACGCTCAATAAAGCGTTCCGGCATTGCAATGTGCCTGCTGCAGGGCCGTGTTCCCTATGCTCCAAATTGTTCACTTCATTTCAACGAATATCGTGAAATAATAAAGGGAACTCCAATGTATTGTTGGAAAATTCTGGTTACGCTGCAAAAATTTATTTTTAAATCTGTTAATAAATTTACAATCAATTGTATCCTACACAATGGTTAAGTGGGATTCTTTACCAGAAAACTATGATCTAGTCACCCCGACACATGTGTTCTGTTTTCATCATTTACTTTCATTTATTAATCTTATAACAAACTTTTCTTAGAAGTGACCGAAAAAAATCCACAAGAAGTGATTCACGATTCATTCACAAATCAAATCAACTTAATTTGTAATAAACACATCAAAATTTTCTCAAGAGGTTTGAAAAAATCGTCTAAATGATTTAGAATTTGTATAAGACAAATGTAACATGATCTGGCACTCGTCCATTTTTGGCATGTCAACAAAAAACGGCAATGGAGTGCCTAAGCAATTAATTTCCGTTTTTAGGTCAATGTTTGGAGAGCTCAATAGTGGTTAATATTTTGCCGTAATTTCATTGCTACTCGAGCACGGACTGTTATTGTCACGAACAGCAACTTGGATCCTTGGCATTTCTCACAAACTTATTGAAACGAGTTTGAAGAAACGTTTATTCCTCATATTATAGTGAAGGAAAGTTTACGGACTCGTTATTGGGATTGTAAGGGGTGAGTCAGATATTTTTGGAGTTCGTCTTCGTGTTACGTAAGTAAAGAATTGATTTTTTCTTACCCTCTCATGTCATAGTTGGTATTCTTAATGCGCACAAACGTCAGGAGTAACAGCTCAATAAATAAATTAAAACGTGGTTATATGTTCGCCTGCATATTCGTAGACAGTTTGTGGAGTAAATGGTTCTTGAATAGTTTTAGGAACGATAATCGAAATGTTGTCATTGTAGCAATTGGAAACACGAGAAAAAAGAAGAAAAAGTCTTTTTTTTAATTTTCTTGGATATAAGAAAGTTTATGCTAGAGTTGACAGATTGAGGCTTTTTGGCACTCTGAGAAACGTTGGCTTCTTGAGTGAGAAAATTGTGAGGATTGTGAGAAGTCTTCTTGAGAAAAATAGTGCAATCTACTTATTAAGCAATTTAGAAACTTGCCAGGTGAGGAGTGCTCGAGGAGTGAGGCAAGGCTGCACGCTGCTTGGTCCCTTGCTGTTTGGTTTTGTATGCGGAAGAATTAACTGTTCGTTTGAGAATGCACTGTTTGAGATTGAAAGTTTGCGAGAATAGACTAATCCTTTGTTGAATGCTGGTGACATTGTTGTGATCATTGAGTCAGGGCAGGAACTACAAACGATGTTAGAGGTTGTAAATGAATTCGGCAAAGACTTCTGTGTTTAATTTGATGGAGGGAAAAGTAAAGTTTTGGCTATGAAAACTGATTAGACTGATAAACAGCGTAAAATAGAGGTAGTTATGGTAAGCAGAACAAAAGAACAGGAGTACCTCGGGTCTACACATATTGAGGGAAGAGCGATGCGCTTTAGCAGAAGGTGAGAACGGAGCAAAAAGCTCTGTAGAGGTATGCAAGGTGTAGCAGTGTGGCCAAGTTTGTAGCTAAATAGTATGAATGCGTTCTGGGGATGTGAAAATACGTTGTAGTGTCCAGTGTAATGTATGATATGAATGCTAAGGTCTCGCCTGGAAGAAATCTTGAAAAATGAAAAGCGCTTCATAACAAAGTGGGACGTTTGTTATTAGCAGACTCAAAATAGACAGTTGTAGACCCTATTGAAGGTGGTCTAGGATGGAGTCTGTTTACTGAGAAATGATGAAGGCTGTCTTGAATAATACAATTAGAATTGATCACATACAGAACAATAGGTTAGCTTAAATAAATTTTCAGTGGAATTTTTGGGAATGCTTTTGTTAGAATATCTGTTGTGGACTGCAAGGAAGCTGGATTTTCAAAATTTGATTTGAGCTAGAATCGGCCGACATTTGGATGCCTGATTGTTTTGATGTATTGAAGGTAGACCTGAATTGGATTACGAGAAGTGAACAAATAAATTGAAAGACTGACTAAAGAATACAGATTGAATAAATGGACGGATAGCATGATATTAAAAGCTACATTATCCTGGTACTCTAGAAAAAATGTCGCAAAGGTAGAGATGCTTTATAATGGAAGGTTCGAATATCACCTCCTGTTTGGAGTGAGGTGTGAGATTTTAAGGGTAAGTAGGCAAACATAGAAGGGGAATGAAGGGAATGATATGTTATGTATGCTGTTGGATGCGGAGAAGAAGAAACATTAGAACATCTTATTTTAGAATATCGTAAATATCAACGTGAAAGAGAGTTCCTTTTGAATGTTTTTAGCAGCAAAGAGAGGGTTAGTTGCATGCCAGACGGGCTGGATGGGATTCTCTTGTGGGCTTTCTTGTAGGGTTATATGCAGTGAAAAACTGTCTAGAGAAAGTGTGGAATAGGGAACAATGACGTGAACAATCAGTTACTTAGAGAGGATATGTTGACTTGCAGTGCACGGGAATCCGTTTGTTAAATGTTTTGTCTACTGATGAAGTTCTAATGGTTGCTTTGTATGCAATGACACAGGATGACCTCCGTGAAATTCTCGTTCTCGAGCAAAACCTCGAGGGGAATCATTACGCCGTGTGTTTGTACCAGGTTGAAGGGGAGTCGCCGTAATAAAGGCTCCTATCACCGTTGTACCTCACTTTCAAGTTCAAGCCGGTAGTGGTGTATATTTTTGACACACTTTAATATTAGTTCCTACCTACGTAAACTTTGATTAGCATTTGCTTGTATTTTTCTTCAGAGGATAGTTAAATGCTACTGTTATATCCGTAAACACGACGCAAAACTGACAGAAAATTTTTGTGGTCCAGATACTGAAATATTGGTGTAATTGTCCGTGGGTTTTATACCGAGTCTGCTTCTATCACACTAGATACTTAAATAATAGGATTAATATCCGTGGACTTTTCTCACGAAATGTCCAGGTTTCGGAATAACAGAGGTACTTAAATATCAGTATCATTATCCGTAGACTTTTCTGACGCGTGTTCAACAAAGGTACTTTGTGAAATGACTCTGATAACACTGCAGCCAGAGCATTGAACTGAGTTTGTGAAGTTTTTAGATCTATGATGTACCTTTTAATCTATGATAAACCTGTTGTATGTGATGGATCAGAAATTTATTCTTAAATTTGGTTTCTAAGTTATTAGATATCGGTGTAGTTTTGTTAAGAGAGTGTGAGAACAAAGACTACCACATTGATCTATACGTCGCATGCCATGAACGTGAGTCAGCACAAAAGTTGGTGAGTATGTAATTATAAGCATTGATTCTTCCCAGTATACCATAATTCAGTTTACATCAATATAACCATTACTTCTTCAATCCATAATTTATTGACGAGTGCCAGAATATCCCTTATTTTTCCTCAGTGTTTACATAGAAGCAGTTTTAGCTTCCACGTTAATTTTTTCTAACAGATACTCAGAGAAATAAACTAATATCAGCCCTTCACAGTCTCAAAAATGCATTTAGATACCGCACGCGTGATAAGTTCCCTTAAAGCGCAGAGTTTTCCAAGTAATTCGTGCCGACGATCTCTTTGATCTGGTCATCACACAGCCCAATAACAGCACGGCCTTATTATCTTGCAAATTTATTCCATTAAAGCGGGAAGTCATTGCCTTGCGGAGCATCGTATTCCTATAGCTGCTCCACCTCAGCTCGCGCAACTCTGCTAAGCTCTCCGGTGATTTTGCTCTTCGGTTTTCTGATTTTCAATTTGCGGGTGAAATGAGAAATACAACGTGCCCTTTGAAAAAACTGCTTTTTGAGTCTGAGAGAATAATTTTAAAATTCTCCAACTTTATGGGTTCTCGACGGTTACTAATTTAATTGTCTTAAGTTTGAGTAAACTCACCATAATTACGTAGCACCACGGCACAACGGGCTATGATCTATGTATTGAGTTGTGGACTATTCCGACTAAGCATAGTCGGTTATGGACTATTCTGTAAATGTTTCATTGGTTTTCACAGCATTAATCTTAACGAGATTGCCGCTGAATGCTTCTCGCTAAGGATTTTACTTTCCGGAGCATCGAGCGGGAAATTACTGAGCCCGCATTCTACTTATTAGGCCTCTGTACCTCAACCCTTATAGTGGTACTACAATTTTACAGATGTATCACCGTCAGCCCTCATCGAACAGAACGTATGGAGAGTTGGTAGGCTACGACAGGCTAAGTCGCGCCGTCATTTTCAACTTATTACTCAAGAACAGGTGTCTGAAAAGAGTCTTTCAAGCAAGAATTACGAATTTTCTCATTTGTAATGTCAAACTTTCAATTTTCCCCTTCATATAGGGATAAAATCCAATCATTTGTTATGCATACTCAAGCATCATTTTTAAGGTCAGAGAAAATGCAAGGATACTTTTTCATTTCCACCTACTCTTGTTGACAGTAAATACGGAAAACACACCAGCTCCCTCGCAGCATCTCTTCACGATAAATTTTATTTTATTTTCATGAATATTAAAGAGGCAACCTTGGACCTTGGCACGACCTCGGTTGCTTTTCGAAATTGAATTTCCCTTAAAGAGCTTTTATTCCTCCATTTCTTCATGTAATTTTTTCACATTGTGCTGTCAAAACCAACCAATGCATAAAATATGAATTCAAATGAATACTTCATGCTGGTTAGGAATCTGGTTTCACAATGGCTTCCTTTGAAAATGTCCAGGTTTCATAAATTCTGCTGCAGGTATTAGAAGTGGTGATATTTTCTCAGTAGTGTCGTATGAGCGTTGTGGGAGCATCAGATAGCAATGAGTTGGTCAATTTCAGGCGCCTCTAAATCACGTCGCGAGCAAGTTTACTCATTGCGTTGTGCCCGAAACTGTGGCGCTTTAATTGTAGTTTTGATAGACATCACTTGTGTAGTCTGTAAGTCTTCGGACGTGCTGGCAGGCAGAAAATCCAGCAGCTCCTTCACGACTATATTAGTGTCATTACTCAATGTTTCATCTTATTTGTTGAATGAAATTGCGTGAAATTATTGTCTTCCAAGCTGTCCTCCAAAATCAGCTATAACGAAACAAGTTTTGCGTTTGGAATCCATATCGTGTGGAGGATTCAAACAAGATTTTACATTATATACAAGTTTAAAGTACTGCTGATTCTTACCTTATAAATGACGGTACCCACTCACCGACAAACCAAAGCAGTTGCCCAGCTAAATTTAGCAAGACTAGAAATTTGGCACAACATAAACGTAGTTTCCCCTCCAACTACCGCTCATAAAATGGGGATAATTGACGCTCCCGCGCCGCAATTAAGGTCTCAGTAATGGCCGGCCTAATGAAGACGACCACTTGACTGCCATCTTTATTGGCTTAGTGGGACGGCGCTAGGTGATAATATTGATAAAAGCTGAGCTTGATGCCCTGCTTCATTACCTCAGCCAGCGTTTGCTCTCGGGTGTCCTAACGAAGCAACAACGGCTGGCATTGTGGAGTAATAGCTACTCGTAAAAACAGTTGAGCCGGTAACACTCAGTTTACGAGTTTAATACCAGGAAAGACTGAGATGTAACTCCATTAATGAAGATTCTAATGTTTATATTCTGACACCATTTGCCGATAAAAATACCTACTCTTTTTCTTTCCTCTCTCATGAGAATCGTGATGTTGAAGCCCAAGGCCAGCTGCGGTAAGTGACATTGTGGTCAATAATTTTGTGGGCTAACTTTACAGTCGACAAGCCATTAAAGTCAGTGTTTCAGTGTCAGGCGGCAGTTAGTTACACATGTATTTGCTTGTAACAATACGAGGCAAGATGCTCCAGACAATAATGGCTAAAGCTTCAGTCATGTAGCGCGACACACGCACCGCTTTATCACGCCACCTGGTGCAGCTTTCCTTGCGTTACATGGCAGTGGAACCGAATTAACGCTTCTGCTGTGATGCTTCAATATCGAGTGAACCTTTGCCGGCGTAACGTGGGAATTACTGGGTGTAACGCGCCATTCAAGACGCGTTACAGTGCTTAGCACATCAATACCTGGTGTAGCACGTCAATTATCACTTGTAATAAGTCAACTGACGGGCGTAATCGGGTAACTCCTGAGCCTAACATATCAAATTCTTTACGTAACTCATGAACTGCCTGGTGCAACAGAATTAGCGGGGGTAACTCGTCAATAACATGTGTATTATGCCAATTTTATGACATAATACTCGATACTTCATGAGGTACTACGATCTGGTAGCCTGTTCTAACAGATAAAGTAGCAAGTACTCCAGTTGAAAGTGCTGTTACAGCAGCAGAAGTAGTGGCATTTGCACCGCGTATCAATAGCTAGGGTAGTGCAGTTGAAAGAATTGCAGCTTCAACAGTAGTGAATCTGTTCACAATACTAACATTTGCCATTATTGCAGTTGTAACAGCAATGGCAGTACATTGTAGTTGAACAATGACAGTTTGTTTCAGTTTAACAATAATGGTAGTTTATGCAATTGTAACTACAATGGTAGTTTATTGTAGTTGAAACAACAATGGTATTTTAGAAGTAGCTGGCGCGAAAGAATCTGTAGTTGCAGGAACTGATGCAATAATGGCAATAGAAGCAGTAGTAGAAGCAGCTCATTACAACTGCTGTAGTGACCCCACATTTAATTACGCAGTTTGTGAGCATTCTACTTCAGTTACTTGAACTGCTCAATGGTGTCTTAGAGAGGGGTGTGTTGTGATGAACGTTACTTCAAAATAATGCCGATTTTAAATACACTTCATCATCGATAGGATGAAGTGGTGGTTTTTAAAATTCCGTAATTTAAAGTACACTTCAGAACACATGTCTTATCTTTCATGTCAGCTTTCACATGTCAGCTTTCACTATTTATCTTCAGTTAGGTTTACTGGACGCACTGGACACAACCAAAACATTTCTTTCATTCATCCCTCGCTCTCATTGAACAAATTTCCTTTACCAAGCTTTACAGCGCTCCACGAGTTCCCACTAGCCCGTATCTCCTGGTCTTGTCTTGCAAACACCATCAAATGCAGCACACACCATCAAATGCAGCACCCACATACCTTGGAACGCTACATCTGATCTGAATTGAGACCTTCAGTTCAGTTTTGATCCTAGAAGTTCAGTTCTACTCAGATCTGTCAATGAGCTTATTACTGTTTGACCTAGTGATAAGTTCAGGGCTAGTATTCATTGGAATGAAATTTAATTAACTCATATAGTGTACCAGAATCCGAATAACTCTGTGTGTTTTTCAGTTGTGTTCTATTATACGAAGCAGTTTTTTGTTATCGATTTATTACCTATTTTGGATTTATACTAGTGCTTTCAATTATCTTACATAATTCAAAATTGCATTCAGGAATAAGTATTTATAATCGCCTCTTTGTTTTTTCGTCAACAATAAAACATTTTTCCTTTATTCAGATATTTTACGGCTAAATTTAAGCCAAAATCACTCTGAGGACTGAGAGCAATTTTCATCTCCAGTTTTCATCCGTTTCCAACCTTTTGACCTAAGCTTTTGTTGCATTTCAGTTACATAGATTCAGAAACAGGCTCACACGAGAAATTAGCTCTACGATTTTCGTATTAGTATTTTCTATTGATGAATGTAGTCAACCAATCACATTTATACGTTCATTTGCCAAATTCTATGCTTTCACTACTAAAAACACAATTTCAGAGTTAAGATGGTACAAAACTCTACCATCAGCTAAAAGAGATAAGCTTTCCAGACGAATCGCTTCAGTTACACGTACAGTAGTCGGTCTCTTTTAGTTCTAGTGTTCGTCATTTTCAACGTCACAGCAAAAGGTAGAAAGGGCAGTAAAGTGCCATCAGCATGACATTTAATTCTCATTGGACAGGTCCGCATGGAATATCCCGGCCAAGGGAGGCCAGTATCACAGAGCGCCAAAAATGAGCTTTTCCCTCATTCTCCGCCCTCATTAAGCACCAGCCTCCGTAATTAGGACCGTCCACCCCTTCACGCCCGCCTCCCGAGTCATGGTTTCAAGGCTGAGAAATAGAATAACTCCTGAACTATAGTTTCAGCTGGGGAGACGCAGCCGCAGGTGCCGCAGTTTGGTGTTTAAGCGAATTTACTCGTGCTTTTGGATGAAAGTTGATCACTGAATGAACCTTTTTTATTTTTTACTTCTAGTCTTGCATCTGTGGGTGTTTGCTGTCCGACGGCCAGGGATTTGGGTAGCCACCCGAGAATCCGCAACTTTTCGTAGCGAAATTCCATTCTGGGTTTGCGTTCACGAAAAACTCGGCGAAAGTCAATTCGTTGCATACCTGCGACTGGCATGTATTACCGGCCTTGTTTTTGAATGAAATATTTTACGACGTGCGATGGTAACCAGCAAATGAACTATTATATTTGCAGGAAATTATTCACGTCATGGAAAATAATAACCATGACACTGTCTCGTATCTAACACTAAGGAGAGTTCGGATTCTCCCAGTATTTGACTCTACAAAGAATTTAGACATTTCATATGAATGCTCGTAGAAATAAAAGTGATAACTGGCGAATCTTTCTGTTAAATTCTGAAATATTTTTGCAGTAACTGTTGGAAATTTTCGGTAATGTTTGCTAATGTTTGTTCGGTAATGATGGTGGTTTTATACCAGGATCTGAGTTTTCATTCTCTTTGATTCTTGCGTGTTCTACATGAGGGCTTTGGAGCCATGCAGTGTCATACTGTTAATAGATAAACGCATTTATCCTATTGTTTAAGAAATTCAAATACATAAAAACCTTTTGTTGTGTAAGATTTCGTGTTTCAGTTCGACTGGATTAATCATTTTAATACCCTTTTATTTTTCATGAAATTACTGCTTGAGTTATGGTTGCAAGACCCACTAATTAGCACCAGTTTTAGCTCAGGTTATATTCCAAACTAATTTTGATCTGGTTGATTACATCATATCGTTTTACTGCTTCAACTCCCCATCTTTGTTTCTTTGCGTGTTCCAGAAGTTCATTTTCACATACTTGTCTGACCTGGTGCATTGGTTGGCCGTCCAAATTGTTGCTCTATCTCTTCAGTTTGCTTTGCGTAGTTCTGGAGAACAATGTCCTTGCAAGGAATGTATTTTAAACTAAATGTAAAGGGCTTAGGAGTCTGCCATGTAACGCAAGACTCACAGCTTGCCCCAGATCAGTGATCGTGACTAAGAACTTTCCTGAAACTAAATTGTACGAGAAGCTTGTTTCCTGTCGAGAGGCTTGTATCCTGACGACTGCAATATTCTCGCTATCACTTCTCGTGCCAAAGACAGAATGATTCTCCGCCTCTAGCCCAGTACTCAGCATTTCCGGGCTTGGCATCTGGCCAAATCAAGGTGGCGCTTGGAAGCAGGAATTTTACGTGACCATAAAGGTGGCAGCTGGAGTGTCCCACCCAAGCGGAGAATTTATGAAGAGGTACACCTTTTCTTTGCTGGGACCGTGGTAGAACGGTTTTCGGTCTGCTGCTATTTTGGGCTCAGGGTTTGAGGCTGCGAGGCTGTTTTGTACGTCGCGTTCGTTTCAGTTAATTGGCAGCTCAATTATGTAAATGATTATGTAAATGGTTATGGAGTTAGGGTGAATTCTAAATTTTACAGGAGGAAAATGAAATGCAAAACACGCGGAAATATCTCACAAACATTATTTCGACTTGGTGCCTACAAAAAACTGACAAGTAATTTAAAAGTAGAGCTGCTATTAGGCCATGAGTTTGAATAAAAAAATTAGATGTAGCAGCTTGCTCGATAGAATTAGCTTCAGCCAAAAAGAAAGCATCTAAATACTGCTATTTCATCATTTCTGAATTGTAAGAAATTGTACTTCGCGTGAAAAAATTTTCTCGGTTTATTTATGCTTACGCAGTTTATTTTATGCTTTATTTTGCTTTCAGTTTTGCTTGTTTCTAACATTCCTTTCAAACGCTCTACGCCTTACCGCTGCTCTCCACCCTTTACTCTTCGTAGAACTTTGCATAAATAATCAAAAATCACGCCCGCAGTGATGAACGCCGGCGGTGTTTGTTCTCTCCTCCCATTTTTACTCCGTGTGATCAAATTTTAGAAGCAGCGAGTAATGAAAGATGATGTATTTTCATGGGGACGAAAGTGATCTTGGCTTCTTTCCGACTGGACATGAACATTGTACTTAGCTGCTTGAAGTGTACGTGGACTTACAAATTCTCTAATCTTGTACTTTTTCTCACTGGAACAACTTCCCGTTCAAAAATGCTTCGAAGCGAAAGCTTTCTCTCATATCCATTTTAAATTTTAATCACCTAATACAACAAGTGCACCTAAATGATATGCAGAAGGCCTTTGCAAAGTAAGAAAGCTAGTTTAAATGACTCATTTCGTTAACTTAGTCTTTTTTGGAGAACAAAACATTGGCTGAGGTCTTTTATGACAAATAATTATCACCTTAGGGTTGAATTGATGAATTTTCTTGCAAATGTTTAACTTTTGAAGCAGGCAATTAAATAACCTTCATGAGCACTCCTCTCGCAATTCAACATCTCACGCGCTTGGTGAGGAAATACGAAAATTATTTTACTGAACTAGTACTTAAACTCACACGCTGCTTGCTGATACTTTAGGAAAGCCTCCCATAATTTTGGAAGAAACTGCATGGATGAGGTGATGTCAGGGCGTTGAATAAAGTTGGAATTTCTCAGAACGTGAACAGCATAGAGTGAACAACCGTTCATCTGCTAGACATTTCAGCTGCGTCGCCCTAGCGGCACGTTTTGCAAGAAAAAAGCATTACCCAAAAATCGGGCCAAAGTTCGCTTATTTAGGGAGACGAGGCTTCGCTGCAAGGCTTCAATCAAACGTTGTCGAAGTTAAGTTCCTTGCTGATTAGCTCTGAGACTCAATTAGGGTTCAGTGTTTAGACTTATAAAAGTTGAGCCCCAGCCCCTTCGGAGTTCCTGCTCTTTGATCGACGTCTCTTGTCGTTGGATCGGTGTTCAATAAAAAAAGAAACTTTTTTCTTGCATGAGAGCAGAACGTCGGATACGGTGTCACCCACTTCCCATACCGAGAAATATGTGCCACGATTTTTTGTAACTCACGCGTATAGCGACACGTTCTATACGTTCTTCATCTATTGTATTTCAAAATATTTTATGTGGGTCCAAGCTCAGTAAGACCTTGCGTCATCAGCGGAGGAAAGCTGTAGCCTCAGTGAACGATGCATCCAAGCTCTAATTTTTGGAAAATTAACATTTGTATATAAAAATACGTCAGATGATATCTTTTCAACAATTATTACGCAATTCAATTTTTTTAGTAGTAGGTACTAACATTAAATACATAAGGCACAAAATATGTCAAGTGCTTGTGATTAGAACTACTTTGAGTTACTGAAATGTAGTTGCTAAGGTAGCCGCTGAAGAGAACCATTAATCCATAGTACACTGACAAGAACAGACACTATCAGCGCACTTCCTGGAGTGTTGCTCAGGTCCCCTGTATGTCCCTGAAGATTTCCTAGTCCTCAATATAGGCTGAAGAACAACTCTCTTCTGCGTGCCCCTTTACGAGAGCTATAGGTTAGAACAAGAGGAGTTTTCACAGTAGAAAAACGCCGCTGAAAAAAAATCAGAAAAAATACAGTTTTTCAGCTTCTACCAGTCCGTGTGAAAGTAAAAAATCGAATATAATTAGGAAAACATTTGTGCTCATGCTTCGTATCTTGCGCTATTCTTACCGGCAGCTCTCTAAGCTGATATTTTTCGCAGTTGTTCCCTGAACGCACCATTAAAGTTTTCCTAGCAAGACTATTTTTTAAGTCAAACCGGAAAGAGAAGATCACTTGGCTTCACAGCATGACAACGCTCCAGTAGACAGATCCAAAAAATTGGGCTTTTTAGGATACATCCTGTGTTACCTGCCGTACACCAGCGCTGAAAAGCGTCTTGGAATACATGGAATTTTAGCATTTCACATCATCGATGTCTTTAAGATGCTACATAAAAACTCCCCGTCCAGCGTCAGCGTTCGTTTTTTACGGCTACCCAATCGTCCACAGTGCATTTTAAGCTACTCGGGCAACGGCTTGGTTCTCTCCTCGACTCGTGCAGCAACTACGCAGGCTAACCTGCGTGATGTGGGCTTCCACTTGTCTCCTGCACACATGCTTCCGTGTCTGGTCCTTACAGTTTACGTTGATAAGTTAGTTGCCAGTAAACTTTACAGTTATTTATTAGTGATGCCATGGCGGTTATGCTCAATACAGAATTCCAATTGCGTGGCATTTATGACGTACTCCCTGCTTACGAGCGAATGGAAACTTATTAGTTGTCGAAAAGCCCACTAAAAAATATCCCTTTTGTACGTGCATATTGAAACTTATTCCTTGGTTTAGGGCAAATTAAAACCCATTTCTTGTCATAGCAAAATTTGGGACCTTTTAATTGCTTGAGCGCACATCCAACTCTATCACTCGCTCAAGTGTATGTTAAAACTAATTTTTTCCCTTAGTGAACATTAACCTTCATTGCATCTCATTTTTGTCCATCATTGAAATAATTTGTCCCCCGATCAGTTAGTGTGGAAGGAAGGGACAATTAGTTACGCAGGCTCCTTTCAAGCCCATACCATTAATTTTCCATGATGTTCATATCAGGAAATTGTGGTAGTCACTTCATGAGCTCAAATGTTCAATCATTCGCGATAAACCAATCTTGATAATTTACACCCCTACGAATGTGAGCCTTGTCGCCCTGAAATATCTTGTCGCTATGAGTAAAACAAAACTCCACGGAAAGATGAGCTTCGTCAGAAAAAACTTGTAAAAAGTCCAGGGAGTTTATTTTGCTATCGAAAAGAATGGCAGATTCAAGTCCATCCCAGCAAAAACAGCCCTATATCATTACACTGCTTTCAGAAACCTGAACAGTTAAGACGAGGAAAGATGGATCCTCAAGTTCAGGTCGCTATATCCTAACACGCACATCGTTCTGAAAGATGATGAATCTGGGCGAATCAGACTACATTACATGCTTCCAATCCTCTTCAGTTCAATCTCGGTGTTCTCGAGCAAACAACAGTTTTCCCGATTTGCTGCCGACGCCAAAGGCTTCTAAGGAGATTTACAATTGCCTTAATTCGTTTTATTAAACGCTCCAGACAGTCCTTTAAAAAATTGTTTTTCGACCTTCGCAAAACTTGATAGTTTTCATTTGCGTTGATGAATGCTGATTTATCTTCACCAATCTCTTTAATGAGCGGCAGTCTCTCTCATCCAGAATGTTACTCCTTCCACAATTCCCGTGAAATGAACTGGGCTCCTCATCTTGTTTCCAGCAGTGCTATTTTTCTTTGTATAGTCTATTTGTATGGTCTATTTTCCTTTGTATTTTTCTTTGATATTTAGAGTATACCAGTTACTAAGCAGATGTTCAAAGTTGATTTCCCCTTGATAAAGCACAAAGATCAGTTCTTTATCAAAGGCTGACTGGTTATTTTCACATGTCTTCATTTTTCCGGTATAAATAAAATTTTAAAATTTCACAAATTTTCAAAACAGGTCCTAACTATTTGATTATCATTAACAAAATGATGTCATATATATATAGTTTTTCTGAAACAAATGTACTCTAAAATAAAATAATGCAAAATATGAATTTAGGGTAGGTTAAGCTGAAGTGTATGACTTTTTTTTGGCCACTCAGAGTGAATTTCAATTTTACCAACCAGGTAAATAAAGAAATGGCTGAGTTTAAACGCCTTCAGTAAACGAGAAACTTCCAAGTCCCGCTATTTTCCGCTAGTCGACGGATTTCAACCATGATTGTATAAATATGTATGTCCTGCGTCGTATTTATTTGTAATTCCATGCAACTTGAACTACTCTTGGCTTTAACTTGAATTATTGAACCCCTTCTTTTTTTTTGCGTGGGAATACACCTTCTGCATAAATTCCTCGTTCCCTCAACTCCACACGAAATATTTCTTTTATGCTTTCTTTCCTTGAACATTATTGTTATGGTTGGGGACATTAAAATTAAATTATAATCGAATCTAACCTCCTGCCTTTAAACAAATCTCTTGCATCACGCGTCCCCTCTGCTCAGCAGCGATTATCGCACAACAGCAGGACATCAGATAGAGCTTCTCACCATTACAAGCGTCATCAGGTTTGATTGGCGATCTTATCTTAGTTATGAAAATGTCGTATTGAAGATGAGTAGGGTTGTCGATGCAAAGATAGTTATAAATTATTTAATTAATGCAGTTGAATCCCATAAACAAGTTATTCGGTAAAAGTACATTACAAGTAATTTTTTTCTGGAAATTCCTTTTTATATTATTTTCTGACGAGCGATGGTGCCTCACTGTTTAAAATTGTTATTTTTGACGCAATTTTTAGCGCCACTTTTGTGTAATCAAAGTGACTGAGGGCCTAGGTCTGTGATTCATGGTATTTTCCGTAATAGCATTTACCTACGAGACGAAAATTAGAAATAGAAAAATGTCGAAGTGTTATTCCCTAAATTGCAGTACATATAACCGCATTGACCGAATAAATACAAGACAATAATTCGCATCAAATGACTACCATCTTTTTTCAACTACTGTGGGCATAGATTTTATAGAGCCATCTTGATTTCTCTTATGAGTAATTAACTTTCATTTGCCGATTTGTAAACAGATAGCTGAGAATTTTTTTTTAATTTGCAATGGCTATTTTTGGTCATTCATTAATCGAGTGTTCTAATGTTTTACGTAAATTCAAAACTGTTGCACCGAAATTTTCAATATTCACCATCCAAACATTTTTCTCGGGTCTTGGTCATGTGACAACATTCACTTCAACATTATTTACAGGCAGCGGTCGTATCCAGCCAGACAGTCAGAATAATAAATGCGTTGCAATTTTCAGAAAGTTGTGCAGTTTGAAGTTAGTTTTTCTCATCATGGGGCTTTTGCCTTTAATGCAAAACAAGCTGTCTCCGTGTCAGGCAAGTGTTAATTTTGTACCCTTTCAAGCTCGGAACGAAGCATAGGCAATCATTGTCTGTCAACTTTGAGCTGCACTTCAACGATCAATATTCCCACCATGTTTTTACTTCAATTTCTAACATGTCGAGTGGTGACCTTCTCAATGACGGAGTTGTGCGAAGTATTAGAGAGTGATACAGGAGGGTCAATATTTCAGCCGTCCCTAAAGTTCGACATCGCCGAGTGCAAACACCGTGCATTGCTGAACTTGGTTGCCTGTGAACGAAATCGGTGTCAAAGTTACAACATTCAGAAGATGCATCACGCAGCATGACTGAATTTCAATGCACTTGCGCTTGACTGCTTAATCTACGGCTTACCCAGATGTGGCTGTCTGTATCTAGTGACTGAGGCAACGTGCTCGATGTTCTTTTTGACGCTTTTTCGACATGGCGGGCGATGAATTGTGCTGCGTTTTGATACGTTGTGTGGCATGATGAGAACACATTTTTACTTTCCATTGAGAGTAAACGGATTGATAGGCTTAATTGTACTTTTTTACACTTGGAACTGAAGATAAAACAGTAGTTCTGCAGTCCAGCAAGCAAAGCACCTAGTTGGCGCGAAAAAGTTCAGTTCCTCTCCAGCTTCCGTTCATAAAATGGGGATAATTGACGCTTCCGCACCGCGATTAAGGTCCCAGTAATGGCCAGCCTAATGAAGACGACCTCTTGACTGCCATCCTTATTGGCTTAGCAGGACCGCCTGCGATGGGAAAAAATATCTAGGTGATAAAATCGATAGTCCTTGAGTTTCATACTTGGTTTTATTAGCATGGCCGAGTGCTATATTATTGGGCTAATGATAGCAGTGAAGAGTGCGCACATTCTCGATTCATTCTCAACCACACTCACGCAAAGCAGTCAGTACGCTTGAATTAGTTAAAAAAAAAGACGAAGTCACTCACGAAAGATGACAAAGCAGTGAATAAGCTTGAATCTAGTTCCATTCCACTAAAATACGTAAGTGGAAACTGTTTGCACAATAATTTTGGTTTCAAATACATGTTTTTCATAAATAATGATGAGACCGTAATTGGTCGTAAACTAAGTACTAGTGCCAACCTAAGTTTATCGTGGGTGCACTCATGATTTTAGACGCCCAAATATTGTTTATGGTTAAAATCACAGCTGTTCCGGCAGAAGAGTTCCTCTGAATAGAGTCATCGTCTATTCACCCATTATATGGTCAGTTATTCTACCCCTGATTTCCATGTAGAACGCTCATCTCGAGCCAAAAAGAGCACTGAGTTTGAGCGTGCCAGTTCCGACCGGAAGATGCGGGCGCCCGTTGCCCGTATCACAGAGCAGCAAAAATGCGCGTCTTGCCCTCGCTGCCCTCATTAAGCCGGCCACCGTAATTAGAGCAGCTCGCAGCTTCGCGTTTGTGGGATGCCGGGGCCGCTAAATTGGAAATTTCCTAATAATTCCGAGAGCGAGGGAAAATTTCTTAATTAAAGCGTGTGTGATCTGGAAACTTGTGTGAGGAAATTATTCCATTACGAAACATCTTAGCTGTAGCCTGAACGAGGTTGAGCGTCAAATTCAGTTGCAGTCAATAAACTAAAGTTATTTTGAACGGGATACTTACAAAATGAAACCTTGTTATTCAGTGGTGTTGTCCATTTGGTGGCTTCTAATATTTATTCATCTAACTAGAGGATCAGAACATAGAACAAATTTTTTTATTACATAGTATTGTAAATTATGGAAGTGGAAGACACCATTCATTACTGAGTAAGATAGAATAAAAAACCGTAGAAGACGTAATTTAAAATTACAGAAAATAAAATTACGAACGTATAAGCTCGTATTACAGTAGAATATGTGTGGTCAAAGCTTTAGCTTGCCTATTTGATAATCCAAGGGAATACTTATTTTATATAATCTCACGTTTGTGCATTTTTCATTGTATACTGCAAATTGCGTCCACTTATTCCGTCACTGAAAGAACATTTGCGACATTTCAGTAATATGAAGACCATGAAGACCTAATAAGTTGATTGTTCCCGTCGTGACGGTGACAAAAGAAGTCTAAGGCCGCCGTCACACAGAGACCAAATGATAACGTTTCATCATAATCATGTAGAGTCAGCGGTACCACTCGGTCTGTCCGGTCTGTCTCGGTCTGTCAGGTTTCAACATTAGTTTGGGACCAGTTTAGTTAAACAATGATTTCAAGTTCTAAAATCATGATATGACTGAATCAAAAACAGGTTCTGAAATCATGGTGTGACCAAACTAGTCCCAAACTAAGGCTAAAATCTGATGGTTTCTGGACAGACCGAGTGGTACCTCTGACTGTACACCATTATGACGAAACGTCACCATTTGGTCTCCGTGTGACGGCGGCCTTGGGCACTATAGCAGATGATTGGAACGAAATGCATGTATACAATTTCATTAAGAAAAACACGCATTCTAAGTAACCTGATCTGGAGATAGTTGAAAATAAGAGAATCTTGTACACCACCATCCGCGCTCATAGAAGCCCTTTGTAAATGAAACACTGTCGGGAGAGAAAACCAATGATATAAAGCTTATATCGCTAATAGTAAACCGTTCTACTTATATATAGCTTATCATAAAGCCAGTAATTATTTGCTGGTACAACATAAATACAATTGAGCAGTTGAGAAGATACTGTGGCTGTCAAACGGTCACTCAGTGAAGTAACTAGTTACGGTGGCTGTCAACGGCTCACGCAATTAAGTAATAAAGTGAGAGGACCTCTAAACGGTCCACAGAATGAAGAAATAACGTCCGGTGGTAGTCAAACGAACCACGCAATGGAATAATAAAGTAGTATTTTGTGCTTTTTGTCTTATTTATTTGAAGGTGATGAAATACACCGGCTGCTGGAGAGACGAGAAAATTAGTGGCGCTGACTGACACTTTGTCTTGCCATCGAACTGCAGTCGTGGGCGGCAGACGTCCAGAGGCGAGGATGATGAGATGAGTAGAGTAGCGCAATGGAGGCGGAGGATGAGGGAAGAGCCGGCTATAGTTCGTTCGCAGCTCCATCAATGCGGTGTGTTGATCGGAACCACCTTCCAGATGTAGTTGTAGATGGTGCAAGGGCGAGAAGCCAATTGCTGTCGACCGTCGACACTTAGTGTGACTGCGAACTATGCTCAGACTGGAGTTGGAAAAGTCGGAAATTAAAAACCGGAGCATCTGCGTGGTTGCAGCCTCATCTCCGGCCGGTGTCTGGTGCGCAGCGCCGTGGGTGCTCAGGTGTGAGATACTGCGGCCATATGGTTTTTTTAATTCTTATTATGATTTGAGAAACGTAGAATGGTCAGTGCCACACAAATTTTAGTTAGGCTGGTAATTTTAGATAACTCGGAAGGTTATAAATGCCAGTGTACTCGAACGATGCTAACTACATCTTATGCCTAAAAATTAGCTTTAGTGAATTTTCTCCAGACAGTCTAATACTTCTTACTTGGACTTGCATCTTAAAAGAATGGAAGTCACTGGGATGTAAGAGTTCCAAGCCAAACATTTCATTTTCTCTTTTACAATCATATAAGGATCCTGCTGTGCCCAACACAGTCCGTTTAAACAAATCATTCGTTCTCTGAAATGTTCCAGGTGGTTGAGAAAAATGTATACCTTTTAAAATTCCAATAAATTTTTATGTATCTGAAATAGGAGACTATAATACAGAAAATCAGAGAGGACAGAATTCAATGTTTTCTTAAGTATTTGGTATACCCTTAAAAAAAATAAGCATAAATATCAAGGGCGCAGGAGAGAAGATTATTGTAATCAGCAAACATGGCACAACTGACTTCAACAACGCAAGTTCATCATCTAAGCAATGACGAAAATTGGATACATCGTCGGGACTCAGAGGAAATTCTTTTTGGAATACCGATTCAAACTTAACAAAATAACGATTCAGAGGAACTTTCAAAAGTGACAATCCCACTTTAATGTGAAAAGCATCAATAAATGAATATCTGGAAGAAAAGTTTCTGAACGCACAGCGGAACACTGATACAAACTGACAAACTATAATTATCAGAAAAACTGATGACTTTCTTGAACAAAAATCTGCACCTAAAGCCCTACAAACCAATAACAAACCAGTCAATATCAATCAATGATCAGGCAAAAGGGGGTGAAATTTTGCTTAGAAATCAAAGATATGGATGCTAACCATACCATCCATTTTAATAAGAATGTTTTTAGCGATGAATCCCGTTTCAATGGAACTCCAAAGAAAAAAACGAAACTGTCGAAATTGGTCGATAAAATAACCAGAATTTAATGTGGAGAAGCAATTACTCTCCCCAAAAGTAACGGTGTGGTGTGACATGAGTGGTACAAAAATTTATGGCCCAGTCTTTTTTGAAGACGAGTACACCAACAACGCAGCAACTGTATCTTGTAAAAGATATATTGAGGTGTTGGCAGAAATTTTTGAAGATGAAGATACAGAAGAACTGTGGTTTCAGTAGGATGGAGCTCCACCGCACACATCGGGTTCATCCCTGGCGTGATTAAATCTGCAATTTCCCAAAAGGATAATTTCGCACAAGAGTTCGTTTCCCTCTCCAGCACGATCACCAGACCTTTCCCCGTTAGATTACTTACTTTGGTGTCATATCAATGACCACGTATTCCGTTCAAATCCAGCAACTCAAGAAGACCTCAAGAGAAAAGTTCTGGAAGTGGCAATCATCAGCGAGGTTCTTGAGAGCTCCATCAGAAATTTTGCTGGCCACATCGAGAAATGTGCAGCTCGTGGCGGGCATTCTGAATCATAGGTCCAGTACAGTTAGATAAAAATGAAAGCTAACTCTTATTCTTTTCAATATTAATTTTATTTCCCTATCCAGTCAGTGGGAAAAAGTTATAGCAACTTAAACCGTTTACATTTTTAACAACCACATTGTATTTAGGGACAATGATGTTCTCAACTCTGCTGGTTGTCATGAAGTTTACAAACTGAAATATTCTTAGGAAATGAACCTCTGTTTGAACGCGTTCCAGTTTTTACAAATCAAACTTGAAGCAAAAAGAAATCAATTACTGTTATCGTGAAACTAAGCTTACTGCACTTGAGATTATATCGTGCGTCGGGCAGAATTATGACTCCAACGTATTCCATCTGCTCAAATTTCGTACGACTCGAGAATGTGAAAATTTTCGCCCGCGTCCGTCAACATTACAGCCAGCGTTCTTCGTTACTAATTGGAAACTCAGGCTTTAAAAATTGTAGCAGAGTACCTGAGGCGGAGATCATATGTCTTCGAGTTTCATGCGTTCAGTGTTTACCCGCTTGCTGGTTGTGCACCAACGTTTTGGTTGCGAACCCGCGTGGGGTTGCGCATCCGCGTGTTGGTTGAGCCCCAACGTGTTGATAAAGACCTGAAGTCTCCTTCGGCATGAGCGATTGCAGACCGGAGCTCATTTTCTAGGTCATTATGGGGGCAGAATTACTCGCTAATTAGATCATGGGCTGAAAATAGAATCTTTTATGTCGCGTTTTACAACATTCTCGCTCATTACGGCCGGCAGTTGTGCTAAGAAATGAGCAAATGATGCACATAAGTAGGAGCTTTGTGAAGGGCATGAAACTGTTTCGGTTTTACCACTGAGCTTACATGTGGGACGGCTTTCAAACAGGCAATTTAATTTGTGATGCAATTTCAAAAATAAAAATACGACCAAAGGAATACCAAAAAAGTTTTTCGTTTCAATTTGTATGATGAGGCTAACCTGCGGACTTTATCTATCTAGCCCACACACTGCGGAATGGGCGTCTAAAATGTAGCTTTTCACTTCAAGCACCGGCACATAAAAGTCGGGCCAGCCATGTCACTGATTCAATTACTGACTCTTATAGCAGGAGCTGCTTCTTTTTGACTCACGTCCTGGCAGTATGATATCATTGGGTTACTTTATATGACCTTGTAGAAAATTGCACTTATTTGAAATGCAATGAAACACGCGCTGGCAGGATGACATCATTGGGTCACTTCGTGTGACCTTGTATAACATTGCACTTATTTGAAATACAGTGAAACATGCACTAGAAGTATCACATCGTTGGGTCACTTCGTGTGACCTTGTATAACATTGCACTTATTTGAAATACAGTGAAACATGCACTGGAAGTATCACATCATTGGGTCACTTCGTGTGACCTTGTATAACATTGCACTTATTTGAAATACAGGGAAACATGCACTGGAAGTATCACATCATTAGGTCACTTCGTGTGACCTTGTATAAAATTGCACTTATTTGAAATACAGTGAAACACGCACTGGAAGTATCACATCATTGGGTTACTTTGTGTGACCTTGTAGAAAATTACACTAATTTGAAACACAACGAATCCAGCCGTAGCAATAATTCAATTAAAGTATGGAGGCTAATTGTCATTTTAATCGTTTATATAAGAATTTGTGCTCATTAACACACTTTTCCATTAGCGTTTGTACAGAAGTATGCTTTCATGAACATCTTCAGTTGAACACAAGTTATTTTAATATTTTGTACCTGACATCCTTTTTGATATTACTTAATGAATATTTATTTGTGTTCTACGCAGTTCTCTAAACTAACTAAACTGAAATTTGCCTCTTCCACGCAGGCACCACGGTGCCGGTAAGCATCGAAGTGAACTTCTCATGAGCTCCATTCTCTGCCATGCGTGGCCGGGGTCTCGACGTCTCGATGCCTGCCAGTCTCTGGTCGTGGTCTCGATGCGTAAATTCCAGCGGAATTTCGTGGTCTCGAAATGGCCTTCCTCGCGCAGGTATCGGCACACCCAACTTGCTTTCGTCCCCACCCCACTCTCCCCTCAACCCACCTCTCACCCCAATCTTTGCTCCCTCCCCCCCATCCTCGCTCTCGTCCTGGGATCATCAGTCACGATGAGCAGCCATCTGGCCGTCGGGCGGCCGGCTGGTGCGCCTGGAATTAAACTCCGCCATCTATCAGCTGCCGCGACTTGCGGCCGATCTTCGGCGCGTTCTTCGCCCACTGCTCGGGAGCGCAGCGCGCATCAATTTCTTTGCAGCGAGTTTCTTAGGCGAGTTCGTCAGATCGAACTTTTTTAACTTGCCTTATATGTTCTTTTCCTTTTTTTTGGCTTATGGTATGTTAACTTATGGTAAACTGCTTTTGAATGCTTACAATCATAAGCCGTGAAAAGAAATTTTTAACCATTCGTTTTTTTGGGGGGATTCATTATTTGATTCACTTCTTGTTCATAGGTTGAACGTTGTTCGAAGTCCTACGTTTGAAATTAGTAATATTAGACTAGAATATGTCAATTCATTTGGTTTCTCAGAAAAAGTTCTAATGTAGAGAGAAAGTTTTAATTCAAAACACTTCCTTCATCATTGAAATCATCCCCATATATTAACCTTAAGTAGAATTAATTCTCCAATGATAAGTTCATTTGTCCAAGTAGATGTAAATCCAATCTCCATCAAGCACAATGGAAGCTTTTGCCTCAGTTTTCTTTCTTCCACCACATATGCATGGCGTCATGTCTTCACAGAGTCCACACAACCAAATTGTAGTCAAAAGGCCTGCAGAACCGTGCTCTGCAGCCCTGCAGCCAACAGCGGCCCTGGTGATCTGGGCGAGTGACCGCGTAGGACGCAGTTCACGCTCCAACTTTTGAACAGTGGAGAGGAAGTCGTTTGTCGTCTTCGTTTGTTTTGCTCAGTCCGCTTGACAATCTTTGCAGCGGCGGCATGTGCCTTCCTGTTTGGCAGCAGTCACAGAAATGTTGCTGGGTTTATTTTTTCTCACGTGGTAATCGCTGGTTTTGTTCTTTCTGTCCTACTTGTAATTCTGGTCTCTTGAAATACATTTCATAGCTTTTTTCTTTTTGTATGCAATTCCGTTCTCTGATAGTTCTCTTAATTAGTTTTTGAAAATCGCTTTACAGCTCGTGGTCGATACTCTAATTTCCTACATAAGTTCATCGTTCGCTAAAGCAGGTATATTTATTCGGGCTATTTGTATAAATTCATCAGCTGTATTCATCTCAGTACTTATACCCACTCTCAGGCAGATAAATTTTTTATCAGACTTCACTATCGTTACTAATTGCAGTTAAATCAACTTCCGAGCATGTCAAACTAAACGTTATAGCCTCATTTGAAGTAAAATTATTAGCAGACACACACCGTCCTTCATGCCACAATTAGCATTCAATGACGTTCGTTTTACTTTGATCGTAAGCGCCACTTTCATCAGCCGGTCGGATTTCAAGCGCTTTCATTGAACAGAATTTAATCGTACATGAATCTAATTTTATTTCACTCCACGAACGTCATTACTGAGAGGTATTTAATTACGCAACGTTTCCTGAACAATTCACACAACCAGGCTTGACATAAATGTGCCTTTCATATGATAGTTCAGATGACTACACCAGAGGTTGGAGCTGACGTTTTAAATTGAAAACTATATTGCCTGGCGTGATGGACTCGGCTACGTCTTCTAAGGCCATCGAATTTATTCCAATATCTCCGGTTGTGAAGTTTTGTTTTTATTGTTGGACTGCTTCCCCGGAGAATAGAGAAGACAGCTGAAAATTTTTTTGTCTTCGCCGATCATTATAGAGAAGTGGCCTTCTAAAACAAAAGAAGTTTGGCGTGATCATTTTCCTTGTTAAAGGTACGCCGTCACGGTAGCGGTTGAGAAAAATTCTCAAACGACTCAGTCTCAAATTTGCAGAAGTTGAAGTAAGACGTCTTCGACGTTAATGACATTTTAATGGTGCATTCAAGCATTCCAAGTCAGCCATTTTCATCGACAGAATGACTTTATTATCATTAATTGTCGGTTTTGCAGTCGATTTACCGAGATATACGTTGAACTTTCGAACATAATCGTTGGAATTTTTGCTAAGAGTGGTCCGTTTTCTAGCGATGACTATGAAACTGTATTTTATTTCATAAAATACTGTATTGAACCCCGATTATCGGCTTTATTGACGGATATTTTGAGAAAGTTTAAAAAATTTCCACTAGCCTAATCTCAGCGAAATAAGCCAATGAAAGAGTACGAAGACGAAATTAGGGCGATGAGAATGATTGACTAGATTTTTTATTGGTCAATGAAAGACTATCTCTGATTCAATATTTCTTGCGAATCAAGTATGCGCAGCCAATTGCACCCAAGGTTGCACGAAAGCGGGAAGTTACGAAACTCGAACGCTAAGAAATCTTTCGTGGCGGAATTTAGTAGCCTCTGTTGTTTTAAACAACACTTCAAAGTAGCTAATGGTGTCTGTCTTCGTCATTATTTATCCAATATTCATTGAATTCCTGTAGCACCTCATAACATTGGTCACCGATGATGACAAAGAGCAAGTGCAGCTTCCTCTTCCGTCACACGAAGACTATCCGCAGTGCCACGTTCTCAAATTCATGGGTAGATTGGCAGAATTATGAGGTGAGCTATCACACGCTCGCTGATTTCGTGTAGATTCCTGACCATTTTGTTCATTTAATGGGAGAAATCTAACTAGTTATCTAAAATCTTGAAAGAAGCAAAAATCCCCCATGAAGATTTCAAAATCTAAAGTCATCTTGTGGAGCCCAGAATTGTCGCTGGAGGTATGTTTATATCTCCTTGCCTGATGGACTGGAATACGGGCCGTGTTTAGCAAGTTAGTCCTTTGCTACCTTATTTCAAAATTGAAGGAAGATACCCAAGCCCACTTTCATACGTATATAGAACGCAAATGTCAGTTCAAGTCTACCTAGCTGCAGCAAAGGCGTTCCAAAGAGAGCAAGGAGGAAGGCACCATTTAGTCGGGAGTCAAGGATAGTATAACTTATATGCAAGGTGCATAAAAGCAGTGAGTTTAGAAATGATTTCATCAAACAAGTCTAAAGCTGAAAATGAAAGTAGTAGACGCTGGAATACAGGACAGCAGTGAACCGAAAAAAAGTTCATCCGTTATAAAACGAAAAAGAAGGCCTACCTAACCTTTAGCTAGGGACCTTACATATTCTCCCTGAGACCGCTAATTCCCATAGATACAATAATTGTTTCCCCCTGAAAAGCATTCTTATTCGAAAAAATTGTGATAAGAGAAAAAATTCCTAATTAGACTCGTATTAGAATCCAAACTTCTTTTAGAATCCAAATTTGTAACTAATGTTAATGTCCCGCACCAATGGTGTTATAAGTAAACTTCTGTGTCATTATAGTTTATCATAAGTTCTACATTATCACTAATCACTATTTTGTTTTAAATCATTAATTGTTCACTGTTCACAATGTACGCAAAACTGTTGAAGCAATAGCTACTGTAACTTTTCCACCAATCTTTGTTCGAATGTGCCCTGGACGTTCAACAGTGTTTATTATTACAGTTTTCAACAGATTTTCGCTTTATTTATTCCTGAAATGAAAGTAGCCGTCTTTAATGAATTTAGGTCAGTGAACACGAAAATCATGAAAATTCTTTCCTGGCGGAGCGTTTTAGTTAATTCGCTTTTTATATTTCAAATGAAATGCTATGGTAGGTAATACTTAAGAAAGGTCAGAGTGGCAAACAAAAAAAGATAATGGAAGAGGAAAAAAGAGACTCGTCGCTATTCATTTCTGTCGCTGTTCGTCACATAAATCACGTGATCCTGCGGTAAAAAGCGGTTCCAGGCGCCAACGGCCTCATGTACATGCAAGAGAGCGGACAACTTTATCTCGCCGTGTGTTTCTTAATTTTATTGACTGCTTTGGGTAACAGTGACTTACTGCATGAGTATCTTGGTACATTGTAAATAAATTTTGAGGTCCGTTAAATGTGCAGCAATGCACCACTCATATGTTAATTCAGCGGACAACTTTGGCTACCTCTGCTTGACGGGATTTATGGTTCCAGAAAGCGGCAATTGACCGTTGCAGTGAAGAAGGCATATGTACCATAGTTTGGGTGTCGTTTTGCAGACCAGGAGATACATTGGGCTCCTCACGTTTATTATACGAAGTGATCATCAGCGCCGAATGCTTGGATGCATGGGAAAAAATTTTCCATGCTTTTTGGAGTGCCTCCGTTTTCCGTGAATCAACAAATCATGCCACCGATTGCTATTTCTGCATGACACCATACTAGAAAAATTATTAAACAGAAAACAAAAAAAGGACTGTTGAAAACCCTGTGACATCAGTCATTCGCGCAGTGGCTCATGGAGAAGAATTACCAGTTCCTGATGCCCTCGCTAACATTCCGACAAACAGTGAAATGAAGGGTGATGGAGCTGAACTTGCTGTGTTAAGAGTGTTCCAAGCACCAGTGATGCTGGTACATCATTTGAACTGACAAGTACCTCCTGTAACGTACACAGAATCACACAAGATGAACTTCATGACCTGATAAGGGATTAAAAACTCCAAAAAAATGAAGCTGAACTCTTAGCATCCAGATTGTAGCAATGGAACTTCCTGGAGGATAAAGTTAAAGTATTTATACTTTACTATCATAAAAAAAATCTTCAAACAGTTTTTAACTGTAACGATGACTTGATGTCTTCCTATGATGATGAAACTAAAAATTCAGTATATGGCAGACAATAGGAAATTGTTTATAAACGCATCGAATACAAGCCTCAATACTGTGCTATTGCATGGCAGTGCTGAAATATAATCATCAATCCCTGTTGCTTATGCAGCCCTAGGTAAAGAAGGTTATCCAATGTGTCAACGCTTTCTGAATCGGATGAACTACAAACAACATAAATGGTTAGTATGTCGTGATTTCAAACTAATGGTTAAAGTGCTACGTCTACAAGGTGGGTGCACAAAGTACTGTTGCTCTATCTGAGAGTAGGATAGCCGCGCGAGGCATGCCCACTACAAACAGGAGGAATGGCCTTTACAAACAGCTTTGATGCCGGGCACTAAAAATGTTTCAAATGAACCTCTAGCGAACCCTAACAGTATTCTCTTTCCACCGTTACACATAATACTTAAACTTATGAAGCAATTTGCCCGCTCAACAAAAGTGCCCGTGGATTTGAAAACTTATGCCACGAAGTTTCCGCGCCTGAGAACGGTAATGGTTAAACAGAGGGTGGTAATAGGTTCCCAGAAACGCAATCTTTTGCAAGACAAACAGCTTAAATCAATTCTCAATCCTAATGAGCTACATGCCTGACAATGTTTCCGGAATGTTAGCACACAATTCTTGGAAAACTCTTCTGCTGAAAATTATAAAGACGTACTGGAGAACTCATTTGCAAATGAGAAAATTGGAAGCAACATGGGACTAGATCTGCACTTCATTGATGATTTCCATGTGAATTACGGGGCTTTCAATGACGAACGAGGAGACAGATTCCGTCAGGACAATGCAGCAATGGGACAGTGTTAAAAAGGAAAGTGGTTAGTTTCCATGCTAGCAGATTTTTGCTGGATGATCCCCAGAGATGCTCCCAACGTCCACCACATTGATAGGCTAAAAGTCAACGTGTGGGTCAGCGTGGAAGATAGGCCTAAAGTCAACGTAAAAGTCAACACAATTTGTTAACTGCTATTCGTAAATTTGTTTCTATAGCATCAAATGTAAATCATAAATAGTGAAATAATTCAAAAATTTAAGCGAGCAGGCAATTTTAAGTGTTATTTTCGTGTTCAGTGACCCGGAATCTATGGACGGATATTCTTATCTCTATAATTTCTTCGTAGTTGGACAGTGTTCTTACAACAATTCAAGCAAAATGGCGACGTCGGAGATCAGATGGTTTCACGGCAATAACTGTATCATAATGCCGGAAATTACCTACGTTTCACTGCGAAAATTTAATTCTGTAGACATTTTTCCTTCCGTTGATTAATTTGACCAAACTCCTTAATCATCAGAAACTGATGATTGATAATAGAGCTCTGCACGTTTTTTGTTATAACCGTAACCATGCGTTACTTGACATATAATTACTGTAAATACCACAAAATTTATTTCAATAAGATTAGTCTTATTCCAGATCATTAAATTGTTCGTGTCATGGTTGGATGGCTCAAATAATACTAAGGTGATCCACTTAAAATGAGTGTGACCGTGAAACCATGAAGAAAGAAATATTCAGGATGTTTAAATGGAGTTCTCAAAGTAATGGTAACACGTATAGTCAAAATTCACAAGCTTTCACTTCACTAATTTCTGATGTTCTTAGGTTCACCATTCTTTTGAGGGTAACTCTATGAATGCTTATTTTAGTTCATACTTCATTGTGATTATCCGATTTGATATTTGATGTATCTGATGCATAATCGATATTGAAGAGTTTCAATATTTGATACTGAAATATGAGTCACCATTTATATAGACTGAAGACTTGTAGATCAAAATCAGATACTTGCGTACTTTGTATTCAATTCGTGTGATTAAGCACTCTCTTTTTCTATTTTACACAAATTTTGAAAGACGGTGCACACCATCTCGAAAGTAGGAGGAGAGCAGCGCTGTCGGACTGCAATCTAGTGATTATAGTCCAAGCTTAACAGACTGGCCATTTAATGACCCAAAAAATTCCAGTTCATGATTTCTCAATACACTTCGGTCAAAAAAGATAGGGTTGAAGAGTTGCTAGACACTGGTGGTATTTTACTGGGTAAGTTTTACTTTAAAAGTGCTCAAACACGAGGGTTTTAATGAGGGAACCTTGGTGCAGACCGACAACCTCCTCTAGACCATAACTAGGCTTTTCATTTGAGGTGACTCCATTCAACGTGTGCTGTACAATTCAAAGTCATGGGGAAACAGACTGTGGGCGATAGAATCTCTAAGAAATTTCCATGACTTCTTTTTTACTTTCATAAAATATAATTTTACAACCAATTTGGCATCGCTGTGAAACTTTAAGACTCTAAACTAGGCTACACCGGAGAGTATATATCCTCATTATCTTCTTGATGAAGATTGTGGGCCCTTATCTCTAGTCAATTTGACGAGCTAACGAAGCCTACGGAGGGAGATGCACAAAGTCTGTCGTCGCAGGGATATTCGTCTTCTCTAATAAGCTGTCACCCTGAGGAACAGTCTACGTAATGAACCCTGGCTCCAACAAGCCAACAATTTCATGCAATCTTGATTCTCAGCCAAGATAGTAGTGAGCTTGCCTGGCTGTCACCTGGAAGACTTATACCTGTGCCACTTTCCAGCCTCGCTTCGTGTAAAATTCTCAGGCAAAATGTGCATTCTTTAGTGCTCTTCAGATGAGGATCCACCAAAAATTACGTGGGTTCTGAGCGACACGATTAAAGCATGAGCTGAAATTAATGCTTTATAATGTAAGGAAGTTGACAGGCAACGGAGTAAACTTGCTGAAACAGAAAGTGAATGGAATTGTAGGGAAAACGAAAATGGGGATGCGAAAACATATGACCTACATCTATATGAGGTCAAGTTAGGCATCTGGCGTTGCTCTACTGCACTGGACCTGCCAAAAGAAGCTTCTTTTTTCATTTTTTTTACAGATCACCGGAATTCTAAGCGATCAATGTTGGCCATTGTTCCACAAATTCAGCATCATGTGTAAAGTTTATGAGCGATTCTTCTATTTTTAAGGACTTTCTCATTGACATGCAAACTAGTGTTAAAATGTTGTCCTAGTTCAAGAAACAAAATGCAGGACCTTTTTCCCTTTTTAAGATTATTGAATACCTCGTTCCACCTCCAAACCTAAATACTGTAATGATAAAAGGATTTCTTAGCCCTGTAATATAGATAATTGATCAGACATACATAGTCAGAATAATTTTTGTACAGTACCGGAGTTGATTCTGTGAAGCCAGAGGGCCACTGAAGTGCATTGTTGGAGTTTTTATAGCTAGGTTGATTTTCTTCTATAATTAACCAATTCCTAATGAAAGAAATAGAGAAGAAGTACTTTAAAAACATTTACTCTGAACGTTTCGAGCCTAGGCTCATT
>JACJUY010000143.1:155570-216869 GCA_014220935.1 Platorchestia sp. MABIK
CACTCTCCCTCTACAGGAACTGTGCCTGCACTCTCCCTCTACAGGAACTCTGCCTGCACTCTCCCTCTACAGGAACTGTGCCTGCACTCTCCCTCTACAGGAACTGTGCCTGCACTCTCCCTCTACAGGAACTTTGCCTGCACTCTCCCTCTACAGGAACTGTGCCTGCACTCTCCCTCTACAGGAACTCTGCCAGTTCTCCTTTCAGCAGCTTGCAATCTTTTTCCCTGTCGAGCGCAGGCCGAAGCGAGGCCGGGAACAGCCTCCTCAAAACATAATATACAAAGTTGAGAATGGGTAACTGAAAAATATGCGATTTCAACAAAAAATGTCCAGGCTTTGTGTGCGTGGACTTACAAAAAGCCTGCTGAGATTGCATTAATGGCTGTAGATGCCAATGATAGTCATATTTGAAGTTCATTTAAATTAATATCTCGCTTGTTTTTATCTTCTGAAGTTGTTCGCTCATTTATTTTTGATTTTACGACCACATCAAGTAAATTGAAGTGCATCCTTTGAAAACCCGGATCGTGAGTGATACTCCGGACCTTCGAATACCCCAGGAATGTTCAAATCCAGGACAGCCCCGCCATTAATGCAACACATAAGTTCACCCGCTTGTAACTTTGGAAATGATGCGCTTATCGATTTCAAATTACTCTCAAGCGAAAAACTAAAACATTCTTTCGTTTGAGAGTAATGTAAAGTCGATAGGAGCAATATTTCGAAAGTTAAAAAGGGTTGAACTGATGTGTTATGACGGCGCGCGAGTCGGATAGGTATATTCAGAAATTTATGTAGTTAGCAGAAAACCTTTCCCGTACCGTCTTCGGCACGGAAAGAAATAGTGTTTCAATCTTTCGTTTGAGAGCAATTTGAAGTCGATTAGAGCATTATTTCAAAAGTTACAAGTGGGTGAACTTTTGTGTTGCATTAGTGGCGGGGCTTATCTGGAAAAGATCTTTCAAATACCCCAGACCGTGAGTGATAAGAAAGGGGATGAAATTTTTCCGTGTTCCTTTGAATTGAATTTGTGAAGTTCATACCACTGAGGCTCCATAGCAGAATTTTATGGGATTTAGCAACTTTTTTCCACGTTTCCTATTTTTAGGTTCACAATGATTGTTTTTATTTTCTGCAATACTGTGGGACATCGGCTATCTTGCTAACTAAGGTTTTCTATCTCACTCAATTAAGTATAATTCACCTATCAATCTCAATGCAGTCCGTCATTCGAGTTTGATGTCATTCTGTCAGCTATAATATTACCCTTGGCGTAAATTTATTAAATATCTTTGAACTGAGATTGTTAATCAAGCTTTGTGACACTGACCTACGAGACTCTTGACAGAACAGCTTTTGAATGAAAAATCTAGGGAAGAAATCTTAACTTGACTGTTAAACCTGCGTAAACAAGCCACGAGTGACATGGAAACAAGCCCTACAGCTGTCATCTTCGACGTTGTTGGAATTAAAAAAAAGCGCGCAGTTGTGCTCAGAATTCAGATAAATAATAGAATTTTGATAGGAGAATTGCCTTCAATTACCAAAGGCACATTGCATTCAACCAAGGATTTTTACAGGATCACAGGTACGCACAAAACAAAGAAGGTCGAGCACTGATGACCTAAATTTTCTGGTGAGCATTGGTCTTTTCTGTTTAAAAACTTGGTGGTCTTTGGTTATTTTCTTGGTGACCGGAAAGTTTGACATACGGTGATTGAAATTAATCATCTAAGCACAAGAAACACAGTTAGAAGCTTGAAAATTTATTCTGGGGGGTGGAGAAGTTTCCCTCTGTAATTTTTCCAATCATTCCATGCCAAAAAGCTCAAGTGAAAGACATGATAAATGTCTGAAAAGACCTGACGATTTTTCGCTTTAGAATTTCCAGAATAAATAACTTTAATCATAAGGATGAACCCAGAGTGCAACTTTTCCCTTATGGGATTACCTAGTTTTCCTCGAATGCGATTCCACACAAAGCACATTGGGCCTTAAAAGTTTTGATTGATCGTGAAGCTGCAAGCTAAGCGATTTGAATGCCATCTGAAGTCTCGTACGCTCTGACGACTCCAAACCAGCTCGTTACTTGCGGCTGCAGAAGTTAGAATTGCCCTCATAGAGAGTTTACATAACACGTGAGCAAATGTGAGTGGACAACTGGCTGTGCAAGGAGTTAATGTTGAATATAGGGAAGGCGAAGCTAGAAAGTAGTGAAGGTTCAGATGCATCCAATGTGACCGGCAGAGATGCTTTTGTTAAGAATTAACGTTGAATGAAGGCACAGTCGGAAAATATGATAATTGAGGTTCAGAAGCATTCTACCTTACCGGAAGAAGTTGAGCGACAGGCCTAGACGACGATGCAAAGCAGATTGTCAAACTATTAACTTTGTCGCAAATTGTCGACTTGGTTGTGATTTCGTCGTAGTTGATACGGCTATGACTCAGTTACTCTACGAGTCGAATTGTTTACGCTACTTGGTCTGAGGACATAGTAAATTGTAACAACCTGGTCTTAGTTGTAATGAATTGTTGGTTTAGCTAGAGTTTCAGCGAGTAGATTTTGAGAAAGAAGAAAGGTATAACTGTTTTTTTTTTGTGAGGCCTTTTGGATCCAGGTTGGCTTGATCACGCTGCGGCGTTAGTTACCAAGCTGACTATGAAGAACTCACACAGCCACTCATGCCGAGAACGCAAAAATTATTAAATTTGCAATTATTTGAAAATTTGGTCCAAGAGCGCTAGTGGCTGAGATCACTTAAACGCGCAGCAGGGCACAGCTCGTCGCAGTCATCGAGTTTTGTTGCTTAGGAAACTTTTTTTTAAATTTCTACAGATGAAATCGTGTAAATTTTGGATGCGTATTGAAAGATCAAAAAGTTTATCTCAAGTCGTCTTTTCGTCATTAATTTTCAGGTGGTAACAGAAGTTCTGCCCAATTTTTGAGCTAAATGTTTAGGGCACGATTACTTAAATTTAGCTTATTAATGTTGTGTGCTTTTGTTTGGTAATTAATAAAAAATCATTTCTTCCATCAGATTGTGTGACAATTATCGTAATTAATAACTATTATTATCCCTGATATACACTCCAAGTAAAGAGCAGATCAGGCGTATTTTACTGTTTAATTAAATTTCATAAAAGCAATACGGCAAGCTCAGCAGCAAAAACACTCAAAGACACTTATGGAAATGATGTTGTGAATGAAAAGATCTGCAGAAGATGGTTTTCATGTTTCAAAATGGATGGCTTTAATCTGAAAAATGATCCGAGAGCAGGATGCTCAAAAAAACTCAATTCTGAGCAATTGCAATCTGTCATTGATGAAAATCCAACCTGCACTACTAGAGAACTGAGCAAAACCTTTAATGTAAGCCATGTGACCATATATCGGGAAATGAAAAGACTTGGTAAAGTCTCAAAGGCTGGGAAATGGGTCCCACACGATTTGTCAGAAATCAACAGGCAACAGCGTGTGACCTGTTGTGTTTCACTGCGTTCTCGTGAACTTCAGGCACCTTTTCTAGACCGAATCATAACTGGCGACGAGAAGTGGATCCTTTACAACAATGTTAAGCGCAACAGACAGTGGCTAAGTCGTGGTTCAAAGCCAATTTCACAGCCGAGAAGTGGACTGCACCATAAAAAAATTCTTTTTTGTGTATGGTGGAATTTGAAGGGAATTGTTTATTATGAACTAATGGGTGACAATCAAACAATAACATCTGAAGTTTACTATCCGCTAACTCATTTAAAAGCAGTTTTACTGGAAAAACGGCTTTTTCTGATCAATCGAAAAAGAGTGATTCTGCACCATGACAATGCCAGACCCCACACTTCAATAGCAACCAAAAATATCACTGAAGAATTTGGCTGGGAAGTCATGCATCACCCACCATATACTCTCGATCTTGCTCCAACCTATTTTCATCTTTTTTAGGAGCTTACAGAATCATTTAATGGTTCAAATGCTGACTTAAAAAAAAGAGGTTGAAATGAAACTAGTTTATTTTTTTGAGTCCAAACTGGCTAAATTCTATGAAGAATGAAACAAAACGCTTATGGCAAGATGGGAAGATGTAATTAATAAAAATGGTGACCATGTTGAAGACTACATAAATGTATTTTTAACAGGATTTTTATTTTATTTCAAAGTTCAAAATAGAGAGAACTTCTGCAACAACCTGATAGATCGAAACTTTTAAGGTTGGCCAAAAATTAAAAGAATAGTTGTTATTTTAAAGTTTGTTCTCGTTCCTTTTCGAAGTGAGAAGGACTGTTCTAAAAGAAAAATTTTTTCACTTTAGGGAAAAATTTTAAAGCAAAAATCGATATCATTAACTTCTCCTTGCATGGTTACGTAAAAATGGACAGAAGCTTACCATGCTGGAGCGTTCGTCACGAAGGATCTAAACTTTTCTTCGGACGCCAGACTAACGAGAACCACATTGGTTTTGAATGGAGCTAAATTCACCACGCCAGGCAAAATCTTCTTCTGAAGCTAAATCTTCTTTTTAAGGCCTGAATTCAGAAGGTATAAAAAGAGTCAAAGCGAGGCCAAGGTAGCAGAGGCGTAGATTTTTGGATGTCTAAGGTTAGCTTCGAATTATTGCTGGTCATTATGGGGAATTCAAGACGACTGACACTGCAGTGGTGTTCTGCATAAAAAAAATAATTGATCCTGAATGATGAAAATAACGACTACGTTAAAAACGCAAAACTAGTTCTGGAAACCAGCTCAGCCCAACAAATTGAAAATTTTTGGTACAGAGCTTCGCAAGCAATCTCCATTCGAACGACATGTCCAATATTGAAGATCCTCTAGTCCAAGTAATGGCAGTTCAGTGATGTGTATTCATGCTGGGCATGAAACGAAAATTCTACCTTCAATCAAAAAGCGTTGTCCGTTAATCGGTCTCAGAGCCATCCAATGGCGGCATTCTTGTCGACGGGTCGCGCAGCGGCGGTCGAGATGACTTCTGAGAATCGACTATCGACTCCATCTTTAGATGAAGTCGACGAGCCGCAAAATGACCTGCCTTTGAAACGCTGGATTCTTTCTGAGAAAACGAGAGTCCCCAAAAGCGGTTTTGACTTACATCTCTATTCCGAAAAGACAGCTCTTAGAGTACGCAATACATGGTGAATAGTCTGATGTTGATCTTTTTATTTTCTGGTGCGGTCAGAGTTTCTGAAACAGGCTTTTGAAAGCAATAAGAAGGGAATTTATCGTTTTTAAGACGCCTCCATATTTGAGTCAGAAAATTCTTTGGTTGCGATTTTAACTTACGGTCGTTCTTAGAGACGTTTGACTTGAAGATGTTTGAAAAGCAAATTTCTGAGTAGGACAAACGAACGTAAACTTCTGCTTAGAATCGAAATATTTTCGCATTGTAGTGAGGGCTTCGACCTTCTGTTCATTATAGTTTGCAGAGTAGAGAGCAAAATAGCGATAAATTAAAACCCCAAACTAACAAGAATAAAAATGAAGGCAAACTAAACTGGTGAACTAACACACAATACTAAATAGCACACACATTTAATTAGAGACTGAACAACGAAGTAAAAACCTGAAATGTCAAATGGAAAATTAAATAGAATCAACTAAATTACGGATCGGTCACACGTGCAGAGCACAAGCTAAAATGAACATTTTCGAAGTAAAAAAAAAGAGTATTTCCTCTATAGTTAGGCAGTAAAAACTGTAATCAAACGGAATAAGTGCGAAATATGGCTTCAAAATTGCAGAGAAAAATGAATATTCCTAAGATTCTTGCATACCAATTCCTGATTAAGAAAAAAATGGTACATAATGCTGGTAGGTATTCACTTGACTAACAGGTTCGAGGAAACACGAAATAAATTATCAGACACTTGAATTTGTATTAGAAAATGATGGAGCGGAGCGTGCACTATTTTGAAACGGTAGAAAATAAATTGCAGTTAACCAAATGTCTTGAATGTTTTGCCTCTAAATTTCGTTGTCAGACCTCTCCGTCGGGAATACTTCTCGGATTACTTTGCGACTCCTGAGCTACAGCGTGAAGTAAAGATAACGTAAATAATTCGTTTGAAGGGTTTCGAAGAATGACTGAAAATAATTTCAAGTTATACCTCAACACGTAAGTCCGTTCTCATCTCTCTATTTCTAAGATCGCCTTTTGAGATAATTTTTACATTCGACTAACAATATAACAGAAATTTGTGCCGTAATTTGCATAAATACACCGCTAAAGGTCAGAACTATTTTGGTTTGAGCAACCCTTTATGAGGTGGGCAAGAATGTTCATTAACATTTACTCTGCCAATAGTAACATGAATTCCTGAAAATGAACTCAACTAACTTTATTAAAACGAACGGAAAGCCGGTTGTCGCTTCAAGCGTAGAAAATTAGTCAGTTAGAAAACTTACACAAAAAGTTAGGCAAATCCAAACGAACCTCAAGAAGAAACGTTCGGAATGTTTTTATGATAAAAAAAGGATTTTTTGTCAGCGTTCGTGACTCTAAGTGGAGGGCAAATATGCAGAGTGTCCAAACCCACAAATCAGAGGTCAAAACTGGTGGAGTGGATTAAGTGATAATTTCACTTCACAGCGGCGTAGATGTCTTTCAGGCAGAGTCGCCTTGTTCCTAGTTCAATTCGTAGTTAGTAACTTGGCTTGGAAAATCCATTTTGGCAACCCTGCGATGAACACCACGCCTCTAACTTGCGTGTCCTGAAATTCTGTGTTTTGTGGGTTAGGCGACTCTGCATATTTGCCCTCCAATTGATGACTGTACTTCTGAAGTATGGTATTTAGACAACAGATAGCTCGTTTGTAATGAAAAATAAATCAGACAGGGAAAAATAGATGACAGAAACTTTTTCACTATTATGAAATCTCGGGTGAATCAAGAAAAACCTCATTTCTAAGGTTCTTGCTTCAAGGACCAGGTTTCAGAACTTTGTGAAAACTAAGACCGACACACATAGAGATCACTTACTTGAGCTCTATAATCTTGAATGTTGATTGTTTTTACCAAATTACTGAATACATGTATTAGGAATACGCATCAAAAGCTTTCAGTCGTAGAAATAAAACATGGATATTTTACTTGATTTTCTATGATTCGAATGGAAAACGTATTTACTATGTTCATTGTTATTGATGAAACACAAAAATAAAGTTGATATCTGATAATATGAAGCTCATTCAATCATTCAGGGAAGCTGCGTTGACGTATGTACTTAACAAGTTTGAATTCTTTGTTTAGGTGAGAAACTAATGAAGTGTGAACGGGAATCTCTCAATGCGATGCACATTTTTACTCGCATGTTATGAACGTTTGTTTATCTGAACCCACTGAAAGGAAATCATGATTTGTGTGGTCATGCTTTTTGAAATAAAAGTAGCCCACGATGAAAAAGATTTTTGAGAAACTTTGTCACAAGATTGAGAAAAAAACAAATGGCATTAGCTTTCGTTATTCAGCTTGGTGATTGTTTGTAGAAAGCTATTTTCTGCTGAGCTATCTGAGCAGCAAATATTCTTTTTCGACTTTATGGTTGAACTAAGTGAGTGCATAATTTTTCAAAGCATTCAAACACTTTATAATCATCAAATTTTAAACTGTGACGAAATGAAAAACGGCAGCATAGTATGAATTTTCGTCACTGATAACCCTTTTCAATAAATCTATGCGAATTACCGCACAAATTTCTGTTAAATTGCCAGTCGAGTGTAAAAGTTGTGCCAAAATTCGATCTTTGAAATAGAAAGATGAGAACGAACTCAACTAATTCTTCAAATTTTTTGCGTTATCCATACTTCACGCTGTATCTCAGGAGTGATCTAGTCACCATGAAATAGAAGAATTTTTTACAATCATTGTAGAATGATTCATCCCATTAATGAAGTTCTTTATAGTCGCTGAAAAAATCTCAGTGTATTTTCTGCTCTAAAACTTCGAGTAGAAAGGCATTATGACACCATTTGTTGTAATATTTTAGGTAGGTCGAGCTATCAAAGATTACGTGACACAACGACCCCGGCACGACAAATGCTATAGATACACCCGTTAAGAATACAGAAATATCAATCTGTTTACGTATAATTCTCTTACAGCAAGCATTTCATGCAAGTAATCTTACATTTCTCCAGACGAGCTATGAATATACACGTTGTGAAACATAACAATACATCTATTTTTTTTCATTGTCGTCTGCCAAACAGGTTCATTTATTTTATTCCCTCCACGCTGTTGTTTCATCGTTAAAGGTGTAAAAACCATTTTGTCCTGTTAAAATCCTTTTAGCGCTCACTTTACTCAAGCTTCTGTAGACGCTCTGGGGGTTGGGATGATATGAAAGCTACGTGATCAGCGCCGGACCCACGTCGGTGTCGGCGCGCGTCCCGGGCCTTTGAAGCATGAAATTGATTTGCCTGCCTTAGCGCTCCTCCGGGCCCCAAAGCTGTCCATAAACACTTTTTCTGCTGCTGGCGCGAATTGAGAGGATCATGAATATGAACGAGGCTGCGACTCAAATAGATTCCACGTTGTTTATCAACTCTCAAATATGCGCCTGACGCAGCTCAAACGAGGGTCTCATTAAGCTGTGTCTCATGCACTCCGTACTAACGGAGCTCTGTGCTGAGTGAAGCGTTTGGAGGGAGCGGAATAGAGACAAGTTCCAAATGGAACGACATTGAAATGAGGTATTAGTGACTTTATGATCTCGATACACTCTTGAAACTGTAGCACTTGCCTAAATTTACATGATAATGAGTTGGATTATTTTATATTGTTCAGGTATTTCTTTTTAATCATGTTGAATTTTTTTCCCGAGCGTTCCCTCATCGACCTCAGCTGGCCGACAGAAATGTATGAAATTAAACACATAAGTTACTTAGTAAGATTGTACAGGATGAGCTCAAAATTCTCTGACTAATTTTATCTTAAATTGAAGTATGCTTAATCTCACTTTTTTCCGGTGCCGGATCACAAATGTAAAGGAATGTTTCATTTGCAATATTCGATCAATCTAATTGAATTTTATTTAACGTAGAAGTTTACAGTTGGATTAACGCGCAGTTGTCGAAATGAACTTCGCATTTAACACAAAACAAAGATTGATTTCATGCACCCCGAACACTGTAAATCCATCAAAGCAAGAGTCTGAAACGAAGAGGAGTGGAGAAACCATACATGTGGGACATTGATAAAATGGGAGAGAAGTTGAAACCATCCAAAATTTGAAATACGTCAGAAACTCACCGACCCCCACAGTAAAAATGGCTGACTAAAGCCCACGCTTTCTTGAACATGTTCGAGGAGGGTATGCACACAGCGGACATCGTGTTTTCAGTTGAGAAACTCCGTGTTATTGAGGTGAAGTTTAACTGTCAGAACGGCGCATTGCTCTAGAAGTCCCTCGCAGACGTCCCAGGCTTCTAAAATATAAGTTTCAAATTGCAAAAGCTCGCCTTTGCCATTGTATGAGCTGTCGCTCTAAAACATGGAAACCTCTCTTCATTTCATCCAACAACGCGTGAAGCTGAACACAAATTCGCACATCGAGCAGATTTTTGACACACGCACGAAGAAAATAACATTTATAAAATAGTTTTTGCTAGGACAATTCACCTTCTCACACGTCAAAAAGGACCTAACGGTGCTGTCAGAACAATTTTACAAGGTTTGGAAGGAAGGAAATATGGTGCCCATCATCGACTGATCTCAATCGAATTGATTTTTCTGTTTGGTTCGAGTCCGTTCTGAAATCTGGAGCTTGGGTTCTTACAGAACTGGTGAAACTGAGGAGCGCTTTTTTAAGAACGCAAGGGATGCAAATCCATAAAATGTGTCGCGTTGTGCGGTCAACATTGTGCCACTAGAGGTTGTGATTCAGGCTTCTCAAGTGGGTGTTGAATTATTATTATTGATTTTGTAGGAGGTAAAGTATTAATTAAATGTTGCCTAAAAATTAAGGGCGTTTTGATTCAGATTACTCAAGTGTGTGTTGAATTATTATTATTGATTTTGTAGGAGGTGAAACATTAATTAAATGTTGCTTTAGTTTTTAAGATGTTTACCGAAGTATGAAATAAATTTAGTATGTTGATGGTCGAAGAACTCTGTGCGCATCCTGCTCATCAAACACTTTAACCGGGTTTCAAATATTTGTTCATTAATAATAAAATAGTTTTGTGTAACACTAAGCAGAGAGCTACACACGCTCACAGTAACACATAAAACGTATACCTTTAAACGCATAAAACGCATACCTTTAAACGCATAAAACGCATACCTTTAAACGCATAAAACGTATACCCTTTACGCTCACATCACATGGTACATACCTATAGAACTCCACGTAACTCATATACAGTATGTACTGTATGTTATATGCAGCTAAGAAAATATGTTGGCGATGCGTACCTGGCATCAATATTTGTGCATAACTCTATATTTCAGAGTCAAATAATGCAAATCAGGAACGATCAAAATTGAAATTTCGTGGTTTAAATGTGTATTGTGGTTCAAATCATGCTGTAATCTGTGTGTGTGTGTGTGTGGAGCTCAGTGTTCCAAGACCAAAGCTGCTCAAAAGTATGATTCTCTAGGAAACAGAAGAGAAGTTTAGACCTCAGCATCCCGTGTTGATATTGTGAACTTGGATATGATACTTAATTTGTTAAAAGTCTCAAAGCATTGTTCTCATAGTTACATGTCTCTAGATTTTGAACTATCAAACTATTAACCGGTTTTGTAATTTTTTTCACAAATAAAACAAATCAAAGTCCTCGAATGAAAAACTTAGTGGAGAATACAATTATTTACAGATTCTTCTAAATTAGATCCCTATAACGGGAAAAAGTGGAGACTCAAATTGCTCGATTGGGTCCCGAGTGTACAGTGTGCTGCTGTTTACGGTAGCGACTAAATTCATGCGAAAAGGCAGAGCGAGCGGGCACAACCGCATGAAAAGTTTATGTTTAAAATTTAATTATCACAACACTTCAGTCCTCACTCCACATTTGGACACGTGTTTACGTGCGGAAATGTACGGTAATTGTTGAAACACCAAGCCGATGGAGATGAGGAGAAATTTCCTGGGGAGGGGAGAACAAGATTCTGGAACAATGGAGTTGTACTGAAGATGACTGACAAGAAATCAACTGAGCGAGCTGGCCCTTCCAGTTTTGTTGTCATTAATATGCACTGGGCTAAAAATATCATTCATGGCTTGAAACTTCCGAAACTTTTGGATGGGAATGAGTAGAGGATAACAGTAGGCTTCATATTTTATAACAATTCTCAAAACAGGACAGGACAGAATTGCTTAGGGTACAAGGTTATAAAAGATAAAGTAGCGCATATGGGCAAAATAACGTTTTTATAAAATGAAAGCTTTATTTATCATTTTGGAACGTGCGCTGCAGATTTCTTTAAAGACTAGAGAACAACAATGACAGACTAGGTAAACACTATTCTATTAAAAATCGTATTCTATTAGCAGGAAAAAGTTAGAATTCTCCAAAATAGACCAGACTCTCCAGTAAAAAATCGAGATTGGCCAAAAACTAGAGGGTTAAAAATTGGAAGAAACACTAATGGCAACGACTCAGAGTTTCAAGTCCGTGAAGTTAATCTTGAGGCGGCTTTTGAGTCGGTTGGTTTCAAATTTCATGACTAGAACAGCGACGAGGCGAGAAGCTTCATTGCATAATGGTTTAGCGGCAGGATCATGCTAGCCAAATTTGAGCGCCGATGGAAGGCAACAAGCGCAGTATTTCCTCGTCAGACCGCCCATATCGCTCCGAGTAACTCAGCTAGATGCTCTTAATGAAAGGTCACTGCCTCCTACGGTGTTGTTCTGCGAGCTGCTGTTTGCTCGCGAGATCCAACTTGTATGCTAAATGACGCACGTCGTGATAAGGTGATGTGGAGGCTGGTGCGAGGGGAGCGCCGAGACATTTTGACCAGGTTGCTTTCTGTTACAAGGTTCCAAAATTAGAATTAAAAATTCTAACAGCTGTTGTTTATGAACCTCAGAAGGTGGTGGCCAACAAAATCTTCTGCAAGGAATGGTATGGCGTTTGAGTTTTGCTGCTTTATTGTTATGGGGTCAAAATTGGATGGTGAACTACAACCAGCAAGAGTGCTGGCTGTGCATTTAGAGCGGAGTTTCTACATTGATGCAATTAAGATATTTTAAGTTGATAGCCTAAGTGTGAATTTCTCTCCCCTTCGTTCTCTATGAACTTGATGGACGGTTCCATGGTGTGAGAAACAAACAGTAAATAAACTTCTTAAAATTTCCTCATGTTTCATTCGCTGTAACAACTTTTGAGACTGTATTTATTGATGATCTATCGTATTCGACCGCTGTAATGAACCCTTCGCTGCGAGTGTTTAGTTGATGGGACGCTGCGTGTCCCTGTGAGAGACCGTATATGTGGTAGCTGCAGCGAAGGATGTATTGTCTGTAGTATTCCTCCCTCCTCACTATCAATTTGAACTCATTTAAATCAGATAAATTATCCGCTTCCAGATTGCAATTAAATAGTTTTGAACTTGTTGGAATAAAATCTGCAAAAAATCCAACCGTCAAAATTAAAGTACAATGAACATTGAAATACAGTGTTACTATTATTTTCAATAAAAAATATGAAAAATTTTATCAGCTATTCTTATTTTAACATTTGATGTACTGTTAACATATACAATATATACTATTTTAACATTTCAATACATTATTACAATATTACCAAGCGTAAAAATTCATAAGCGCTGTTTAATCAAAAATTTTCAAAATGGCCATCACGATATTAGGTGTTCCGACTATATAGACCAACCCTAAATTTCAGTTCAATATTTAGTAAAATCTAACTTTGAGATCGTTATCAGTAAGCATATTTCGCTGCACAAAGTCTCGGAAGAAAAAGCAACAAAATACGTATACTCAAAATGATTTCCTACACACAGCCTCTGCCCGTCACGTGCGCCCTCTACTCGTTAAAACCGCTTCTGTCGATATAATTACCGATCAGTACACCAATCGTTTTCTGGGGCTTCTGTAAATAGCTTTGGTAGGATTCGTTTCCGACTCATGAAAAATTTTGTGAAATTATTCCCGAGAGTTTTGTGATGCTTAACGAAACTAGGTAAAACTCGGCGATACAACACTACCGCTGAGATAGAGAGTAGACCGTGTGAGCCTCTTTTCAAACTAGTTTAAACTGCAATACATAATTTGAAAAGGGATTTGGAAACATGGTAATGTGCGCTTGAAGTACGTTTTCGATTTTCAGTTGATTTTAAGATGCGAAAATGCTAAAATTTAACGAAAGTCATGGTTATTTGATTTCCACGGAAATTTCACCTTGAAACTATAGTCTCTTGTGCATAAACGGAAAATTGGCCCGACGTCCTAATAATTTAAATATTATGATCATATTATGTTTTTTCTAGAAATAAAGGTCGAGAAAACCTTTTTAGGTTCGAAGCAGTTGATAGGCCACTTCTACATAAACTTTGGACTCGCATTTAAGATTCTATTTATTCGGTTTCTTCAGCATAAAGCAAGGAGGAAACACCTACCATCTTTTAAATTAAGACTTGGCCCTTAAAAATTGTGTAAAATGGTGCAGATTTGCTTTACTATAAGCAACTGATGTTTTTAATGGTACGGAAAACTTTTCAGTTGAAGTTAATCAGAAATTTAAAAAATTAGAAGCAAACTAAATTTTAGCATGACCATTCGACAATTACATTCTTCAAGTCAATCTATCGAAGATGAATGTCGTATACTACGGAATTTCCACGACGTAGGAGATAGAATATGTAAACGGCCTGACATTAAACTAAAACGGCGCGAGTGCGGACCAGCCTTGCTTTGATATAACGTAGTTTCGGACAAGCATCCTGAGACACGAGGGCTGGGCGATATCGCCGTGTGGAAAAGTGCTACTCAAAGCACGGCCGTATGTTGGAGCCTCTGGCCAAAGGCCATCCAAGGACCATGGTTTCGGGTTCCCTGAAGACCAACAAGCATCAAAGGTAACTTCTGGAGCTTGTCCAGGCGTCAAAGGCCCTCGTTCAGAGCCTCGTTACTTCGGTCCTTTGGAGCGTCGTTACGTCGCTGCTTTGGAGGAAAGCCAACACGGGGCTGATGAGTTAAGGGCGTTTTGAGTGGAAATTATTGCAGAGTCACAGTGTTCAAACACCTCCGGTAATTAAATGTTGACGCTGCCCGGTCAAGCTCGACTTTGAAGTGTCATTCTCATCTCGTTTGCTGATGCTGTTTCGAGGAAATTTTTAGCCAAGCTAGGTGTTGTCTTTGTGAGGAGGTGAGTTGGTCAATTTGTGGTCAGACGTTTAATCTAATGGTGTTTCGCAAGTCAGCCTTAAAAAAGTGTTTTACGAGTATGGTTTGTCTTTATGATTGGTTTTTTAAAAAATCGTTAAATTTGATTTAAATTAAGTATATATGTCAATTTTTTCCTTATAATGTAACTGATGATCTTGGGGAATCAAAACCCTGTACAATATATAGCTAGTAAGATGTAAAGAATGACTTCAACTAAGAACACGGAAAATCAAAAAGACAGAAAGGGGAAATTAGCTGCGGTTTGACCGACCTGAGAATGAATATCATTTGCAAGATTACATTACCTTATTCTGAACAAGACACTTTGAGGATGTGCATGGAGTTATCATCCTCGCACACCATGCTTCGATGATGCTCGGCCGCATTGTGTGCCTGCTAACCAAGAGCGCATGCTAAACACATTGATAGAGCCCCAAATTAATGAGTAAAAATACAGTGTCTGCATGTACGCTAGCCGCTAGCCGATTTAAAAACGTCGTTTGTAAAATATTGCTGTTTGAAGGCTGAAGTAAGTTTCATCGAAAAGAACAAGATTTACAATTTTATTTTTTCAATAACTTTGTTTATATAGCATACCTTTCGACTAAACGTGATGTTTTTAAAAATTATGTTATTCAACAATATTTGACCAGAACTGCACGTGTTTTTTATTCTGTGGCAAAATAATATCCTCCAATCTTCATCCTACGGTGAGATTTCTTGATGACAGTGGATTTCATTTAATTTTAAATAAAGCTCTTTTTTGAGAATGAAATGAGCATGAAATGAGCAAATGATCTACGCTACTGACATACATAAACAAATAAACAAATTTATGGTCCTTCTTATATCTCCCCACACTACGAAGTTCTTACTATTCCTTGACTGCTTACGGGATCAAATTAAAAGTTTCACAAAAGCAAGAGAGTTTTAACCTTTCCTCTCATTTATTAATCTACGCATACTCAATCTAATTCATCCGATTTCATTGAACATACTCATACATAATGAGGGTACCTAAATGAAGTATATCATTTTTGAACTTGGGAGGATTCAAGATGTTGCCTTTAGTGGTGAGCCTGAGCCTCAAATTGGGTTAGATTGTAAGCAGCAATGAAGATCACCTGATGTTGACAGCAATGTTGAAACATTGCATGAACAGTTAACAACAGGCAGCAACTTCCAAGATATCGCCCGAGCCGACTGCAGCGGTGACTACATCGCATCAGCACCCAATATTTTGCATTGCATTTAATGCTCAATACGTTCTGTTAACCGCCCTTGGATGTCAGCACCATACAAGACTTCGTTCGAGGTTGGCCGCGGTACTGAGGACGTCACGACAGTAGACAACCACAAGTTGGCGCCCTAGGGCAATGCTTAGCACTCAACAAGACGCGAGAATTTCACCTATGAGGTGAGTTTCTTAATGACAAAAAGCTCTGAAATTTGAGTAATGAGTGCGTTAGTGGCCTTTACAAGTGGGTGATCTAATATTCTGATTGGAAGAGGTGGGAATAATTACAGAGCGAGAGGTTTAAAACATGTCACGTTGAACAGTGGAACAGTCTGTCCGGAGAATAAATTTGCGGGTCCTGGAATGTAAGTGAATATAATTCACTGCTTAAATGTCATGCTTTATTTTTATTCGTTATTTTTTGTGCACCAGCGCACACGGAGTGAAATGAGAATACTTTATTGACCATTGCTCAGTTCCATGTCTCTTAGAGGTCTCTTGTAGGTTTATAAAGGAGTGCTTTGTAACATACAGCATTATTTTATACCACGTGCTTTTGAGCTTTGTCTGCACTGCCGTGATTTGCTACTAACCTCCTTGAAAATAAAATAATATAGCCATAAATGCGTCGTGATCTATCTTGATGACGGTCAAATCACAATCGGCTTCATTTTCCCAAGTTCATTATCTTGAGTCATTACTTCTCCATATGTCAAAACGTTTCTTTTCAATCTACTCATCTTTTCTAAGGGTCTGGGAACCCTTTTGCCACGAAAAGAATAACCATTTCTGCGTTTTGCTACCTATACACACCTTCTAGCCATGTGTGCACATGCGCCAGTGAGAGATGTGTTAAAATTGCAACCAAGTTTGGAGATTATATACCATACAAATACTTATACATCAACAAATTTGCTCTTTTTGGAAAAAAGAAATCGAGATAATAAGTTGAACGATTTCCTCAAGCGACACTTGAACTCGACTTGAGTGTTCGATGAAGCAACTTCAAGCCGTATTTCCTCACACGTAAAACTACGCTCGCCTATCTCACATTGTTAAATCAACGTTTCGTTTCAGTTGTAGTGTACTCAACCCTACAGGTACTCTAGGCTGAACGTCAATCGCCCTCACATACAAAAAAATAAACTGTCGATGACGTTTTCAAAGGTTTGTTGACAGACTGGATTAAAATCTCTTTAAATGCTGGCTGAGATAAAATAAAATGAAATGTTATCAGCCCAGGTTGTTTGACGGTATTTCTTAGAAAGATTAGTCAATTGTAGTAATGAATAGTTATTGTTTCCCACATGCTGAGACTGCTAAGAATCATGGTCATATTTTTAAAATCGACATCAATAATAGTAATGAGAAGAAATCAGGCGAAGAAAACTAAATTTACATAAATAATATATATATCTATTTGCGATGATTTATGTTTACCCAATTGAATTAAAGGATCCATCAGTAAAATATAACAACACAATATACAATATAATAAAACGCCACGAGTCTCCTTAAATTTCAAAAAAAAATTTTTAATTTTCTGGGCGTAATTTCTCCAATGTTATTACAATGAGAATCACATTGAACACAGTAAATATGCGGAAAATTTTATGCCCTCCGTCATGCTCAGTGACCGTATCTGAGATACAAATTTTACCAGTGCAAAAGTACAAAAATCTTTCAATGACAGGTATAATTAGGATGGATATATTTGTTTGTCATCTACATCTTGAGACTTATTTAAGGAAACTATCGAATCCCGTCTTTTTTGACGGGTCGTGTACACTACATAGTATGTAATATTACGGAGGTACACAACTGACCGTGCTATTACATTTGAGCTTTACAATCTCAAGTGATTGCACTTGAGGAACATGAGACTTAGAGGGCATTTACCTCAATTGAAAGACAATGACGTTATGATAATTCTCAATAATTATTCACACACTTTTTTTCTAGCTTCTCACCCTTATAAAATTGTCCGATTCGTAACATGTTAGAAGACTGGGAAACTGGCTGATCATATTCACTGAAACAACGACAATCTAAATAAAAGATTCTATATCACTGCCTGTTCATAAAAAGAAACGTTTCGATATTACTTACATTATCGTCCAGCTGAAAATACGGAAACGTTTTTTCACTTTATTTCAGTTCTAGTAAGAAGCATTGCACAAATAAAAATTTCCCAGAGCCATGAGTGTAACGAAATGCTCGACTTCACTGAAGTCATTTGGACACGTTGAAAGTATGTATATGAAGTCAACACCAATCTATTAGAATTGTTGAAGTTTAAATATGAATATCTGAAAACGTTATTACGAGTTATTACGAGTATTAAACGTTATTACGTATCTACATTGAGAAATTGGAGGTGAGAGCGCTGGTTTCAATAAAGAAAGTAAATTTGTCAAATTCTATCCCAAATCGTGAAGAATTACAGTCTATCATTAATAAAGATCGGAAGTATGTTAAACATTGACTGCGACTTATCATGCTATTACGAAAAACAGTATTGCGAATATACGAAAGCACTTATGCCCGCTTATGATAATATTCTGAAATGTTTTCGTCGCAAAAATTCAGAAATGGGTTTTAGACTTGATTTGAACTCATTTCAATTTAAGCTATGGATGATCAACAAATATAGAGAATAAATTTCGGTAAAATAAAAAATCTAATAAGAAACAGTTCCAGGAAAGGAAAAATATATATTTAGAACCGAAACAATTTTATTAATTTATTAATGCATAGTTCTTTTCAGGATTAGAACCTGGCGGCGTGAATTCACAGTTTATCAATCCGACTATTGCAGCTCCATCCAACTCTGCAGTTGATCTGGAGTATCGCATATACAAAAGTTCCCTAGAGCCTCCCTCGGGTGCAACGAAATGCTCGACTTCACTGAAGTCTTTCAATTTGACAGCGACGCAGATATGATACGTCGAAAACCTGAAATTACGTTCTTGATTATGTTTATACGAGACCTGAAATAATTGAATAATTAATTTCATACCTTAAATTTCAGTGTTTGATAATGTTCTATTTGAAATAATGTACCACGGGAATTTTTCAGTAACTAGCTTCAGAAAATGGAGTTAAATATGCATCCTCGATTACGATTCGATGTTAATTCGAATTATTCTATATCACGCATTCGTAACTTCGTTGAAATTTACCTGCGACGGATCATGTTAATTCTGAAAGCAATATTGTGGGTATCAATCGCTACTTACGAGTATGTCCATTTCCGGACATCCTCTTGAAGTATTTCGTCGCACATAACTCAAAAATATGCTTTGGTTTCGATTTGAGCTGAGTTTATTTTTAGTTAATGATCAATAACTTCAAAAAATAAACTGTTAGAAGCAACTAATCTGGAAAGAAACATGACTTAAGGAGTGAAAAACAAGATATAAACGGCCCAAAATTCCTGTTTAATTTTGAAAAAGAGAGCACCTTCTAGGATTCGAACCTGGCCGCGTGAATTTATAGGTTATCACTCCCACCACTGCACCATGGGGCCAGCGCAATATGGAAGAGGTGTTGCGCATACAAAAGCTCCGCACAGCTGCCATTGCAACGATGTTCGACTTCATTGAAGTGTTTATATGTGAGAGGGTCGTCAAAATGACATCAGAAGATTGAATTTACACTTGTGGCTAATCTATATTATAGTAAGAGCGATGTCTGTCTTTCTGTCTGTCTGTCCGAAGCCAGCCGAATGTGTGTGATGAGCGTATCTGTAATACAAGCTTCATCAACTCCGCAATTTCTAGTGTATTAATCCATCAGATTCGAGTAGGAGTGAATATCAGGTGAATTCTTAGGAAATAGGAACGTGTGTCATGTGATTTGTCGAACATTATCATACATTTTTGACGGGCCGTGTACACTCGACCTCATCAGCTCTCGAGAGATTGACTTTTTTTATTTCTTACGGTCTTTCTTTCCTTTGGCCTTCTTTCTTATTTAAAAAAAGGGGGGTGGACTAGTATCTATAAAAGGTAACACTAATCTACTAAAAACTTCAAAGTTTAAATTTGAGGGTAAGCAAATAGAAACAAATAGACAATTACTGTTTTGCATTTACCAAAATGTAAATACAATCCTAAATTTAAATCCATAAATTATGGTTGTGATTTTTCACCAGTGTGTGAATAGGCCGTTTTCTACACGCTATTAAATAAAGCTCATAAACTTTGCAGCAACTGGGATAGTTTTAATTCAGCAATTCTACTAGTTGAACGATTGAAAGTTAATAACAATTTCCCGAATACTCTGTTCGATAAAACTATTGACAACTTTTTGAATCGAATTTTATTCTGTGGCAATAATCCTGGACTAAATACGCATTATATAAATTTATTTCATGAAAACTAAATGAACCAAAATTACAAAATGGATAAACGAGTCTTTAGGAATACTGTCAATACTTTTGATAAACCTATAGATCCAGACACGGTGAGTAAAGTCTGACTATGTTACAAAAATCGTGAAATCAGTGATCCCTTAAGCAATAATATTTTCAGAACCAGGGTCAATTCTAGGCACAACAAATTTCATTTATCAGTCCAAGTGTGACAGAAAAGAGCGCCAATTTCTTAATAAATGTTACATTGACATGTCTAGAAAAACCCTGAAACTGAGATTTACTGCGCTCAAAAGTCAAGGATCTATTTTTAATCATTTCCGTACTAATAATAGTTGCAGGCCCTCGATTGAAGACCTATATTTAAACATGCAGATTTTATGCAATGTTGTTAGAAAAGAGCATACTCAGAGGTTAGAAATAAAATGGTACATTCTCTATAAACTTGAATTGGCTTTTAACGGAAATACAAATTATTTTTTACTCTAAAACCATTCTTTAGAACTGCAGCTTAGAAGTTTGAATCGTCCGCTCGATCGTCCATTTCGCCCCTACTGCATATCTGGTCCGATAAACGCACAGGCGTCGTACAATGTTAACCAGCCATCAGGTGATTTAAAATACTTGATGTGTGCACAAGAAATTATTTTTGTCAGGTCATGACAAAACTGGGATTTGAACTGGGATTTTCTGTATTTTTATTTCATCTGATTTAGCTTTCGTATTGGATTCAAATGTTTATTAATGCGACTGTAAAGAATTTTTCTGTATGTTTACACCCAGAAAATGACATCAGTAACATCGAAACGTTGCGTTTCATAGACAGACAGTGAAAGAAAATTAACAGATTAATAGCGCTTTGGTTGATATGATTGTAATTTTCTCCGTCTTTTGACACAGTGATTTAATCAAGTGCTTGTAAAAGACTGTTCGTAAAACTGATTTCCAATATAAGCTGTTTGAATTTAATCGAAAGATAACGGGTATTATGCATTTTAAATTTTCATTTGGCATCTGGGAAGCTGGTGACAAATGCCGAAATACTAGTGCTTTAAATTATGTAAAGTAAATATAGAAATAAATTGAGTTAGTTTCATCAAGAAATTTTCAATTTTAGAATCAAAATATTGTTTAAATTTCTGATAGTCAACATTTTTATAGAAAATAATGGGGCTTCAAGAGCGTGGTTGCCAGATTGGAATATTTACGTAACGTCCGTTTTCTGCTTCAATACAGCCATATTATTATCTATCATTATGATGAAATGATTGATATGATTATAATTATAATTTTAAAACTAATTATGTATTGAGGTGATTAGAGGTTATACAGGTGATTTAGGACTTTTCTATCCTTTGGAACGACCAAATGACTTTGGATCTGACGAATCCGTCCCACAACATTATTGCATCGCATAACTTCGCTGACACATATCCCAGGGAAGACGACGGCCTCGCAATTTGGTGCCGTGGCCTCCATGATGATTGCGATCTCATCGGTGCGAATTGCGACTGGCAGTTTACCTCAGCGTGTCTTCTGGTCATCGTACGGAAGTCTGTTCAGAGTACCATGAGGGTCTGCTGATCAACGTATTCATACACATAGAAAACTTAGCTTCTTATTTTGAGAGGGAAGATTGATATCTGTAAGATTGAAAAAAGTCACCAATTGATAGAAGGGGACACAATCTGAATATCTGTAACGCAGATTCACACTTTTTTCGGGATGAATACTGGAACCTTTATACGGGTTAATGTAGATTAAGCAAACTACATTGGCAGAATTGCAATTTAGTTTCGCAAAGTTCCAGAATGTCAATCGCACCACAATATTCAGTTAATCATTGGCATTTAAGGAGATTACCTTGTTCATTTTCACCTGATATTGATTATTTTTTTTAATATCATTTATTCATAACTCAGTAAAATATCATTCATCGATTCATTTATGTGTGTTTAGCTTAGGATAAAAGTACTCCAGACACATTCGCGTATTTTTTAACACTAGTTGCCCGGAATGTAGTACGTTTCAGGGAACTGCAGCTCATAAACTCATTCTAAATTGTTCATGGATTTCGGCAGAAAAGTTCTATATCTGTGGTTTCTTGCTGTGTTATAAACCCAGCTGGAGTAATATTTATATAGATGGAAATTACCCTGAGTTATTGCAATTGAAAATTTGCTTGAATGATTGTGAATAGCTGGCTTCACTGCTTTGTTTCTGTTGGCAAGTTGAGATTATTAGTTTTATGAACGATTAGAGCTCTGGGTAATAATTTCTTCATCGCAATGTCAAGTTACAGGTGGCAACAATGGACTCCATGGAATTCCTGTCATATCATTCAGGTATTTTAATACATTGCAGTCATTCATTTCATTCCCATTTGTGTTCTCCATTCAATTTTTGTTCTTCATCACACTCATGTCTTACGTTGCATTCGCGTTCTTCATTATTTTCGTGTCTTTAATACGAAGAGGTTAGAATGTATGAGAGGAAAAAGGTTTACAGAAAGATGGAAATAAGAGATGGAGTGAAAGTCCAACGCTGAATAAGTGAGAGATTATTTTTTTCTGAGACAAGCGCGGGAGCTTAAAATGGCGGGATAACCGTGCACCTCATGTAACAAATAGAAAAATATAGTTCGCATGTGCTCCAATAAGACAAACCTAGTGCAGTGTGCCTGGACGCCGGACGACATGTAAGAACACGAATGAAAATTCAAAAGCAACGCAAAATCATGAACCATAAGGCTATTGAACCTTGAATACCAATTGATCATGTTAACGAGATGACACATTCCACGAGTGAAGAGCCACAAAAAACGTAAAAAACACTGTGGAACAAAATACTGTTCAACTCGATGCAATGAATTTAATCAATTTAACTTCAAAAGGGCAGTAAAAATGTGGATGAATCTTCAATCTTACACTCTTTCTTATGGGTCAGTTCCGTACATTACTTTACTCAAAATCATGACGCTTTAAAAACACGCCTTAATATACTTCGAAACTTCTCGGAGAATTTTGGGAACCATTTCGTTCAGTTTTCATTCAATTTTTTTTCACTGATGAAGAACATGAAATTTAGCCTATGGCACTATCGTGCAAAATTCAGTATTGCTCATTATGCCAGCGATTATTGCTATAACTCTCTGTTGACTGTCATTATGCCCTCAGTTGACAGTCTATTTAACTTTTCTTTTACACATCGCGAGTATAAAATTTCAATGGTTTGAAGCCTGGCCGCGCTCTCGCAGTGCGCGACAGCAGAAGCTTGCCGGTGCGTGTGTAAAGAAGTCCGGTGTGAAATTCCCCAAATTGCGAGCGTCGTTGTGAGGGCAAACAGCATCTTCCTGTGCGTGAGAGCAGACCCTCTCCATCTCGTTCCTCTCTGAGGATAAAGTTTTGTCGTCGCCAACTATTCATTATTCTATCTCCAGCTGAAACTCATTTAGCGTGTGGAAAAATTAATTTGTTCTAAAATTAGTTTTGTTCTTCCTCATTAATATCAGATGTGGTTATTAAGGTAAAACACAGTGCAGTGGAGCAACGCATTCCCTCTCTTGCTCACTCGGTGCTCTCTAATTATTTAGCCTCGCCAATTTACTACAGGTTTTCTAATTCAAAGAATTTAACTGTCTGCTGATGCCTAATGAGAACTTCTTGATTTCTGAGGAACTCATCTTTAAAATCAATCATTTTCCAAGCCAATTTTTCAGATAACTCAAATCTGGCACAAGTTTCTAATAATGATTCAAAAATTAAATTAATGTCATACATGTAATGTCCATTTCACCTGCGATGAATATTTCGTAGCATCATTATATTGAAGTCCTTCATCACATTCGTGTCCTTCGTTACATTCATATTTGTCATTAGATTCATGTCTCTTAGTGAGTTAAATTATTCCATTGCGTCGTTGCCTTCATCACTATCGTGTGCATTTTATTTCAACTCTTCATTTCGTTGGCATGATTCATGTCCCCTCACCAATCACGACATTCGTTTTGATGAACTCAGCTCGATCAATTCATCATTAGCATCAGGTTCCAGTCACGCTGAAGACTAATTTTGTTTTGGCGAGTAAACAGAGCGTCGTGTGTGAGCGCTGCATTGTTCTCCAGTCCATTGACGCATGCGAGCTTTGTTCCCGCTCTGCTAATTGTGTTCATCGCTCATTGGGGGCCTACGCTGCGGGGAGTTCTGCGTTGATGATTGCTATCGCAGCAGAATTGTGGCTCTATCAGATGTCGAGCTGAATGGATTTGTGAGAATGGTTCTCGGGCGATTGGCTAGGGTTGTAGGCGAGAGGACGTTCATGTTTAGAATAAATGTGTGCTCTTGCCTTCAGGCCTGGATCTTAGCTGTTCTGTTGAGTTCTGAGCTGTTGTTAATAAATTTTGAATGACGCTTTCAAGCATAAATTGAGATATATTTTATTCATTGATTCCTGTAAAGCTTATATTCATATTTCAAACCTTGAAACGTAAAACTGCTCTACGAGTGGATTTTGAAAATAATTTTGTTGAACGAGATTACTTATGACGATTCATCAAGTTTTACGCATTCTTAAACTAACAAACTTCTTCAGATATTGAGTGAGGATTTATTCTCAAAGTTTCTCGAGTGCAACCGGTAGTGACATGGTGCAGCGACCTATAGTCGCTCAGGGCAGCGCGCAGCGCTCAGCTGTCGCCGAACTGGGCTGCATGGAAGAGAGCTTCAGACAGGCAAGGGAAGATAACTGCGTAGCGTCCACTTGCTTTTATGAGCAGTTTGATGCTAACTTATGTGATCGCTTCCTAGGGCTAGACAGACCTTCTCCACTACTTCATCGTGTCAGACGTCGAGGGTCCTACGAAGAAGTTCTTCAATCTAATTATTTCCTTAATATTCTTCGTACATTTTCTTGGTGTGCGTGAGTGTGAATGTTTTTTTTTTCATTCTGTTAGCCTTTACTTTCTTTTCTATCTTTACTATTCTTAATTTTTAAATTTCCCTCGACCCGAGTTTCTTGTGGAACTCAAATTACGTTCAAGTACATAGTGTGGCTCGTCTTCCAAGTAAGTCTGAACTCTTTAATGACCTGCAGCTTCTCCTTTAAACCACTTATCTGGAACTCTCACACCAACTGTCATCTAAAAATTTTCGTACACTGGACCGACCGATTCAAGTTCAGGTACTGAGCAGGTGTTAAACATTTCTTATTATCAATGAAGTGTACTTGTGCTGAACACCTCGGTGAGCCGTTACTATTATACCTATAGTTTCTTTTTTCCATTCCAGTATCTTGACTGGCCCTTGACGATGACTCGGACCATTACCCAGCTGCCTCTTTTTCCTGCCATCTGTTCAAATTATGCTCTTCCTCTACGGTAATTAATTGAAAAATTTCACCTTCACTGTATTTCAAATCATTATAATACTTTTTGCTTGAAATTGATTATTTTCTTTCTTATGCAGCCAAGACTGGAGTGGTCAACCTGCAAGCGCGGCCCAGGCGGTTTTATCCCTTAAGCTTACGCCAAGGTCCTTTCTGCATCGGCCTCTCTGCATGTCGTCTTGAGCTGTCCCGAAGATGATCTGGACACGTGCATTTTGGAGACGTTTGTCGGGAGCTTGCTTAGCCTCAACATTGCGGTGTCGCCACGTCTATACGGACTTCGCTAGTCGGGGCTCTGACGCTCAGGCCGTCCTCGGCCTGTCTTATGCCTGCTGCGCTCGTTGTGCCACGGTGACCTTCCCTGGTGTTCATGGGCCTTCCTTTCATTTATTTTATGAATTTAAGTTTTTAAATCCCATTAACAATCCCACCTAAACAAATTTTTGCTACCCGTTGTTCGGGTACTTTTGTTTTAAAACAGACGTAAGTTTCTTGCTTGTTTTAACTACCCCCTTCTGTAGAATTGAGGGAGCAGAACTGTAAAATTGTTCATTTAATTTTTGCACTCCTTTTTTGCCCCACGTTTATTCGAGTAGGCATGAGAGATTGATTAGTTCCAGGGAATAAATCTTGCCCTTAGTTCGGTAATACCTCACGGGCGTAGGACGCATGAAAGAACATTTTTTGAGAACAATTTTGTTCCTACAAACGATGTGCATAGTTAAGGATAAGCATCAACGAGCATGAGGGGTAACCAGCATGAGGGGGTGACCAGCATGAGACGTGACCAGCATGAGGGGTGACCAGCGTGAGGGGTGACAGCTGCATTAGCATATTCGGCCAGCGTTGACGGAAGAACCGTTGTGGCGCAGCTGCCGCACAAAATTTCCCGCGTCCCTCATTTGTCGCTGTCAAACTCATTGATTAGTGGCGGGCAGTTGTCGCACGTTTGTGAGGCACCACCACTTGATCACAATATTAATTGAGGCAGCTTTGGTTGCGGGAATGGTGATTTTAATGTAATTGCTGCAGTAGCTCTGATTGATTTCCTGTCACGGCAGCAACAGTGTTCCTTCTACACAGCAGCTGCGCAGGATAGAGCGGATTTCAGTTTGAGCTTAAGGTTCAACAGTGGATAGTACTTCTGTTTTCATGGCAAGGATAATCTCACAAGTTGTGACTTATTTGACAGCTATTGAGGAAAGCTAAGAATACTTCTGAACAGCCTTTGTAATGTCCATTGAAAATGATTATATATCTGTTTGATACAGAATAAAGGGAGCGCGTGGAAACAAAGCGTTGAAATGAAGTGGGGAATTGATTCCTTCTACGGACCTTGCAGAGACTTTAAGGGTACAAGTGAAACTTGAAATCTAATAAATAGAAGTGTAGAAAGTAATGTGAAACGAACACAATGTTAAGAAATAAGGGCAGTTGAGGGGCTAAAACAATATCTAGATACGTATGCGGAGGAATGGTGGCTCAATCGAGGGCACCACCAGTACGCGGGAAGAGAGAGTTATGATGTATAGAAGCGGCGTGGGCAGGAGAGGCCTTCTTCTTACGTAGGTGTAGCACGCGAATGTTGCGCAAAACGCCGAGATGTAAACCCAGAAGTCATCCTAATGAGGAGGCGGGGAGGGCTCGCTCGCTCGCTCACAAAGAAGTTCTCGCCGGGAGCGTGGGCGAGAGGACGATATGAGTATCAAGTTGCCAGAGAGAGAGGCATGGGGCAAGCGTGGACGTGAGGGGAGAAGATCATAACGAGATACGTCACGCTGGCGTGTGCTAATGAGAGGCGGGACGGGGCAATCAAACGATCGGAACTCGGTTGTGATCCGCGGGAAAGGGCCGCACAATCTGAGATCATGCGAGTGATATGAAGAGATATATACGTGTTCAGCCAGCGAACAGCGGTAGTACTGTTATGTCTGTACAAGCATCGGAAAGTGTAGGGTGCGGAGGCTAGCAAGGGACATGCGGCCGAAAAGTGTTCTTCAATTTGTGTTGTATCGTGTCATATTCATTTTTATGTGTCTGGGCATCTAAATTATCATTTTGGGTTGAAGCAATCTTAACCAATTAGGTCAATGCTCACGTGTTCCATTAAATTTAAATAAATCATTAAATCTTGTAGTAGTCATTATTTTCCTCGTGTTGAACAAACATGTGCAAAGTAGAACACTCTCTGTTTTTTATTTCTAACTATTTCCATTTTCTCTTTCTGTGCATCTTTCTTCTTTAGTTTTTCCGCTTTCATCCCTTACTATCAGGGGGTTTAAATTCCTCCAATGTTAATTAACGTCTAAGCACGTGTTATGATAGATCTTTTGAACTCGATTTCATTACCTTCATTTGGTAAACAAGCAGTAATTTGAAATACTTGGTCAAAGGTAGGTATTTGTCACTGGGCAACGAGATGACATTTTTTTGCTAAGATTTTCTTTTACAGTCGAGCTGGCTTGCCCAGCCTATCTCTTTTTAATTGAGCGACGATATTTGCTCGCTGTTTCTCTTTTCCTGACATATATGTACGTTTAATTATATTGGAATGAGAAAACATTAACTTATTCTCCATATTGAACGGGCGTCGGGGATATAGATGAACGAACGCCAAATAACAAAATAACTGAACACTTCCTATATCCTATTAAAATCAACGATATAGAATCGTATTACTAGTTTCTATAGCCGATAAAAATTAGATCCTTACAAATTAACAATATATCATTCGAAATTATAACAAGTACAATTTGGATAGATGTGCTCATAAGTTCACGCAAGAACTATGACTCATAAAGTTTGAAATACTATAAGAAGTCGTAGAACTTGCCTAAACTTTGAGGCAAATCCTCACCACCACCGCTCAGGCACGTCGTCTGTGTAATTAACGTCCCGCTGACGCAAGAACTCAATCAATACTTGGCAAGCAGAGGACGATCTCACGCGGAGAGAAAACCTCAACGGCGTATCGCATCTCGGCGTGAAGTTCAGGTGGATTTCTTGGAGAGATGTCCCTGGAGGGATGTATTTGCTCCTGGTCTACGATGTTATAGAACTGAGGAAAGGATGTTCCTAAACCCTTAAACGGGACTATACCGTGCTCTTTTAAAAATCGCATGAATTTATTTTATTTATTGCTAATTTTTTTCCTTTATGTGCTCTTTAAAGTTCTCTACCGAGTGGTAGATCATTCCTCATAGTGAAATCGGCGACTAATTGATGCCAAAACCAGTTTAATAAGAGTGTTTTTAATAACGGTAGTATGAGTGTAAAAATGCTGACGTTGAAGGATTAAGAAGCGGGCCTTGTGCTAGGGTCGAGCTATCTTTAGTGGATGGTAGCTAACTTTTGAAGGATGCTGGTAGATGCAGAGCTGATCACCAGACAGGAGAAGAGCAGCTACATTAAAATTAGTTGTTCACTATAGCCAGGCTGGATCTTTGAGTTTTGTCCTAAAGGTGCGTACGTCGGCTCGCGGTGATTTTTAAGGACATTTCGTTGTACTTCTGTCGCATTTTTGCTATCATTTTCGTGTACTTATGGTAGTAATTATTTTCATCATAATTGTAAAGGACTGCTCCTATTATTGTCATTAATTACTTTAAGTGTAATTGATAATGATTTCTTTTATCGTTGTGGCTTCTGATTTTGTTCCAAGTGTGATTATACAAGTAGCATTGAAAAAAAGGTTCTAAATAAGAGGATTGAACTAAAAGAGTGTTTAGAGTGTAGCTATAGAAGAAATATTAAGAATATTATTATTATCTGTTTCTTAAGCAGCCCTACGAGCTGGGTGTTGCGAAAAATCTTTTCATTTTTCTGAAAGTCAGAAAGAATACCTTTAATATAGAATCGAATTTGCCCACAAAGACAAACTGAGTAGTATCAAATCCTGTGCGCACAGACATCTGAGTGGTAGTCTAGGAGAAATTACAATCACATAACGTCATCAATCTTCACACACAGGCAACAGAGTAAGAGTAGGAGGGAAAACGAGACTCTCAATTTCTCCACACCTTGAATGTACAACTGCACTCAAAAAAACTTGTACAGACTAATTTTTTTTTCATATATTCTCCAAGTAAGCAAACTCTGGTTTCTCTTCATTTTGGTTTCTCTGCCGGAAAAAAAGAATTGCAAGGCATCAACATTCAAACGAGGGAGCAAACGAGTGCAGGATGAACATTGGCCGAAATATTCTTGTAAGGAAAATGGCATTTGTTGCATGAGGCCACCGTTGTGGTACTTGAACAGTCAACCGCTTTCAGCGTTGTGCTTCTTTACGAAACGAAGCATCAAAATGTATCATTTTTGTTTCTTGATCTTTGTAACAAATGATAAACGTACTTTTTACCAAGGTTTTTTCCATTGGATTTCAGGTGTACTAGAGCATTTACGAGTTAAGTTTCGAAACTTGCTGGAGACGAGATGCCATTGAGGAAAATGGGACGGAAAAGGAAAATAAGTTTTGGTATTGTAGGAAAATAAGCTATTATTGAGCTTCCTCGACGCTCGGGAAGTTTTCGGAGATCAAAATATCTTTCGGGCCGACAATTTTTCTTGCGCATTTGAGCTGAATTTAGCCGCGCAGGCGTGACGCGTGTGAAAAACTTACTCGAGTCATAAAATAGACGTCAATCGATTTCATCTAACCTACTATGTGCAGTGAATAGTCACCGATTCAATCTGTTGCTCTGATTCAAAGTTTCTTTCTTTGTCATAGACGTCTGAGGGCTTACTTGATCCACGATGACTTTATTGTTGACTTTAGGAAATTACGTTCGTTTTTTGTCACTTACAGTACATGGTTGAGGCGAACAAATCTTTCGTTTCAGTTGAATAACATTGTTAAAATACGATAGGACAATCACGTTCTGAATGTTACTAGCACGTAGAAGGTTATTGAAGGTTACCAGCACTAGCATGTAACTTCTCAAAACTCACTGTTCGATCATGTCTGCGACCGAATAACTTCCCAATTACTTTGGATAAATGACCTCAATTCAGTCACAGGTGCGACTGCGCACAAGACACTGATCCCTACAGCAGAGTGTCGAGCGTGCATTAAAGGGAAGGCCAGAAGGCGGGAGCAGGAAAAAAAGAAAGCTGTTTTCCAATCAAGTTGATACATATCAAATACACTGATTAATCAAAATCTCACAACTAGAGCCACAAAGCAATGACGGTCACTCAAGAGACCTATTTCAAACATTTAGGTGGAGAGGAGTAGTGTGGTTCACTCTCTTCTTTTCCCCAACAGGAAAACATCGGGGTCGTATAGCGAAAAATTGAACTATCGTAAAAGTAAGGGCTCTTGACTGCTAAGTCATGGCGCCATAGAACCTGTCATTCTAACGGAATGCGCGAGACGCAAACCCCACACAGCCTCCACTGAATTTGAACACCATCTTTCTGCCTGTCTGAATCAAGCTCTTGAGCAATCACGTGAAAGCGCACTTGCAAAATCTGAAAAAAATCTTATATAGCTTTATTTTTTATCGAAATTTTTCAACCTAAAAAATTCTCCTGTGTCATGAGTGTGCGGGTCACTTGAATGAGTGCTGTAGGCAATTGTGTTATTCATTAGTTAAAAACTGGTGTAGTTTATACAAATAACAATCTCCTGCGCGAAATTTCTTAAAAACCATCAACGTGACGAGTCGGTAGAATAATTTGTCAGAATAAGAACTTGTGCTTTTAGGCTACTGGGAAAATGAGAGTTTGATAAATTGAGTCAGAAACTTGAAATTTAGAAGAAAATCGTTGTGAGCGACACTTTTTGAGGAAGATGATGCTTAAATTTTATACTTCATGCAATTTCTGAGAGAGATCCGAAATTTAACATGTTGTTTTGCTCCTGTATGGATGAGAAAAAAAAATGAAGCATGCAATCCCCTATACTCTTGAACATTCCTTTAAATCCTTCTTACTTCACATGAATGTATTTCACACATTCCATCCCATCAGTCTTACAAAATTTTAACAGCAAAAATAACTCTCGAATGTTATTCCTGAGACTAAGCCCATTTGTCACTTCATCGATGGGTCGATGGAAAATCTCACAATTGGCGTTTCTGAGTGAATTCTAAAAAGAGAAAAATGAACTTTTTGTGTATTTATGAGACAACTCATGCCGCTCCCTCCGTCACCTGCCGAGCTGAGCAGCCTCTCTCATGACAGCTCTGCGAGGTAATTAAAAAAGAAAAACTCATCGCTGCCACGATGACTTGTTAGTTTTGTGTTGAGTATTGGGGTGCGTTTGGACGAAGTCTATCTTGATAAATAAATGTCGCAATGTTTGGTCTATAAAATGCCATGTTCCGATATTGAAGTGAACGAAGGGTGAGTGAAATGAGTGAGTGAACGTCACTCTATTTTCTTGCGTTTTACTGATTTTGCGTTTTGATGCTCAAGAGAATTGCACTTAGCGATCGAAGTGTGGCATTTTGCAGACCAGTCTATTCATAGTAGATTTTGCTTGTCAGAATATAACAAAACTCGAGATTGAATGTCCATTACACACATGAAGTCTTTTATATTTAGAATGCTAAGGGAGAGAGTGTTAAAGAGCACACATTTGTTACACATTGTTCTCAAAACATTCCTTCATCCTGGCAAAATCTGATTACCGCATTTTCATCGCTCTCCTGAAAATTTCTAAAGGGATTAATTTTTTTCAGCCTAGATGAATTTGAAAAGCCGAGGTCTAAGCCAACAAACGTTCTGTTTATTTGTTTAGCTCAAATAAACTATTTTTTTTCCTTCAGGGTACCGTTCCGAGAATTGATGAGATTTTTTAATTTTTTGGAATATGTCACATAGTTCATACATGCATGTTGCTAATTGAGCTGCCAGTTAAACTCCCGAGAGTTCACTTCCAATGTGGGAGTAAAAATAAGTCCAGTTGGGCTTGAAAATGAAGCACGATGTTTGCATGACAGTCACAAGGCAATCAGATGATTAATGAACGTTGAAATGATGTAAATATTGATCTCAAAAGAGTAATGGATGCAAGTAATTCTAGTGTTGGTTCATGCTCAAAGCGACGATATATAACGCACGAAAGCATGTGAAGTTAATCGTGTGCCAAGTTTTTCTTTTGGCTTCTGAGTTGTTACTGTAGAATGGTTACAACTTTTTGAATTTTAATCTATTTTTTAAAGCAATAGCAGCCTCCGTCACGAAAATTACTTACTTATCTATGTTACTATTTCCTTAATTGATTTTGTTATTATACTGTATGTACACGGACATTTACTGAAGTTTTGAAGCAGATACCAAGCTACTTGTGAAGCTAACCAGCTGCTGTACAAAGATGAAGTCACAATTTTACGACTCACATGCTCGAGCATCGCTACAAAAAGTGTTGTCTTTTAAATAGCAAGGCAGTACATTTTGCTGCCTGCAGTGTGCAACTTTCTTGACAGCAATAAAGCTGGAAGCTGTCTTCCACTAAAACTTCTTTAAGCTTTGGGTTTCAGGCTTGAAATCCAATGACGAGCAATTCCTACGCGTTTCGCTCCAGCTGTTGAACTTCGCACAGAGAAAGATAAATTTTCCTCTCGGCAGCAACGCGTCTGGATTCCTCAATTCTTCTTTATAGAATTGTCTCCGGTGAACGCCTGCTGCCCGTTATCGAGGCGTGACGGCAGCAGCAGCGGCAATGTTTCCTCTGTCGCTGGGAGCCCCAAGTTAAAGGTAGCTTTCTGGAAAATCGAGTTCGAGCGCAGCGCCAGGAGCTTGGTTGCTGTCATTTCCCCACAAATAGGTGGCGCAATCATCAAGCAATAAGCGCGTTCGCTTGGAAATCCAATTAAGAGCAGAGCGCTAATTCTTCCAATGACTCCGCCAGTCTGGGCGTGCGGCTGAATTCACTAACGCTACGAATTATGTTGATCGTCGGGCCTAAAAATGTGATTTGCGTCTAATTCCCCAATATTGGATACTAGCCTGGATATCAGCGTTGCTCCGAATTGGATAAATCGTTCACTGCACACTCGGAGCGTGCGTGTCTAGACAGCCGCGCCAATGACCCTACTGGTGGGCTTGTTTTCTTTGGATTAAAGCATTTCTAAAAGAAGTTGTTCGTGTTTTGAATTGTTTCTTATCGTTCAATGTGAGCCTGAATTTATTATATGTTACCTCACATGAAATTTTTGCTTGAATTTGTTCCAAGTGATATTCTTTACGGAAAGTTAATTGCAGCATTGATGAAATGATCCATGACCAAAACTTCTAATTATTATGAAAAGTTCACAAGCTGCGAATCATATTTTTCTAAACATATAACTCGCATTTTTCTAAACATATGATTTTTCAAAACATATGATGGTTCTAAAGTAAACATAAAAACGTCACAGCAGCTAATTTATTTACATTTCTTATTCCTTTTAATTTTCATCAGACAATTCATGAAACCTGTAGTAAACGTCATAGACGAGAGTTTTACACAGATTATTTCTGTAGAATTACTGCTAGAGTGAGAAAAAATCGTGTTAGATTCAGAATTCGCTGAATTAACTATGACATGTAAAAGCATGAGAAAAACTCATTTTCAAAGTAAACCTTACAGCGGCTACGTTAGGCTCATCACAGAACTGGCAAAAGAAGGTGCCCGTTACAGGGCAATGTGTCGGAAATGGTGACTTCTGAAGGGAGAGTGTCGTAAATAGCGACTTCTGCAGTGAGTGCATCGTAAATGGTGACTTCTGCAGGTTCTAAAACTGCCGCCTGTTATGTTCTTTTTAGACGACAACAGTTAAAAAAATTTAAAATTAACTTTCCTCTCAGCAAAATATATTATTTATATTCAGACCTGAGTGGTTTAGAATTGATGTGTTAAAATCCTTCGCAATTTAAGAATGCTTGGTGTGGAATAAATGCTCGTACGCAGAGGACCAAGGATAAATTTGTAAACAGTCTGAGCAGGGTGTTATTAAATAACTTACGTAGATCAAAATTACAAGACAGCATTTTCCGAGAATCATCTTAGAAGTATCTTCACATTGTAAACTTCCACTTTTACTAGTAAAGGCCACTGGGGTGATTGGTCACGTCGCAGTTTCGAGATTGGATTTGTTTCTTTTGATCAGAGTCAACGAAGTTCGGATGCATAGGTGCGCAATAACCCTTCAGCACGTGGCGGAAATGACCTTCGAATTAGTGTTGTGTGTATGCAGGCTCTGTAGCAGGTGAAAGGCATGAAAACATACGGGAGACAAGTTAATGTCTGAATATGTTAAACCCATAGACGAGATATTTTCAAGGAGCCCTCACGTCCAAACGCGCACATCGTTCGGGCTGAGTCCGCAATTGGAAACTCTGAAGCTAATAACTGCATTTTTTAATTAAGTATTAGAGGAACATGATATCGAGGTTTAAGCTACTGAACAAGACGAGTAGCGGCGATAGATAAAAGTTACTGGAGATACTCAAAGGATATTGGCACAGACGCTAGTCAGCGATTTGTGCCTCAGGTCTCATGAGCTTAATGCAAGAACTTCACGGTTCAGACAAAGGCTTCTCTTTTACTCAAGTATAGAAATTTAAGGTTGAGGTCGGCAGTTCAGATCACGTCTTTAGTAATGTTCAGTTTTGGGAACAGTTAAGGCAAGATGAGCGAAAGCTTCATTCGTGAGGATAGAATCAAGATTTCAAATTACCTGCCTTATATACTGGCTGTATCAACGGATTTTATTCCTTGCAAAATGAATTACTTTGTCACGTTCTTTTATCCTGTTTAATTTTAAAGTATCTATCGCGCTGTATTTGCCAAACCCGATTCCATCACAAACAAACTTGCCGTTGGAACGATTGTTTTGCTATTTGTCCTAACCGCAGCATCGCTCGTGACGAATTTGAGCATCGCGTTCGCTTGTTTAAAGGCTGTTCAATATTGCTTGATGCACGTAGTTGTGGAAGCTAGAGTTTGTTAATTTTATGGAAAACAAAGGATAATGATACATATTTTCAATTTATTTCATCGCCGATAAAACAAACGTAACTATACACGAAGTGAATTACCACTTTTTGTAAATATCGATTTGTCCGCAATTAAACTTTTTCTACAAAAATAATTATTCGATATTTGTTTCCAACTTGTTGCACTCATGTTGAGTGGGGGGGGGGGGGGNGGGGGGGGGGGGGTTGGCCACGGACTAATGACTTTTTTCTCATCGACTGATCTATCTCCAGAACATTTCTCGGTCTCTGATGTTTTGTGAAGCTTTTAAACGCGTTGAAATTTGCAAATCTTTGCATTACAGACCATCGCTCGTGTATTCATCAAGAAAAGTATTGTGTTTGGAAATGATTTAAACAGCGATTGTGTGTCGGGGGTGAATACATGCACGAATATAGGGCGATTGCAAGCTCATCATAATTGTGTGGCATGATTGCCATTACTGTTTATAAGTGATAAAAACGGGCACTTTTTGTGTGAGGGGCATGAGAAACGGCAAAATCTTCTTTATTGCAGCAAAAGATTCTGCGAAAATAGACTTTGTAAGTTTAAAAAGGAAATGGAATGTTTGAAGATATCCTAAATGGACTTATGCTTTGCATTTTGCATAAAACTTTCAAACGAGGATTTAAAGCTTCATAGGGGAATATCGGAAAGGTCGAGGAGAAAACTAGATTTAGAATTTAAAGGTTCTCTGACGAATATTTTTTGGGGGTAGAAATGAAATCACGTGGAATAAATGTTGTAGGAATAAATGTCAGATTATGTAAAAGTTAATTAGCTTCTAAACTTCATATACAGTGAGCCCCAAAAAGTATTTTACTAATTTAAATATTTATTGCACAAAAAGTGTAAAAGATATTGAATTTTAGTAAAGTACAACAGAATTAAAAATAATGGGAGCTTATACTGAAAAAAATTTCATTCAAATGTCTTCCATTATTATCCAGGGACAAACGAACATCTTGCTGTGTATTTTGCACCACATTTCTCATAATATCCGTTTAAATGTCACGAATTTCATCGATGGTATTATGTTTCAGTTCTTGGAGAGTGTTTGGATAAATTACAAAGACTTTATCTTTCAAATGTCCCCTAAGAAAACTCTGTAGGATTTAAATCCGGTGAGTGAGCAGGCCAAGCAATGTCACCAGAGAGTAAATTTATCGACCTTGAAATGCTTGTCCTTAGCAATGTCATAGCGTCTCTTGCCGTGTGGGATGTGACTCCATCTTGCTGGAACCATAAATCTTCATCGGTTTCCTCTCACAGGTGTGCTGGTTAGTAACTTCCAATTATTTCCCTGTACCTTACTCCTATGACTTGACAGTTATTTCACCATCGTCTTCTTAAAAATAGGACCCAATTATTTCAGAACTCGTTACTGAGCACCAGACCTTCTGTGGAAATCCATCGAAATAGGCATACCTGTTCATCCTTCCTTACAACATGTACATGAATGTTAAGGTAGTCATATTTTATAGAGACACTTTGAACCTTGTCCCTGGACGCTAGTTCAGGTCTCGTTCCTGTGTCTCACAGCAAAAGAAAACCATTGAGTTTACCGTAAGAAGAAATCTTCTACTTGCCTCTTCTCTGCTGATGGTCTCTTCGCATTTCAGATATCAACGTTTTCTTTTGCAATCCCTGGTCTGGTCAGACTTGCTCGTTCAAGCGAACTAGACAACCTGTTGTGATACGTGAATTTCAAAAGATGAGGTGACTAAGACAAAATCATATTAATGTCTTAAATGAGCATGAGAAGCAAAAAATATGGCCTGATTAAGTGGAATAGTATAAAATAGCGTACGTGTGAGTGGTGTAATGAAATATGCGCAAATGTGATGAAGTGATGAAATGAAAACTATGTGTAAGAAGAATCAAGGACATTCAAAACCCACGGGAAGATTGATTTTTTACATTAGAGTTACTATTCAATCATCTTATAACACAGAATGTTTTCAAATGATTGCCCTTTGATACATATGTAGGTATTTCCAAATAGTCAGCGTCTGTTTATAATGTTATTCCATTCTTTTCCAGAAATTATACCGCTCAAGCAGCAAGCAGTCCCAGTGCTCTTCAAAAACAGTGTGATTTGTGAGCGTGAGATTATAACAATGAGATTATTCGTGAGCGGTGCTGGGACTTGGTGTCAGCAGCTATTTTCTCTCGTTAGCTACCATCAAAACTGTTCAAATAGTTGTAGAAAATATGAGCCTATGACCTATTTTTGCCGTCATTTCTCAAGTGAATGTCGGAGTAATTATTATAAGCGTTAATATCGGTGTAGTCTGTTAATGATGTGATCACTCTGCAAGAGCACTGCTTATTTCCAAGAGACTAATTGAAGATCATTTTACATCATAACTGAAGATAATTATCTGCTTAGTTCACTCGAACCTCAGCTCGAAGCCAAAACTAATTACACCATCCGCTGTAGCAACGAACGCTCAGTAATGTGAGTCCACACACAATATTGAACGTAGAACCCGATCCTTGGAAAGACGATTGCTCTAATTAAAGTCACACTGATTCGAAAAAAGTTGGAGCAGATCGGAGGGCTTGAGAGCGAGTTCCTCAAAAGACTGCGAGTCTCTCCAAGTTTGGAGAATGTCACCGGGTAGACATGGTTCCGTCAGCGAGCGTTGAGAGTCATGCAAATACTAGAGATTCTCTCAAGATTTCTTTGCGAATCATTCAGAGAGAGCCAATCATGGCAGAGGCTTAAGAAGAGGAGACGCACTGAAGACAGATTCCTTCAATGGCATCATGAAAGTCAAAGGACAAATGATGTCCCGGTCCCATTGACTTGCTAGATCTGTGTCCTAGCCGTCGCCTGCAACTGGTGTGTGGAGCGCCGGAGATGGACCAAACAACATCGCTCAGGAGGCAATGTTCAAGTTTACGATGTTCGAGTGGAAGTGTTCAAGTGACAATGTACGGGACGATATTAACATGACAGTGTTCAATTGAACAGGGCCACAACTTGTGGTATTTTTACGTTCTGTAAATATAAAGCACGGGTGTGAGACTGAGCACAATTCAATGATGACTTTCGTGTTGGGAAAACAATATTTACAATAGCGGTCAGCACACAAGGGAAAAAATAATGAAAACTAACAGAGCTGGAAGATAGATAATGCACGTTGTCTATAAAGAACATTATAATACCGATTCTTTCTAAGGCTGAGCCGTGCACTAAAGCTGGCTAAATCTATTTCAAACTCCAATTCAAATTCTAATTGAATCTAGATTTCTTATTCTGTATACTCCTTGTTGCAGTGGCATTCAAGTCTCGCCATCGCAGCGCCGGCTGAAGCCATTCCTACAGCCTGTGACAGCAACATATCATCGGAGGAGCATTTAACGCGTTTCCTCATTTCCTGCCCCCGTTGCCTGTAGCTACGTGGAGCCCATTCGGGCCCGGCAATGAGGCAGATCCGAGCGGTGATGGCAAGCGACCTGCATTGATCTCCAGACCGTGGAGTGAGAGCAAACGAGAAAATGCATCGAAGGTCTTCATGATGTATTTCCTGGCTACGACTGCAACCATGTACGGAGTTTAATAATAGGAGCTAAGCAGTGACCTCCAGGACGTAAAAGTGTATACAAAAAACAGTTAGAAAAGTCTTGACGTTGCATTTCTTGTGTTTGACTGTAATTTTTAGAAAGTATATCATTAGAAGCTTTACAAACGCTGTTTTTAAATTCCTTCGGGCATTTTCCAAGTAACATGTCTTTTTCATGCAGATATTGTAAATTATCTTAAAGATGTCTCTCGTAAGGAGGTTGTGACGCTCGCAATTGGAGGATGCAGTACTCCATACGACAGACATAAAATGCAATCAAAGTTCTAATGAGACACGCCCTTCGATCCCATGTCTGCAATCCTGAATTATTCTCACTCTACATCTAATTATTAATTTCTTGCTTTCATGGACGAACCTCGTAGAGTGCGTACTGATTTAGTGACATGATTTATGAATTTGCATGGTGATGAATTAATGAGTGAGTGTGAGAATGAATTTATGGCGTTTTCATTCGCTAGTTTTTTGAAATCCATTTGCTGTTTAGTTATATGATAACAATTGAATACAAAGTTTTTCGTATATCACCTCAACCGGTCTTTCAGCGTTAAACCTTGTTCTGATGAAGAAACTTTAAGACAAGCACAAATTATTGTTAAACTATAACAGATTTTCATTGACATTCACCATTATTACACTCACAGTTTTTTAGCTGTCACTGGCCGTGATCAACATCAGAACAGCTCGGAACTGATATTTGGTCCTCTGGGGGATTAAATAATAGTATCTTTGGGAATTAGCACTCCGAGGAGAAGATGGGAGGTCTCAAGTTGATGGTTAGGTAAACCTTTCTTCTGTTGAAATAGAATAGTTTTTTTTACTTTGCTGCGAAACATCTTTTCCTGGTTCGCTGCTGTCTGATTTTTCAGCACCCACCAATTTATTCTTCAATTTAACATTATTTCATGGACTTATTTCCTAGTTAGTTGTTTATATGCGCAAAAGGATTTGTGTGGGAACACACTATGTGTATAAATTTCCTGTTTCCTTAACTCTATGCTAAATGATGCTTTCCTCCTTCCTCTATTTGGAACACCTTTGTTGTGGGCAGGGAAGCTTAAACTAACTCATCTAATCTATTCTAATCCGGCACTTGGCATTGAAATTCAAAAAAATGCATGAGGATACAAATTGAAGGTAAAGGAATATTTACGAGCAATTTTTTAGAGCGCGTCATGAATGACACGTGGTGCTGTAAAAGGTTACACCTTCGTTCATTACTCAAATTTCAGTCTTTTTACATTTTCAAACTCACTGAATCAATCGACTTTCATAACGGCACAGAACGCTTCAATTCCTTTATCCCGTTTACGATTCGCGACAACAAAACTCAATTGCTTGATCGGTCGGCTCAAGTTCGAGGCAAAAATACAGACAATGCTTGGCTGGAACACGCAAAATGGAGGCGTGATCAATTGAATGAAGTTGTTAATAAAGAACACACTCTGTCGGTTTTGCTCCTTGCGGTGAATTGTTCAGTGCCGCAATACTAAGCCAATGGCATTCATTAGGTTCGTCACCTTCCTTTGGCATCGGATGTGGCATTCCATCACAGTGGTAATATGGTCGGCCAGCATTCTGGCGCGTGGCTGAGCTGTTCAACCCACCGTTGTTTTCCAATGTAAAAAAGACATTGAATTCCTGCATCAGAAGTGTTTCATTCCACCGCTGTCCCCACCGGCTGTTATGAAGGTTCTTAGCATTGAAATTCGATTATATTGGGTCGCGTTTCTCTTATCAGTGAGGATGCTGCTGCCATCAGTGATGTGAAAAAATTTTTCATTCCTATCGATTTCATTTAGGGGATTCTCAAAAGAGCAAGGTAGTGGCAATTCAGTAATTAATTTACATTTTTCTTTCCGATCTGTTACATAAAAATGATACTTAAGAAAAGTAGAAGGAACCATTAGGAAATTCGATTGTCATAAGTCTACCAACACACTGTATGACTTGAACGCGAGTAAGAGTGGACAATGAATCTTGAAAATGCACAAATGCGCTCATTCTAGGATTAGACCAAGGATGACGTTGCCACCATGAAAATCTGATTCACAACGTCGATGTTGATGTATTTATATTTAACAGGAAACGATGATTACCAGATTTGGGGAGCACTGTAAGTTCTTATGCTATTTTTGCGCTTTTGCACATCAAGCCTACAAAAGAAATGTGAAGCATTCACGTCCCGCATAATTGGACCTAATAAATCATGAGATGTACTTTTGACCGAGTCGCCGGCCTGAATCGCTCGCACTCTAAGGGCGCAGACCCGAGCATCGATATTCTTTCTTTTCCGTCTCAGGCTTAAGGTGCTAACCTAGACAGAGAGTGACTACCCTGCGACTGTTACCGGAGCTACAGGCTGTCACAGAGCATGTTCAATCGATCCAACATCGAACTGATCTAACTTAATTCAGATGAATGAGAACTTTCTCTTCCAAAATATTAGCTAGCTTAAAAATTGTATTCTTCACATAGCTGTTCAGGCTATTCCCAGTTTTTTATGAAACTGTGATCAAAATAATTTAATGATTTTGAAAGAATAAATTTGTGCCATCTTATACGGATTGCCGAAGAAAGAAAGACGGGGTAAGACGCGAAGGGTGTCGGATTAGATCGAAAAAGTTCATGACAAGCAGTGAAGTTAGTAAAAACAGTTTTTAGGAGCTTAGCGTCCCCTGGAATATTTCAAAAATATAATTCCTTGCCACAGTGTGCAGTTTTGTGAAGTTATTTTGTTGTTCAATGCAATAACAGTACAACGTTATGGAACAGTCAAAATGCAGTACTTTTTTATCATTCACAGTTTTCAACTAGAGTGAAATATTTTCTATCAATTTGTTTTCTATTATAATTATCATCGTTTTCTCTGATTAGAATTGAAAAATCGCTAGTCTACTGGATGTAACTTTAGCTAGCTGCATAAAATTCTTCCAAAGAAAAACGAAATTTGAATGTTGAAAAAATCAAACCGCAGCAAAGTGCTCTGGAAGTTAAGATAACTGGTTTAAAATAATGGTCAAACCTATCATCAACAAATTAAACAATAGAAGGTGGTCAGGAAAAACTCTCGCATCATCTAATCTGAAATAAGTGTTGCTGGAAATCTAACGCACAGACATCAGAACCGACTGCCACAAAACGGTTGTAATAACTGTACTCAAATGACAAATCTGTGCACTTTTAAGAGCTTGGTTTAGATTTTTCTGAATTTAGTTATTGGGGCAGCACGGATAATATTTGGTCATTAACCAGCGCCAACGAAGGAAAGAATTTGAACTTTATCCCCTCATGTAGGATCTCAAGCACACAGAAGTATCTCGAGTGAATCATTCGAAGTAAGGACAATTTGAAGAAAGTTGCACTAAATTTATTCAAATCGGCAGAAATTAAAATGAGAGCTTGGTTCTCAGGAAAAATCATGACGTTCTCGATACATGTGAAGTCCTTTAAAAATTGAATTTTTTTAGATTACTTCGGCGATGCTCTTGATGCGCTCATCATAGCCGTGTGGTTTAAGGACCTGCCCTTCCGTGAAGGCCTCAAGGGTTCGAATCTCGGCTCTGGGTGGCGATTTTCTCCGTTGGGTAAAGGGGAAAAATTCAAAGCACAATACCCCACTCAACCCAGGTGTCTGAAATGGATACCGGACTTGACCGGGGTAAAGCGTCTTGGCATCCTGGTGTTAGTTACAAAGCATTTGTTAAACCAATGTACAACGTGATATGAATTTAGCTTGAATTGGAAATAAAGCATCCGTAGATGCCGATGTTTGTTTGTAAAATGAAATTCTAGATTTTCATTCCGTAGAGTTTTTGTAGGTTAGGCGTGTATTTTGTTGGAGAGAATAGTTTTACCAATATGGTGGACGTGAATGTGTCATGCTACATTTTACGGACGACAAGGTCTCTAATCATTAAAATTGTTCTCTAGCCTTATTTGAAAACTTTTTTGACGGGTTCGTAGTTTTCAGAGTTAGATTTCCCAGTCAATCAAATGCTTAGAAACTCAACAAACAAACAAACATCGGCATCTACGGATACTTTATTTGCAATTGAAGCATGATACATATCACATTTTACATTGGCTTTTCAAGTGCCTTATAACTAACACCAGGACGCCATGACGCTTTCCCCCGGTCAAAAACCGGTACCCATTTCAGACACCTGGGTAAAGTGGGGTATTGTGCTTAGAATTTATTCTCCTATACCCAACAGAGAAAATCGCCACCAGCGCCGAGACTCGAACCCGCGTTTCCCGCACAGAGTCAGGTCCTTGAACAGAGTTCAAGTGCGCCTGATTCGGTCTTTAAATTCTAGAGCACTGATCTACGAGTCTTCGGCATCCCAGTGGGCGCTAGCACAGGACCAGTTCTTTGTTGTCTCTTCCTACTACCACTAAAACTTTCTGTACAAACAGAAACTTCTTGAGCATGCCTCAAGTTTTGCAGGTCGTTTTTTCAAACCGTTTTGAGACGTCTGCAGGCAGTTCGTGTAATGCCCTCAATTCTACGCAGCTCTGGGTCTTACTAACTGGTGCTCTGCATTTTATTCGGCTTACTTTGATGACGGAGTTACTCAATTACCGTAAGAACGAAGTCCCATTTTCAATCTTTTATCAATGATTTTTGATCTCGTTTTGGAATATTTTTACTTATCAGTCATCATTAAGTACTCGTAAAATAGAGATGTGATACTAATAGTGGTAAATTATTCGAAAACAAAAGAGGATTTCATCAATGTAGAATACGTGTAGATGCATACAGTAAAGGAGAAATCAAACTTCCCAAAATAAATAAGTCAACATTTTTTCGTTTTTCCTGCAATTTCACTTCAAAGGAAAGCTCTACAAAGAATAATTCAGCTCCTAACTGGAAGCTCATAACTTGATAGGCAAACGTTATCTCGGCAAATTCGTCTCTGATTTGATTGCGTTGTATAATGGTTGCAAAAACGGACGATTACGATCTTGGGTCGACTGAATTTTTTTTTGCCAACGAGTTATCGCTCTGCAATTGTCGGAGTTTTTAAATACGAGGAAATAAAATTTCTGTCCTGGAATTGGTTGCCACGCTGCAGAGTATTACAAATATGGGGAGAGAAGTTCAGATTTTCAATGCTGACAGAAACCAGACTTAACAATCATGAAATGTTCTGTACAGTGTGCCGTCTGGCTTAGGCTCGTATAATAGCATGCCCCGTTAATGTCATAGTTATAAATAATATGACCATTACGTATTTTAAGCTCTGAAAAACTGTGTTTCAACGTGCGCAAATAAATCAAGCGTTAGCAACGTTATGTATTATTTTTTCTGCGAAGTAATCTGTGGGAAACTCAATTTTTAATAACCACAAGCGTCTTATTGAAGTTTTATAGGAATTCAATCTGGGCCATTCCTGAACGTTTCTCACATCCCTGCATCTCGTTATACACTTGGTGGGCTTTTATAAGTCTGCTTTGTAGGATTAGTTTGTCTCCGTTGTCAGATAGAGGCGTGTCGTTCGTCCAAAAATGTCGTTTTGGTTTATTCCCTCATTCATACGAAAAGGGAAAGATCATGACGTCACTGAGGCCAGCTTGTGCAATTGCTGCATTTTGCTACCAGTTCCTGTAATACTTTCAAAACTACGATTCCTCAATGGTGAAATGTGGAGAATGATGAACTCATTTCGGTTTTGGACGATTCATTTTCCCAATGCAGTTGTCGCTTAGGATATTTTTTGACACCATTCTTTTCGTGGTGTTTTCTGCCGAGGCAGACTGGTATCAACTTCGAATATTGGTCAGTACAAAAAACCTTTGCGTTCTTTTCTTTCATAGCCAAGATTTGATTCTAAACAACAGATAACACAAGCGAGGAACCGGTAATTGCTTTCAATTCGCTGCCAAGGGCTTTGCGAAAGAATTTCAGTCCAGAAGCACAAGAGTTTTCCATCAGATTTTCTAAGGAAGAGGGGAAATGGTACCACATAACGCAATTGTTTGAACGGTTGTTCAGTGTAGGTCGTCCCCGTCTAATGACCACTCATTACTGAGGGCGAGATAGGCGTCGAGTCGAAAACAGTGTCTCTCCAAACTTCGTTCTGAACCATTTTTCTTAGTCTTCTGCTGCCAAACTTAGCTTAAAAGCAAAAGCTCTTAGATCGTCTTGAAATATTTCGCCATCGAAGTTCGTCCGAAAGGTTTGGCTCTTAAAACGAAGTTTCTTCTCACAGCTTTGCCAATATTGGCGTGGCGCAGAGGTTCGCGAGTCCCTAAGTCACGTGCGACGCCGACGTCTTTTACTGGCGAATCCTGCGCTGCGCTTTAGCCGAGCGCCATCGGTTGCCTGGGCGACGACGACACAGCTTATCTTCAATAATTTGTTTGAAAGATGGCACGCACAGCAACTCATTTGCTTCACAGGCTCATAGGATGAATTAAGGAAAACATTATTTGGCTTGTTAACGGTAATGACTAATGTGAAGAATATTGAGAGAGGAATTTAAGGCTTGTACATTCTAGCAAATGACTGAACTTTTACTTCGAAAAATTCTCATGGGATTTATTTACTCCTCTAAAGTATCTTTTATTATTGGCCAATAATAATCGACTTTCTACTCGATTTGCATTCCATGAATATTTTGGATAAAGTCAACTCCTGTCGACAATCCGAGTGTTTCATTTTGTTCATAAAACTTCTTTTTAATGTCATTTCATTTAGGAATTTCTTTGTGTGCGATGTACATTTGTGCTATGAAGGATTACTTGCATCCATTTATGTAAATTACATTTATGTAAATTACTTGCATCCATTTATGTAAATTACATTTATGTAAATTACTTGCATCCATTTATGATTCCTTCCTACGATGCATTCAGAATGTAGCAACCAACTGGGTTAGCATTCCTGCCATTATTGTGATCAGGATTCTCAACATCAATATAGTTTTGAAAGAGCAATTGACAAATGCGCATCGTAGGAGCAGTAAAGGTAGGTTAATTGAACTAGAAGTTGAAGTTTTAATTCTCTCTGTTTTACATTGAAAGACTCTTCACTCAAGCAAAAGACTAGTGATACTGGAAGTTGTTTTCTAGGTTAATTAAATGCATGAAGTTCTTAAATAATGCATTTGATATATGTACTCATGATTGAAGTAAGAATTTCAAATTGTTCACATTAAAATAAAGCGGTCAGCTGCCCCTGGTTGTCAATTGTTAATGCGATTTTCGTGATTGGAAGCCCAATCACGACGGTTCTCTTTTCGCCGGGGATAATGATTGTGATATTAATTCCTATTAAACTTCGTGAGGCTTTTATAACACTTTAATCAGGATTTCAAATATCTTTGTACGATTTGAGCGTCCCATATCTGTTCGATTTTATCACCATCCTTTTATCCGGTTCCTTCAGTGGGCATGGGATAGGATAGGGCTTAGGTTAATTAGATTCGTCTATCCTGTGCTGTAGGAACATGCACCCTCAGAGAAAATAGCGTTTGGTTACTTCACTTGTAGTATGAAGGTCATCGAAACTTCTTTCTTTCGTACCTGATTTGTTTCTTCCAGTTCTCATGGCTTTTTCGTTTTTTCTTGTCTTTTCTTTTCCTTACTTTCAAACTTGATGTTTCCACTGTAAGCGCAAGCTATTCTGAGAGGAAACAAATTTTCTTTTCTTTCTTTTCTTTTTCACAGATTTCTCATTTTCCACTATCCGTACTAAACGATTCCTTCTCTTCGCTACCTTGAGATCTTGTTGTGGACAAGAGACTCGTACTAACTCATACAATGAAAATTATAAACTTCAAAAAATTTTTTTAAGGTGCTTTTTTGCGATAAATATTTTTGAATTGTCTGTGGAAAATTGGTGGGGTCAGAACCGTAAAAATAGCGATTCCTGAACAACGATTTATCTCAAAGAACAGTTATTGTGCAAGATTATTCCATGCAATTTTAACTTGTGCCCCAGTTTGTTAGCACACAGCGATTGGTTCCGTTGCCCTCCCGACAAAATAATTCGACGCTCGGCGATCCAGAACTTACCACGAAACCAACTTTTTCCATTTCCTTTTTTATGTCATTACTTCGGCCTACCGCTTGCTTTTCGACGATTGTTTCGCCACTCACCCAACTTTTCCCTCGCTGAACTGGGCCGGGCAAATCTCGCCGTTCCTCCACTGCAGCATCGACCGCAAGGCAGGCTGTGGCCGAGGCGCCCTGCTGGGGCGCTCGACCTGCGTGTCACCAAAATTCAGTTAATCCCAAAAAGTGTTCGGGGATTTGCTGCGTCCCATAATTACGCTCCCAAGTTCCCCAATCAGGGCTGAAGGCCTTATAGCGTAGGGCTGTCGGCCCGCACCTCTTTTTTTCGCAGGCCTCAGGCTCGGGAGAGGTCGGAAAGATACTCAAGTGCTTCCCGAACTACTCTCTCAAATCTTAATTAAGCATTCGCTTAAAATTCCAGCACTTCCCTCCCAGCGGTGTAGCGCATAGATTATGGCGTGTTTTACGAGCAGTTTTGCTCTTTTCATCATAATATATGGAGTAAAATTTTGTTAAAAATTAATGGGGCTATCGTTTTTACTTTAAGGAAGCCACTGCGAAACATACACAGTTGATGAGCGGGGCAGTTAAAACTTAAAAAAATCTTCTCTGCGAAATCGACATGACATTCGTTACAGCTGAATCCCCACTGTGAGATAAAAGGATGTTTAGAAGCTAGTTTAATATCAACCGAGCGTGATAGATGTTATCTTGTACACTGACTTTCAAATACCTTATGAACAACCCCGGACGTAATTATGTACCCTCAGTCGAGTCCTTACCATTTTCTGACATCTGTGTTGAGTGGGTCTTTTAAGTAATGTTTTCCTTTTCTTCATGGGGGAGAATATCCGGGCTGGCGTTGCCGGGGAATCGAACCGATGACCATTTCCGTGATAGGCACGCGCTCCCAACCACTAGGCTACGGTGACCACGAATGCAAAATGCGTGCTGAAGAGTATCATACTGATGAGATTTGTGCTGAGAGATTTGCACTGAGTACTAACGGATAGAAAATTAAAAAAAAAATTTAAAAGTCAAGAGATCCGCCACGACAACTGATAATATTTCTACACAGCGAATAAAACTTTATTCAGTGTCATAAACCTACAAATTGTGAGGTGTTAGTCAGTGACTGAACTGATTTAACACTGAACAGATTATCACTAAAAAATTGTTATAGATTGAAAATAGTGTTTCCAGAAGACAGTTGGGTTTAAGAAATAGAAATAAAATAAGTTTAAATTTTTTTCTGTTCAAATGTAACAACTGACGCAAAAATTATTGGCAATTATAGATGAGTTACTCTATTAGCATGAATTTATACTTAAGCGAATTTCAGCGCATAAAGTACACTCTTTTCCATCAGTCTTTCTTGTTTCTTGGAATAAGAGGAAGAGGCTTCTCCTTAGCAGTAAGTAAAAAATAATGATGGAAGGCAGCGTAATACGCGTACTTTTTCGAGCAAATTTTGATTTTAAAGCGTTAAAACAAGTCTACTTGTCGGAAAAAGAAAAACAAGTTTTTTTTCCCAGTAAACTTTATTCACGCAAATAATACACTGATGAGGGGACTACCACGCATCAGAAAGTTAAAACAAGCTCTTATTTTCTTTGATGTATTGTCCAACTTGCATATTTAAAATTTAATTCCTTCCATGCGGCGTTATTCACGCGGTCAAAGACAAAAAACTCTTGTATTAACTGTAAGTACACAATATTTTTGCAATGTTTTGACGAGGGAGTAAACAAACATTTATAATTTAGATTTATTTCTACCTGGACGGGATGTTGAAACACTTTACATGTTTAGAAGCCCTGTGCTGAAATATTACGAGACGACGGCTGTCGCATGTATTGAAGCGAGGGCAAAGCTTTTATGCGCAGTCCACAGAACAGCAGGCGAGCATCTGAAAGACGTCTATAAATCTTTTGCTCAGGGGCTTTGCACAACAAAAGCTTCTAGTTTGCAGAGTGCAGTGGTATTTTCTAGCCGACAAGCGGCTGCCAATACCTGCTGTTGAGGATGTGTCGTTGCGGCTGCAGGTGTTGTTCGAGCTGCAGCTCACAGCGTAACGCTTTGTGAGAGTAAAGTGGTGAAAAAGTATTTTGCTGAACGCTAAATGAGTAAAGAGTTTCTCACTGGAGACTGAAATGCTGATGAGCATCTCAGGGAAGACTAAGGTGCTGAAGAGTTAAGTGCTGGAAAATGAAGTGCTGGAGAAATTCTTAATGGAGACCAAAGTGCTGAAAAGTAAAGGGCTGCAGAATATCGTGTTGGAGAGTAAAATGTTCATGAGTAAAGTGTTGAAGAGTAAAGCCCTTAAGCGTTTCATGTTGGAGAGTAAAGGGCTGAAGAGTAGAGGGCTGAAGGGTAAAGTGCTGACGACTGCAGCGTTGGAAATTATTATGCTGGAGAGCGGAGTGCTGAAGAGTAGAGTGTTGCAGTGCATCACGCTGGAGAGTGGAGTGCTGAAGAGTAGAGTGTTGAAGTGCATCATGCTGGAGAGTGGAGTGCTGAAGAGTAGAATGTTGAAGTGCATCACGCTGGAGAGTGGAGTGCTGAAGAATAGAGTGTTGAAGTGCATCATGCTGGAGAGTGGAGTGCTGAAGAGTAGAGTGTTGAAGTGCATCATGCTGGAGAGTGGAGTGCTGAAGAGTAGAATGTTGAAGTGCATCACGCTGGAGAGTGGAGTGCTGAAGAGTGGAATGCTGAAAAGTACTACCATGCTGGAGAGTAGAGTGCTGAAGAGTATCATGCTGGAGAGTACAGTGTTGATGAGTTCCGTACTGGCAGCAGCAGGCTCGTGACATGAGTTCCGCGCTGAGAATACCTTGGTTGTCTTGCGTCAGGTTGCAGACTTCCATTTCACAAGCCCAAAGACGGTGTTGGCGGCGATCTGCGGGGGGTATTGGGGCCATTATCAAATGGCTGCTCATTGAAAAGTGTCATAAATTTTTGAAATATGTTCTGTCTAATCCAGCAACAAGTCCAAGTCGAAAAGAATTGTATTTGTTTTTTCACTTCCTTTGTGCGCATTGTTTGAACGTTTGAGTTCCAAGAAACAACAGCATTCCCCAATTTGTTCATCGTAAATTGCGCTTTTCGCAAATTTGTTTGATGTGTCGGGCGCTACAGCTGAGCTCATGGATGTGAATAGGTGTGATGCTGCCAAAGACAATGAACGCTTTTTATCGGTTAAAGAATGAAATATACTGGCGAACTCTCCCTTAGATAGAACTGTAAATCTAAGGAAAATGTAATTTACATATTTCTTTCATTGTCATCGATAAATTTGTACTTTTGAATTGAATCTTTAATACTCGATAAGTGTAAGATAAAAAGGGTAATCAGTGTTGAAACAAATCAAATTTATTACGAATGTTTTTTATTTTTTAAATTCTATCTTCAGTGCTGAAACTTGAAAGAATTAAATCAACCTTAAGACACGCAGAAAAAACAAATAAGATGTATTTCTGCTTGTAATAACTTCGATTTTATTCTTTTACGTTTCGCCCTGAAGAAGAAATTATAAATATTCAAAAACGTTTACAGTAAATGGTGTACAATTTCCCACTTGTTCTCTATTCTATCCTACGCTCAAAATATGCCAAGAATGGAGCTATCGGAAATATGATAAATAGCGTAAGTAAACATATGAATAGTTTAGAGATTGTACGTAAATATCCAGAGTCTTCGGTTGATTTCAAGAAGACGTGGTAATTTCTGATTGTTACGTCTCATGTATGAAATTTAGCGCACAACTGTAATTAATGATGAACCCAAAGAGGAAAGAGTCTGAATTATTCAGCAGATTCCAAGAACTCAACAACCAAGCACTCGATCTCCTCTCCATTCCAGTTCCAGGGAGCGAGCACAGCCAGACTACACCGCTAGCGCACACAGCTGTCTCCTCCAAGACTGAACTGCAAACTCTTCCGACTTCCTTTCTTTTTTGTGCAGGTTCACTTTACTGCGCGCACTCATGGAGGTTTTCTCGGAGCGTTTCATGAAATCCCAGGTTCACTTAAGAGCCTCCCTCAACACTTTATTGTTGCTAGCAAGAAATTCGAGGCTTTGCTGCACAAGTTATGACCTGCCGAATAAAAACGCTTCCTCCTCGAAGGTGCCTGTATTGCTTCAAGATATTTGCTCCCGTTTTGTTTCTCGAAAAACTTAGCGAGGAGAAAATACTTTCCCGGAACACAGTAAGTGTCTGGAAAACAGCCGCATCCAAATTTTATGTTCTTTATTCGATGCTCCTCTCGGTGGTGGTCAACAGCCGCCTAGCGTGCATGCCGCGTGTTGCGTCCGGCGCTCCGGGGGTCAGCTGGGCATGGAAAGTTACGTCTTCAATACAGTTTCGTCTGTTCAATAAAACTGGGGTGTTGTCTTGTGCATTTGCAGCCGCTTTGGGTGAATTTATTAAAGGCGAATTTAACTTTCGCGTTTTAGCATATTTCATGATTTGTTAGGAGCATGCAAATTATAATTATATAAGAAATATCTGAGGCATAAGCGTTTAGTTGCAGGTGGGTGTGTTTCCAGCAATGATTGAGATGAGGTTCGCTTAAGTTAATATTAATGCTCACAAGATACGCAATTCTACTTCTACTACTCTACTCCAACCGATCTGAACAAGAACTGTGTTGCTTCACAAAAAAAATGTTGCGGTGAAATATTACACATGCAGAAGTCCTATTGGGAATTCAAAATTGACATTCCTGAATACATTTTAGATGTGAATGAGGAAATTTATGCTAGTTTAATAATTTCACAATTCCAAGAGCAGCACGACTTTTTCTACATGAGCGTATTTTCTACATTTTCAGATAATGGTAGTAAAATCATTGCGTCAAAAAGGAAGCAAATCCCAAAATTTTAAGAGAAGGCAGAAACATTACGCATTACAGTACATTGGCGCTATAACATCACACTCGCGTGTCAAAGCCCCGAAAGAAAGGAGAGTGACCCCAGCATCGCCCTTTGACGTACGTGCGTTGAGGCGCAGTCACCTTATAAATAATGGCGGCTTTTAATGCTCAGGGCTGCCAAGCCTGTGAGCTCTTAGGCTTCTTCCTGCCTCAATATATTGTGGCGCGTGTCACCCCCGGGATGAGGTGCTAGGACTTCTGAGTCTGGAACTACAGAGACGCCGCAATTTTGCCCGCACTGGCGCAAGGTAGAAGCTCGTGGCTCATTTACCGGAATGTTGCACCGCTTTTGGGGAAGTGATGCTCGTTAATGTGAAGGATGTCGCCATTTCGTCTTGGCGAGTCGTTAGCACGTTATGCCTATCGGCGGACTGTGGGCTTGCACCAGTCAGCTTAACTGTAGTCTTGTATTTCATGCAGGTTGAAACACTTTATGCGTCATATCTGAGAATGCGTAGTGTTCGGTAAACAGATTTGACTAATAGTTTTTTTTACAGTACCACCTCGATGCTTAACACAAACAAGTTAGCTAACACACTCAAGGGCACTGACTCCAAAAAGACAAGATATTCGTCTTCATTACGAAGTTGTGAACTAAGAAGAACATTGCTTTTATGCGAGCAGTTACTTTAGATAGGTCAGAGGTTTAAACCAGAACATACACATCTTAATAGCGACAGTTTCGAAGCCTCACGTATGAACTGTCGTTTGTTCTGCCCTGGGGTCTGACTGTCTCAACTCCACTTGAATGGTTGGGCGCAGAAGCTGTAGCCCTCGCCATCTGCACAACCGTACCTTCTTACGAAAAGTTGCTTTATAATTTTAAAGGAAATAAATACCCTTATGACATAGCATGCCACTATGAGTTGACATTTCTCACATTTAGGCAACGTATAAAATTCATGCAAGCATGGACAGGAAAACTTATTCAAATTTTTTAGACTAAAAGGAGATTTCTGTCACTGCCAATCAAAAGTTTGAAGACAGGGGCTCTCGGAAGCCTCAAGCCAGGCTTCGTAAGAAATTATTCATGTCTGCTTGCACTCGCGGTCACTTTAAAGTCACTTAAATTGCAGAACTTGCGATCAACGTCTAAGTTTTAGTGTAAAGTCATCTTCTTCAAACAAGCGTTAACTGCGTGCTAGTGAACTTCAATGCTGGATCTGACCCCTTGCCATTGTTCTAATAATTATCTATGAATTTGTGTCTTCTATGCTTTGCTTACTTGATTTGCTTACCAGTGAATGTTGGGGATTTCTCATAACGGTCCAACGTTCTTGTTGCTTTAATTAGAGATTTTTAAGGAGGGAACGTTGCTTGCACCAGAGACCGAAGTCTCAAAACTTAGGGAATGACTTTAAAGATGTATCATTATTAGTTAATGAAGGAGTGTATACGTTAGCCTTTACAGCCAGTTCTTACTTCGTCAAACAATGAACAGTCGGTAACGTTAGCCGAGTTTTCAAAGCGCGTGTTTCTGCTTGTGAGTCATGAAGTTATTATGGATAAACAAATTAGGACAATTTAAGTATATACTCGTGAACGATGAGGATATCACGGAGGAGGGGAGAGAGCATCCGCTGGAAGCTCGACGCACTACCAAGAGAACGCCCAACCACAAGAGAACGAAACTATAACCCTCAGTTCAGGCCTCTTTGAACAAGCTCCCATGTTAAATATGGCAATCCTCAATTTATCAATGGTTCGTGATGTTGAATAACGAGCTCTCACGAGTATTAGAACCCACGACAGGAAAGCCAGAGACCAATCCCGGATAAATGTAACCTTCACGAATCTTGAGATCTGTAGTCTCCCTTCCAGTACTGATCGAACTATACTTATCAGTCAAGTCTGGCTCTTTACCCTCTCACCTCCGCTCTCTCCGTCTCATGTCCACCTCCTAAAGGCCCGTCTACACTATCAAACTTTTCGTCTATCACAAACGCGCCAAAACGCGAACAAAAACACAAACTTTACTGAATCGTGTGGCGTCGTGATGCCGAAGTATGTACCCCGGCAGTTGGTTTTTATATGAATTAAATTAACATCAATTAAATCTAAACCTAATGACATTATGTTATTACTGAATAAATATTGAGCACGTTACGTAATTCATTTTGGTAAATAAAATATCCATGCAGTCCAGCAATTTACTGTTTTCCGAGAAAAACACAAATCGATAAAATAGGCAAAAAGACGTAGAAACCAAGTAATTCACGAGCAAAATACCATCCTCAATACATAAACAAGGGAGTGTTCGTAGTTTCGACGAAAGTTTGTGTTTGAAGTTTTCAAACAGTTTCGAAAACACGAACACACCAAATCTGACAGTTTTCCATATGTGTTCGTGTTCGCGGACTACCAAAAACACAAGATTCGGCCAAAAGACTGATAGTGTAGACGCGCAGCTCCAACTGTACCGTGGCGATAGCCGAGTGGTTAAGAGCGCGCGCCCTTCACGGGAAGGTGTCGGCAGTTCGAGTCCAGGCAGTGCCGTCCAGTGATTTTTCCCGTCGGGAAAAGGGAATACTCAGCCACAATTCCCCACTCTACCCAAGTGTCGGAAATGGGTACCGGCTTGTCCGGGAGTAACCGTCATTGAGGCCTGGTGTTAGTTATAAGGCATTTGAAAAATCAATGTATCAGGTTTGATTGGAATAAAACATCCTTTATCCTTTTATCCACTGCATGCTGTGTCGCTTCATGAGACTCAAAAGGAGAGCAAGAGAGAGGCGGGGGAGAAAAAGGATGGAGCCACTTCTGAGCGATCACTCAGGCCTGCTCACCTAAGCAGTGACCACATGTGGTCACTCAGTGACCAGTGGGGTTTTTGATCACTGCTGTATTTATTTTAAAATCGTCGAATGGAAAGAGACTCGGTTCCCTCTCAATTAAATTCATTACAGGCGATAATATAATTATGTTTTTCTGTGGAGGTTTCCGCCGCCCGTATTGAGTAGGCTGAGAGAGGATGTGGTGTAGCTTTTATGATCTCACGTCATCAAGCTACATGTCGAGGTAAAAGCATGGAGCTTTGATGACCCCTAAGTTCTGGCGCTCGCTCATAAATGTATTCCAAGGAAAGTCTTTCCAGTGTCCGTTACGTACAACCAAATTTATTTCTCCGCGAAAGAGTGAAGTACATTTCATCATCATTAAAACTGTGCCTACTTGATTATTACTCTGGTTGTTCCATTAATACTCTGCCTACTTGATTTATGACCTGCATACTTACATCATTAATACTGCGCTCACTAGATTCACTATTTTCCTGCGTCCTTGTTTCTTTACTTTTTTCTTGCTTTCTTGATTTTTGTTTAGAAAACGCACAGTTTTATGTTATTTTCTATTATTCTTTCATTAACAAATAAAGAGAAATTTGAGCTCTGTATTGCGGTGGTAAAGAAATGTAAGCTTCGCCTCAACCTATGTTGGAATTCTTTGTTCACGATTGGTATCCTGACTGATAAACGTGAAAATTTGGTGATAATGCATTGGCCCTGTTGAAGTTACGCTCAACCATACCTATTTAATTTCTTCCAGTATTTTCAGTAAACATTCACTTTTGCAATAAAACCAACGGAACTGAAAAAGTTGCGAATTAGAAGAACTGTGGCTGAGGTAATGAAAAGATTTGTATCTGTTAAGCCAAGTTCTCGTATTTTTTAATTAAATTTAAAATGATTTTGTTTTTTGTTACGTTACTTGTTTGTCCGGTAAATAAACCTATTTTTGATCTCTTTCCTTAGTTACCTGTTTACTCTAATTCGGATGCGAAAAATTAAACTAAAGTAATTCATTCTATTGATGGCGCTTCCTTTTCCAATATTTTCATTCTATTATTTCATCTTTTATTGCCATTAGTTAACGTGCCTCACCAGTCGATTATTTATTTAAGTTGTTAGTGTTCTTGTTGGTGTAAACTTGGCATCCAGGGAACAATTTTTTTTCTATTTTTACCTGCTTTGCCTCTCACTTCCAGATGATGTGTTAACTCCTTGCGTTTCCCGCTCACGCTCCATTTCTGAAGCCCCCCTCAGTTCTGGAACTTCATAGCTTCCACTTTGATATTTTTCTAACCGTGTCTTCATGTCAGGTCCGATTTTAGGATTCCCTATCTGCTCTCTAATATACATCAACAATCTATAAGTTTTCCTAAATAAATGCAAGTGAAAGTCTCCAGTCATTCTCCTCCATTATCTTGAAAGTCCTCTTGCGACAAAGAGAATCGTTCCTCTCCTCTCAATTCGGCACTCGCCAACAGCATGGAGGATGCTCTTCGTTTCTTCATTGCTGGAGTTAACCGTTTCTTTTCGTACATGAAGTGCAGTTGGAGCTCATGCTGATGAAGTGTACTCACGCATATCAACCCTGAGTTCATACTAGTAATATGTTGAATTCGCTAGTAATCTTCAAACGCAACATTTATGGAAAGTTTTCGCAAATATTTTTGCGAAGTTATTTCATTGATTTCAATAGTAAATTCAACAATACGTCTCATTGGCAGCGAAGAAAATATTTTCTTCAACTGGTTACTCTGAAGATTATTAAAACTTAACATTTCAACTCTCATTTCCTCTACTGAAGCATGGGAAGAAATGCTTTTGTTCAGCGAATAATTGTCTTGCATGGTTGCGTAGCATTTGAACATAGATAATATTTGCTTCAGGCGTCTTAGCTCACTCAAAGTCTTCATTTCTTTCAAGTTTGAATTTCTCCAGAGGCCTAACCATTTCAAATTCGACTTGATTCCTAGATCAAATTTGCTCTTTGGAAAAATTAAATTTAGCTGAAGCAAATCTCAACCATAGATTCCCACAAAATCCAACCTCGGGCCTCTTCAATTTCTAAATTTTTCATCCAATATTGTGTTAATCAACATTTTTCTTCGAATTATCAGTGGAAGATGACGATGACCGCATATTGTCATCGAGTGCTCCTCTGAAAACCGTATAAAAACATCGCCAATAGAAATAATCCAAGAATTAAAAGTTTCCGTCCTAGGTCGTAGGAAATTAACGTATTAAGGTCAAAAAAGACTAAATAAGAAGGGACGAAAAATAGAAAAATATAAATATTCTCAGTGATTTTGAGTTCTTCTTTCTTAAATGGTATGTACATTTAAATTTATTGACGAATTGCAGATAAATAAGATTAATGGCCGTCAGAAAGTGTGAGGTTCCTAACACAAAACAATTTTTAGTTCAAATGCTTCCTAATGAGCTGCAGTTATCCCTAGTGCTCAAATTTGGGTGAAAATACGCGTGGATAGTTCGGGGATTCTTTTTCATAATTAGTTTTGAATTGCCTGGTTCATGAATAGTTTCACATTGTATAATTGCTGGCATTTATCCTGCACTGGTTACTGGAACATTCAAATTTGCAACCTAAATATATTTGTTTTGTTTACCAGAATGAGCAAATTAGGTCTGTATTTACATATTTGCGGTGAAAAAATCATTGAAATATTTCAAACCTTATTTACGTTAGTTCTGATGTGTTCCAAGTTCTGGTTTACTCCAAGATCTCGTCGTGTCATCTTTGACTCATCTGGCACAACTTATCTGAGATAATTGACTCTTATAAGACAAAAGTCAAAATTATTTTGTGATTTCTTGTCATAGAATGAGCAATAATCACAGCGTTTTAATTTTGAATTGTTTGGGTGTATAAATGCATCAAGTTAACATCCTGATGTATCATTTCGTACACAAAAAATGTATGTATCCACTGTCGAGGTGTTAACGCATTGTGCTGTTGTTCACATTTTCAATTCGTTATGTTATACCTAATGTTTCATTCAATTCGTTCATTTTTATTTAATTTTCATTTCTTTTATCTCATATTTGTTTAATGACTAATGTGTCAGCCAGAATGTATCATTTCTTGCCAAGAAAACTTCGTTACAAATGTGCAACTTTCATGGGATTTCATGGCGTCAGTAATTACTGCAGCTTCGCACAAGCTAAGATGGACTGCAGAATAAAAGCAGTAAGTTTAGTTTATGCAATAATTTCTATCAGGAGCGCAGAATATTGGAAGCAAATTGAGAGAAAATATGAGCGTGTGAATTGTTCATCCGCGCACTGACCTGCTCAAAAGTGGCATAGATTTCAGGCGAGTCAGTGAAAGCACTGCAATGTTATTCTGTTTCTATTCGGTTTGCCATCATATATTAACTTGAAACTTTTATTTTTAAGTAAGCTGATAATGCTCTCAGCTTCTTTAAAAACCAATCGAACGTGTTTTCTCAATCATTGACTCGGCTTAGTGAATTTAACTAAGATCTGCTGAGTTTAGTTCCAGTAAGCCAAAATAATGACTTTTTCGTTCTTATGCAATTCCGCGTATCAATTTCAAAAGCTTCTCTCAGAATACTGTTTGTAGTACCTTACAAAACCTTTAATTTATGAACAATTTCTTCGCACTGTTTTCTTACTTGAAGGGATTTGAATATATGAATAATACTATTTGATCATTTGCTTTTTTCTGACGTTAAAGTATGATAAATCACAACAACCACGAAAATAAAATAAAGAACTCTTTCACTGGAAGTTGTTCGAAAATTTCTGAATTCCTTGTTCTATGATAATTTTTATATATTTTTTGAGTTTGCAGCAGCTGAAGTTGTGAACTACTGGCTTTGTTGCGACTGTTGCGATTTAAAAAAATTTTAAGACTACGCATGCTGCATTTGAGTAATTTTGGTTATATCTGCAGACGCTACCATTTTGTAATTTTCACTTTGTCTACAGGTGTCGTCTCTATGCTGTTTGCAATGTACAGTTCTAATACTGTTATAACAATTTTTTTCAGCGAAAGAATCTCAAGTCTACGGAATCAAAGGGAACACTTTTGCTTTAGAACGGCAGAAGAATATGAAATTGCGTGCAGTGCAGGGCACTAAGCCAAACCAACACGCCATGAAGACTTGTTATCAGTGCGATATCTTGGACAGGTCGCATCAGTAGATAGTCAGCTTTCCAACCTGCCTTACTGAGGGTCGCGGAAACGCCCTTGAGCCCTAAAGTTGACGGGTAGCGTTGCACATGGAATGGATTTTCTAACCACTACGATATAAATGAGGAATGTTTGTTACAAAAGTCATCTGAGCCTATTAATAACTATTAATGCCTGTTAATAGATGTTGTGTCGAGAAAGCAAACTTAAATAAAGAAGCATGGTAAGCTTTGAATAATGATTAAAATATGCCTCGAGACGTTACACGCCTTGCTAATTTGCAGTAACAAGAGAATCTCTGATAGGAGGAATGGTACACCTCTACACAAACATGTGAATAATATTGCAATTGCGCGAGTGGAACATAAACACAACAGTACGCTAAATTGAGCCTGCAAAAATTAGAATTATTACAGGTACTCACCGAGTTAGCATCGCAGACAAACGTTCAGCTCCACGACTATTTTCTTCGTGGGTTTCACTGTGTTCATGAGGCAGGGCGTGCACGCTAAATATGCTTGGGGCGTAATACGATTCCGAACGTTACGAAACTGCACTCATACAAATTCTGTTCTGCTATACGATCGACATGCAAAGAACACGCAATTACAAATTGGGATGCCTAAATTATGACACTTCTGAAATCCTAATATTGGGTGGCCAATTTACTTTTCACGATTTTAGATATTAGTTTTTGATATATGAAATTGATGGACGGCAGCCATCAACTGCATCGCTTATGGTATACGTTAAAACAAAAAACAAGTAGAAAACCGGGTGCACAATGATTGCATCCAATTAACTTTATTTTCAACTTTCTATCGCCACGTTTGGATGCTCGTTTTGTTCATTTTATAACATTTTGTTCGTTTTATTTTAAAACTTTCTGTTCATTTTTTATAAATAGTTGAAAGGGGTTAGGGTACCCCGAAAACGGTAGGTGATGGGGAAAAACGGGAGGCATGTTCGGATTCAGGAGGTCATGTTACGTAAGAATCAGCAGAAATGGTGTCATGACCGATTTTCATGCAGACCAGTGTTGACCAAAGGTTGAGACACGAACAAACGTGGTGACCTATGCTCATATTCTTACACGGTCCGGATAACAGTTCTCTTAATTCGCTGCCTAAATGATGGGATATGTATCATAATTGGGGAAATAATTATACTATCATGTCTAGAGGATAAAATGATATCTTCAAGTCAGAATTCCCTGGGAATTGCTGGTGGTGTTTATAGGCAAAATTCAGTCAAATGAATTTCTCCCTTATAAGGGATCTTCAGTAGGATCTCAGAGGTTGCTGTGGAATCACAAAGTGGATCACAAATGTGCAGTTATACTCTATAAGTTATGACCATTATGACACGAGGGATACTTCTAATTGAGCACATCGAGAACACTCTCTCCATACATGTTTATATTTAAAGCGATTAATAATTGCAATATATATCGATGCATGGAGTATTCTCGATGTGCCTAATTGTACTTCCAGGAAACAGGAATATTGCACTCTAAGCTTTTCATCTTTCTATTTTATTTAACCCTCAATCGCCGACCGCGTCTTTTTAGCCCCGTGAAAGATTTTCCATTTTGCCTTTAGCAAGTACAGCATAAATGTTCTCAAACGCGCATGTGCGATGAGACTAAAAGGAAGTAGCTAGGCCAAATAGTTGCAGTATTTTATCATAAAATTCAAAACGATCGAAGGAAAATCCAACAGTGGGGTAGATTGTAGTATTCATATAAAAATGTATTCTAAAATGTACTTAAAATGTACATAGGTACATTCAAAAGTTCTTAGTACTAAGTACTAAAGTATATTTGATAAAAGGACTTTGTACTTAATACATGAGTTTTTTTGAACCATGTTCTTGGAACTAGGTACTTAAGAACTTTCAAAGTACTCAATGCCCAGCTCTGGCCACAGTGACACTCATATTCGCCACGGGTAAAATCAACGCTCCGCAGCGCTATTGAAGCGCGAAATTTTAGTCGATGGCGTGGAAATTTTTCTTCTTTTGACTCCATTGCGCGCGTAAAGTAAGCGTTACTTTGGTATGCTCGAAGAAGGCAAGGGGATTACGAGGCCTTCATTCTTCCACCGGACTCAGTCCTTGCTTCATTCAAGGTTCAAGGCAAGGTTAACAACCATCTGGTGGCTGACAAAGAAATTTTTGTTCTGCTGTTCGCTGTTATTGTTTCACCATCTAAATGCTCTGCCTATGAGGATTACATTCACGGACTTTTACGTCCTCGATATTAGGAATAAAGAACAAGTTCTGAGGTTCAAGATGTAACCGGAAGGCGACAACAAAGCACAAAGCACAAAGCATCAAAGCAAGAACCATATCCAAAAATCGGAAACTTTTTTTCTATGGGACGTACGTCTATGAAAATTTGCACACTACTAGATCTCCACATTTGTAACAACTTATCTTCTATAAAATTTTTTCATTGAGGGCATAGAAAATTAA
>JACJUY010000143.1:217534-264944 GCA_014220935.1 Platorchestia sp. MABIK
AATTTTCTTTCAAAGAAAATTGCTTTTTTTCATAGAAGGTAAATGATTTCAAATTGCATTTCCTATCAGTGTACCAAATTTCATTGCTCTAGGTTCAAAAATGAAAGAAAAGGTCCCTAAGGGGGATCCTCTTCCCCTCTCGGGGGGGCGCTAGCTCTGGGATAAGTTCCTGATATTTTTACAGACATTCGGGGACATATCTCAAACTCTTTTAAAATAAAGAAAAACAGAATCGTCAGAATCTCATTTTGAGCCCAATATGGTCTCCTTAAACATTTCAAAATTTAAACCAGTGGCTGCTGAAATTTTCTGATTTTTCAATGACAAATTTTCCACCTTCGTTAATGTCCTCTGACACGCTAGCTTGCTATGTAAGATTTGATATGACCATTTAATAACAGAAATTCGCTTCGGAAAAATACTAAATTCATTAATCTAACTTTTGACACAATACTATTTCATCTACGAAAAAGATTCAAATTCATTACATAATGAATTCACTACTACGTGGAGCACATATGGATTGTGGCACGTAGAGATGTTACATTTTCCGGAAGATTTTGAAGAATTTAGCTAATTAAAATCTATGCTATCATAAGAGGGGTGTCTGTCTTTCTATTTGTCTGTCCGAAGCCAGCCAAAAGTGTGTGGTGAGCGTATCTGTGATACAAGCTTCATCAACTCCACAAGTTCCAGTGTATTCATCACGGTAGAGGAAACAAGGTAGGGTCATAACAGTCTTTTTTCCGTCGACTGCGTGGGTTTGATGACGTCACGGCAACGAACCAATGGCAGCGCTCATATTGCTTCTGGTAGCACTGCTACCCCTAAATCCGTCTCCACTATTGGCCTAACGTTACTGCGTTTTGGTGACGTCATAAAATTTGTTTGAAATAATGCCTTTCTATTGGCTAGCCGAACAAGAGGAGGTGTATTTTCCCCCATAGAAATGACCCTACCTTGTTTCCTCTACCGTGGTATTAATCCATCAGATTCGAGTAGAAATGAATATCACGTGAATTCTTAGGAAATAGGAACGTGTGCCATGTAATTTGTCGAACATTATTTTGCATTTTCGACGGCCGTGTGCACTCGGCCTCATCAACTCTAGAGAGATTGGATTTTTTTATTGCTTACGGCCTTTCTTTCATTTCGCCTTCTTTCAGATTTCAAATAAAGGGGGTGGACTAGTAGACAAATTGGTCCGAGACACCGATGAAATAAGCCTTAATGTTTGCGTGACAAAATTTCAAATGTGAGATACAAATTCAGCGTTAAATTCTGTCGTTGACTTCATTACAAGGGAAAACAATGTTCATACTCTATTAGTTGTTTCATTAATGAAAAATTGTTTCATTTTCAATAAATTTTGATCAGTCCAATAGTTTGAGCCGGCGTACCAGGGCAGGAAAATTTTTCCTTTTAGTAGTGCATGGTTCTCACTGGAAAAGTATATTTGGGTGTTCGTGTTGCCTCATTTTATGTGAGTGATGTTACAATCTTACCTCTTATGATTTGATTTGAAATAGGCTTTACCGTGCAATATTGTGAGCTATGATTAACGAATAATTTTCGCTCGTTTCCTAGTACCGCTGCGCAACATATTGATCCATCCTCAGCAGCATAAAAAAAATCAACCCTCATTGCCGTTCCTTTCACGTGCAATGATTTTGAAGTTACTAACTCGAAACTTTTCGAATTCCTAAAGTTACGAACGTCTAAAAATAACAAACTTCGTTTAAATGATTCTAAACGAGCCTAGGATGTCCGAGTTCTCAAAAATCATCAGTTTCCTACGTGTTTACCCAATATTCTTCCGCATTCTCACCTGGTTTTTATTCCTTTGAAATATTGTTTCAATGTTTATTTAGATACTAGTGTACACAGCCCGTCAAAAATGACGGGATTCAATACCTTTCTTGAACAAGTTTTCATTCGAGTGGAGTTTCCATGCGTGATAAGCTAATTTCAAAGGTAACTTATTTTTCTTGTGACAGCAATAAACACTTAGAATACGGTATTTTTGAGCCGCAATAGAAGTAGTTGTAGCCATTCGTGTCATATCATAGATACAGAAATTCAGCATTACTGAAAGCGACTGCGAGCTTGTATACGTATATTGTAATATGCAATACCCCGCCGAACTCGGTATCCACGATACGGTCTTGAGTATGAAAGGCTCTGGATCTCTCTAATTTTTTGAAAGTGACTTATTATGTTGCCCTTTTACAGCGAAAATGAGTGCGTTAATGAACCAGTGAACTGAAACCAAGACCGCCAGGGCTAATTTCTTCCTATCTATTCTTAAGAGGGTGAAACGAAACAAATGTAAAATGAAAAGAAGAACAAATGTAAAAGAGAACAATTTTTTTAATTGCAAACGTTTCGGAATCACCGATTCCAAAACGTTTGCAAACAAACACACAATAACATCTACAAAAAAGAAACAGAACTATACACATACACATCCGAACACACTCCTATTTACATAGTTCTGTTTCTTTGCGTAGATTTTATTGTGCGTTTGTTTAATTGCTTGAATTCGGGTGCATGTGTTCGTATGGCTTCAAACGTTTTAGAAAATTCAGTTTTTTAATTGTCAGGCGAAGCTATTTTTAAATGCATTTATATTGTCATTAGTTTCTAATAGTTTTTAACAATATGTTCTTTATTTCTTTTTGTTCTTTGTTTTATAGAACTGAGGATGGAAAAGAATGTTCCCTCTTGCAATGCTTTTCTTTTCATTTCACGCATTAGATTCCCAAAAATTCGCCCTTTTAATTCTATTATAGAAACATATGGATAAACATACGACAGCCATTCTAAGTAGTAGATAGATACTGAAATTGAGGTATGGCTCGAAGAGCTTGAATATTATCTCATAGTTTGATTGTTCACTACACATGTTTTTATTTCACACACTGCTTTCTACATCCACATAATTCGATGCAATTCAAAAAGACAAAAAACATTCGTAAGATCAAAAATTTTTTCTGAGTTGTAGTGTGTTTGAGTAACGAGGCTTATTCAAGTTCGCAACCATGTTGATTTTCCATGAACATGTGTTGTCCCATCGTTAAGCGCTTGAGTTTCATTCTCAAAAGTTAGCTATTCACGTGCTCCAAGCCATCGGATGTTTGCACACGTTCAGGTCGCTCAAGACGCCATCATTGGGCACGATTCTCGTCTAAAGCTGAGCTAGGGACAAAAAAAGAGGAACTGCCAGTGGTTTAATACTGGAAGGTAAAGTTGAGGGCAGTTGAGACCTGGAGGAAAGAGGGATATGATGCAGTAGTTGAGATGCGACTGACTAGGCAGTGAGCATTGAGTGGAGACATATGAGCGGTTAGTTGAGGTGAGACCAATAAGGCTGGGATACATTAATTAAGGGGAAGCAAAAGAAAGGTGGTGCATTAGTTATTAAGAGGAAGCTGAAAGAATGGTTATGCAGTAATTGAGAAAAGACTAGAATGGCGGTGATCAAATAGTTGATAGTGAAATTGAGGACAGACGTGCAATAATTGATGGGAAAATAGAACAGTGGCATATTGATTGAGAGTTGTATTGAGGTCAGTGATGAATCAATTGTCAGGTACTGATGCATTCATTGAGTGGGTGATGTACGATATTTCTAAGATCTATAGGAATTTAAAAACAAGAAACACTGCTCGTGTAGGTTGAAAATTTTTTAAAATCACACATTGTCAAATCTATAAAACGTTTCGGAGTCCTGCTCCAAGTAAGTACAGTCTGAAAAAACGTAAAAAAAACATAAGTTGGTCCGACATGTTAAAAAGAAAATTGATAGAAAAAATTTATGTAAAAACTTCCAGCGAATATGAACTACTCATACTGTTTAAAACTGGTTTTTCTTTGGCTATGTACAATGATTCAAAAATTCTTAGTTCCGAATCATTTAGAGCATTGCACAATATTTCAAATTGGTCTTCAGCGACTCCAGCACCACACTGCTCTGCATGTTGCATGCTTAAGCTGCGTGTTGATGTCGTAGAGTTCAGAAGTAACTCAGTAAGTCGGAAGGTTATGTAGCGCCAGTTCTTTTAGTCCAGCGCTTGAGACGTGACGGATGGTAACCAAGTCTCAGATCCCACTAATTATTGAGCGGTACCTACTCAATATATTTTACAGACTCGGTAAGAAATAAGGCAAAATATTAAAAATATAATAAATAAGGAATAATGATTATAACACTAATAAAAATGAACTGCTGGAGTAAAATAACAGGAGTTAAAGAACTAAATGGGGTCATTTGAGACCTCAATTTGCATGAGATCTGATCAAAATCGCGAGTAGAATCAGCCTCTGTGAATAAGCGCTTGAAGCCCCTAGAAAACTGCAAATAAAAGAACTTTATTAAACCAGTAGAAAGCTTTCTGCTAAATATAAATTTGTACTTCTTCATTTTGGCGATTGAGTACTCGCATCGCCCCTTCGGAGCCATTTTTCCCCAAAAGGTATCAAAAGCTTCTGTCACAGACGAAATCGCCTTCAAGACACGAGAACTTTCCATACCAGTTCCCTCGTAGGATGAGCAGCATCAGAAACTGTCTGGTGCACGACGCGTCGTTAGGTGCTTACGAGGATAATACGCAGAAGTCCTATGCAAACTTTCTGCAATAAGGAATGTTTTTTTGCAGCGGAAAGCTCACTAGCCGTTTGAGGTAAGGTCTCTTACAGCAGCGTGTTGTGGACGGTCATCTCTTAGTGATGTTAGCGTTCGATGATTTCCAACTTATAATGGAAGTGAGAAAAAATTGTGTTTTTTTCTAGTGTCGTCTGATTTAGTTGGTGATTGATCTATACTTTATTTTCGCTAGTGATAACTTATTATTGAGGCTTCCATGTTTGCTCGCTACGACTGGCCAATGGTTAGATTTTTTAGTCTTTCATTCCTATCAATTCAAATTGTTTGCTAGCCCCATTTTTCGAAACATAAATACGAGTGCAAGAACAAAATAAAAATTTCAGGTCAGGAGTTGAGTTCAATCCTATCCGCACTAATTTTAAAAAGACTTGAACAGATTTTAATCAATACTTTTAAGTGATTAAGTGACTAAGAAACTTCTAAGTGACTAAGGAGTGGAAAATACTAAGATATGGAAAATCAGGGTAGCTGACATTTACAAGAGCCCTAAATGAAGTGGAAGAAAAGTAAGCAATAGATAATTTTTTCTCACATTTGAACCTCAAACCTTTACTGAAGGCTACATTTTAAACCATCTTACGGAATTATTTTTAAGTTGATCGCCTTTAGCAAAAATAACTTTGTTAGTTGATTTTTATCTCTTACCAAAACATCAAAATATTAAAAGTGTTGCGACTTTTAAAATTAATTTTTATATATACTTTTATTGCGGCTGCCATTACTCATTCAGAGACCGCTCAACATGCTAACTCTGTTGCTCTCGAAAACATTGCTTGTTGTTTTCAAATATTGACAAGGTTGTTGCCTCGTTAACTAATTCAGTTAGAGCTAATATCGTTCCATGTTTTCTGAACACAAGCTGTTGTGTTTTTAAAAGTATACATGGGACTTGATTGCGCTTTGCCTGGAACTCTTGGCCACAGCGCAATACCAACAGACTCGCCTGCGTGAATTACTGCTCGGCAGATGCGATTGCCTGAACCAAGGAGAAAAAACAGTAAGGATTGTGTTGTGGTTGTTGCAATTGTTTTCGAAAATGGATTAATCATAACTCGTGCAAATATAATTGTATGAAGTGACAGCAGTCTCCAATGTAGAGCAAGGTCTACTTTGTTAACTTCTTTCACTGCATTAAGGCATTCAGTTTAGTTACGTTATTGATGTCACAGAACTGACGCGTTTCAAAGTTATAGAGCATTCATGAAAATGAATCATTTAGGATGATACTCTCTCCTTTCAGTTCGATCAGCGTTGCCACTAGGATGTTCAAGTTTAATTGCCCCTTAGAGCACATGTGTACCAGCTGTAGAAAGGCAATCATTTTTCACTACTCTCATTTTTAAATGAAACTTTGGACGAGCTTCTGGCAACGTGGTGAATCGCAGCGCGGCCAACGCTGTAGGAATAATTGGACAATCGGGTTCTTCGTTCCTGCTTTCCATTTTAGTCTGATGGAATCCGAAGAAAATTCTGCAGCAGCCTGCGTCAAAGAGCAAACCATCACTGCTTGATCTGTTTGAGATCTCATTTCTACTTGGATGTTTCGGAAGATTTTTGAAACTCAACCTAAATTGTGAATTAGAGGATTTTCCAGTAAAGCGTCTTACTGCAGAACTGAATGAGTAAATTCTGATGGATGTTGAACTTTTTTACATGATGCAATGATTATTTTCAGCGATAGATTAGAAAATTCGATCACCAACTATTTAGGTAAATTGTGGGTGGTGGGTAAATTAACTAATTCAGTGAAAAAAAAATTGTATTGCAATCATGGGTCCAAATTATGGGATGTTTAAGCCCCCAAAATAAAAATAAATGCAAGAAATTACGATAAACTTTCACGTTTTTCACCTTTTGCACACAACCTCTGCACTTACTAAGTGCAGATTCCGACCTCCTTACTACGTTATAAGGAGGTCGGAGAATGCCAGGGGCGCTGCGTGAAAATGTGTCCTTCATTCAAATCATCCCCCAAGACCTCATCAATTCTAAGCTCAGTGAGGCGACTTTTTGTTCAGATTAAAATCGACTACACCACACATTTCTGAGGGTTCATGTGAGGTATGCGCTGTAATCCAGTAATTAGAATCATCGTGATCGGATGTACAGGGACACGAATCACTCTGACAGGACTCACAATTATGGAATCGATTTTTTGTGGGCTGTCTATAACTAGTCACACAGAAATTTCTTCTCCTCTAGCTATAGAATTCACTGTATTAAATGTCATTAAAAAATCCTTTCAAATCAGAGTTCATTGAAATAGAACTTCAATTCACAGTATATGAGGTCATTGATACACGACTGATCACGACGCAGTGAATGTTTTACGGACACTACAATACAATCTCAACAGTAACTGGCCCAGCGTTTACATTAAAACAAGAATCACTGTGGCAAGATCCCCCATAGCTCTGAATTACTCCAATATTCGCTCTCATAGTACCAGCAGCCGATCAGAGAGTTAGTGCAGTGGATCCTAAAAAAATTGCACGCACATCTCTCACGACCATCTAACGCTACTCCGCCTCTTCAATAAATTGCAATGCGATTGCTGCTATTGATTTCAGACTGGCCACGACTGCAAAGTGTGGCTTGTAAATCATGACTGGACGAGCAGATGCTCAGAAATCATGCGTCGTGAGACACGAATAAGCTGAGGGCTGCTATATGGGGGCGTACTTGACATATTGCGAGCCTCGGATGGAGCTCGGGCGGCGGCTCAGATAAGGCAGGCTGGGCATGCTCGACAATACTCATCTGCATGAAGCTTAAGGTTCAAACAATTTTAAACTATTTATTTACCACAAGCGATGCAGAAGTAGATTGTTTCTAATGTATAGCACAATGGTCAAATTTGAGTGGAGCTATCTGTGGGCCCGAATTCAAGTGTAGCTACCTATGGGTTGAAACACTGAGAACATTGACCTTAAGTCTGTAAAATCAAGCGCACAGAGTCCAACGCAGAATAATTTTTCCCTATTCATCGTAACCGATGACATTTAATCTGACACTTTCAAATTTGAAATAAAGTGGATTTGTTTAATATTCAAACTGCATTTGAAGATATGTGATTACATGTTAACAAAAGTACCTAGTCTAATTTTTTAGACGTCTGCATGCATGTTTATAGCGGACCAAGTTATTAAATCCATTGGGCGGCGAAAAACATGCATGCTCCAGCGAAAAAGTGAGACTGGGTAGAACAGAACATGCAAAGACAATGCTCTCTAGATGGTACAGAAGATGATCTCTAATTTTTATCATACATATTTAAAAAAATGAAAAGTAAAACCGCGTCATTCTAAATAAAAGTAGACAATTTAGAACTTATCATTCTAAAATCACTCATTGCCCCTCAGTGGTTTACTATAAGATTTAATTATTTCTTTGAAATCAAGTAAAATAGTGAGGAAGGTATCAATGAGCTGTGACACAGTAACTGCCGCCAATTTACTCTATCTTACAGCCTTCTAAATGCTCTGATTCTTTCACATGAATCGGTAAAAACATTATTAATTCAATTCTACGAGACTGCAATTTAGTAAATGATTCAATAAATCAACGCAGCTCACTCGCAAAATCAACGTCCCTCACCTGCGAAAAGTTGAATTCTCTTTATAAGAGAGCGTAAATTAGTTTCACGACAACAATGAACCGGGCAAAACATTTCCCGTACTTGCGACAATTCTACATTCAGCAAATAATTTCTCAGTTCAATCGAAGTTTGCACCGAATAAAGGGAGTGCAAAACTAAGGGCAAAATCTGGCACCCGTCATAACCGTAAGACACGGCGCACAGTTCCTTTATCTTGTCTTTTGTCGCTGCAGACTGCTCTCCAGTGCACACATTCAGCGACAGTCATTTGCATGCAAATTGGAACTCCCGAAAATAAAACTAAGCTGTTCGCTTGCCGTGCCGCACGGAACAGTGTGTCTGCTCTCGCTCCCGAGGGTAATGCCATTGACAGGTATCAATCTTCCTTGGACCTTGGGGCCGCTAAGCCCGCTTGGTGCGAGCGTGTGTGCATTCCAAGTCTTCGTTAGCGAGTCACTGTGCTGCGTGAAAACCATTGCGCTTGAGCGTAGTGATTGCGTTTTCTTGCGTTTTGGAATATAGACCAACGAGTTGAGTGTGTTGGAGAAATAAGGTCTAATATTTACGTTGGTGTGCAGTGATTTTCAGCGAGAGTAAACCGAGGCTAGAAGGATAAAAAAGGGTGTTCTATTAAAACTGTTAAATGGACATACATGAATGAATCAATTAATTTTTATTGCACATGCGATTGAAATAATATAAATGAAATGACAAATATGCAGAAAATTCAGATTTGTTTGAAAATTTGTTCTTCAGATAAAAACCTTCTATTTGCTTGGGAAGTCATTTACTGATGCCCGTAAGTTATTTTGATGAATAATTTCAGACCATCCTTTAGTCAATCTGTGTTCAAAAGATCTACGCATTTTGCAAGCATATCTATTTGACCAGAACTGATCGCACGTAGAGATGAAGAACAAATAAATTCGAAGAACGAATCAGACAATGGTCTCTTTAACCCTGCTGAGTGACATCAGCAGTGTGAAGGTACATCATGTTGATGGAAGTGAGATTTCCAAAAATCTTACTTCCATCAGGATATTTCCCACTTATCAGTAAATCAGTGCATCTTTCCACATTTCATTTATGTACTCATGCTTTATTGATTTTACAATATTTGGAACAAGTACCAACGGAAATTTTCCTTTCAAAACACAGCAACCCACACCATCAGAGATGCCGGATTTTGTGCCTAAGGAATTTTTAGAGTCCTCCAGATATTGCATGGTAATTTTGAAGGCCTTTGATCGTTCTGATGATTATCCGACGCTTCAACAGTGACTGTCTTTTCATCAATGAACATGGGAATTTAAGGTATTTGCTATTCATGAGGGCCTCTTCAAAAGTTTCTTTGATCGATCAACTGTTTTTGTTCCGCGTCATTCGATAAGGATTCGCATTTTTGGAGCTTGAATGTTTTTTTCCTAGATATTTTCTAGCCAGTCTGTGCACAGTCTTCTTTAACGCTTGTTATTTTTTGACGGATGCTATCCTATTGAGACAGGTTGTTTCCTGAGTTCTTATTTATCCACTGACGCAGCACCGTGGTTAGATCATCATCGTGATTGTTCTTTCAAAGAATTTAAGCTTCGTAGCGCAACTCTAGTTGTATCATGTATTTCATAATTCTGTATGTGCTCCCGAAATAATCGTCACATTATATCCATTTTGATGACAAGGTTCCATGCAATGATCTTTTTTTCTAGCGCTTATTAATGATCACAACCTTTCACTTTCACTTCCTGGTACCTCAAGTCAATCTGTAGACAGCTTATTTCAACAGCACAAGCAGATAGAGCAGATAGTCATTAATTAACAAATTACAACTCTAAATTTCTGGCAATATATCCAACATCCTAAAATCTAACAATTAGCTTAACAATGATAAGAATAACTATAAACAAAAAAAACAATAATTAAAGTATCTTTTAACAATTTAACAATAATTATTCAGATTCTGATCATTCTGCGCCTGTAAGGATTTTTTCACATGTTTTAGGTTTCACTGTAGCACAAATATTTTTCATCTTTACTTACAATAATTTCAGTGACTATTGCCACTGTACTTCACATAGGGAGGTAAAACGATCTGAGTCACATCATACCTTTACCGCTTAACAAGACATATTGATGAATAAATTCCACGCGTGCATCAGAAGTATGAATAAAACACACAACACAAATGCATGTTGTTATGAATTCATAGCTTGCTCGTCGGTCGCCGAACAATGAGTTGGGTATGAAGCACTCAGACACGCTATTAATCCTGACCCAACCCAGAAAAACGCATGGGAAAATCCAAGAAAATGAGGTCAATGAAACGTTGAAATACGTACGATGAATGATTCAGGGACTGTTCATGAAATCTGCGGGTAAGCCTTCATGTTTCGATGATTGGTATCAGAAATGTCTCCCGACCTGACCTCGAGGGGCATGAGGTGAAGCGCTGTATTGCTACGGGCGCAGCTGAACTGTAATCTCTACGAGGGATGCGGTCTCGCTCGCCTGCCATGGCTCCGGCACAAGACGGCTATGAGCGAAATTCTTAAGCGAGTGGCGTCATCCTAGAATTAAGCTCGTAGATTTCATTCGCGGGGAACACATTAAAATAAAAACGTTCTAGTGATCTCAAATAAATTAAGATACGATTTCTGCTATTAAATAAAGACTTGGTAATGACATCTTTCTAAATGGTAAGCGGAAAAAGAAAATAACTAAGATGAAGACTCAGAGTTAAAGAGAAGAATTTCTCTCGACGTTAAACGTGTGGCACTTTTTTGGGGCTGAGGTTTGGATTTCTTGTAAGAATGGAATGTCGATGTAAACCTCGGAGTGTGAAGAAATGTTGGTGAATTCGAAATGAGACTGACGGAATTAACGTCTTCTCGTGTCTCCCTCGATTATAGTTCTCTTTGAATATTAATGGGGTTGACATTTTACGTTGAGCATTATGAAATTACACATCTCGACACATCAGGAGTCAAACTTAAGAATGAAGGAGAAATTGAAGTGTGGGCTCATTCAGCGAGATTCATAATTTCATTCTTGCATCTTTTTCATCTCCCAGGAAATTAAGCTGCAGTCTGGAACTGTTATTGCATTCCACCGATCGGATGTTTACGCAGACGCGTTTGCCCAAAACTCGCGTTCATTGCCTCGGGCTGGAGGAGGCAGCAATTATTGGCTTATGGTTGAGCAAAAGTTTTGTCTAGGAAAATCTTCCAAACTGGGTAGGATGGATATAGTATTTACGTAAAAAATTAAGGCAATAATTTTAGTTCCTACACGTGAACGCTTTTTAGGCAAGGCAGGAGGGGCAACAACTAAAAAGACTCTTTTAGCTCACTTTTCTAAAAATTTCACAATACTCTTCATTAGGCATTTGACGGGGCTTGCTGATTTTATTCCCAGTTTCGCATTATTTATCTCTCGACCGAATTCTGCACAACATTTACGTGTTTCTTGGTAACGTTAGACAGAAAAAATGAATGAACCAACTTAAGTGACAATAAAATTATTATTTCAGTCCATAGTTAGCTAAGGGGCAGAATTAGTTATAGTAATATTCAATACCAGAGTATCGGGATAGATCTAATGGATCTGATCAAATGAATACATTTGATTCTCTCAGCTAAAAAGATGATAACTTTTAATTATTTTTATTAGTAGTGCTGACGTTACGAGGCCGAAAAAAGGTTCGCAAAAAATGTTCTTAATTTTAGCACGATCTGCATCTAGCTCGTCCTATCTTTTTCATCTGTTCAATGTAGCCTTTTGTAAAACTGAATCTGTTTCTACGTTTTCTATGTCACACCTTTTTTCTGCTGCAAGCCATTGAGATGTAATTTGACAGACTATTGTTTTTTCCGAGTGGTATTCATGAAGCGAACATTGAACCATCACTCAAATCTTGCTGTGATATTTTTTCGTGGTCTTTTATTATTGCGTGTATGCCTGAGTTTCCTTTCTCCCTTTGTTCCATCTGTTTTGTTGTTGAGTTAAATAGATTATTAGTTAGATAGTTCTGTAACAGGATAATTTAAAATGAGTTTCAAGAGAAAACTTCTGATTGCAACACAGGAATTTTCAGCCATTACGTAACGTGGATGTATCAAGTTTACAAAAAGAGAGTAAAGACTGACAAACCATACAGACAAACAAGAGAACAAGGAAATATGCGAGCAAGCAAATAGGCAAGTAAGTAAGCAAACGATAAGCTGTGCATTATTATGACATGAGGGGTGGAGAGCAGATTATCAATTTAAAAAATAATTAAAAAGTTCAATGTAAAAGTATCCCAGATCAAGCCCTGATTAAATTCTATCTTATATTGCGAAGAGAGTGAAGTGGTTTCCCGAGAATGTCAGCGCACGAAGATAAGGTGACAAAGCACTTCAGCTGCGGGCTCAGAATACCCCAAGCTTGCATAGCGATAACAGGGGGAGAAGTTCTGCTTAGATAAAATAGCATTTTCTCCTCGGTCGCTCTGATTCTCCTCGGTCGCTGCATTATATTAAAGCTTCATTATTTTGTATTGTAATCTAATGAAAGTAAATTAAGGTCTAACATATAAAAACAGTTATTTTTATTTGGCAGGGAATTTGGTATCACTTGTTAGTTTTATGCGTCGTTTTGCCATCATCAAAATGAGACCTTACTTGTGATTGTGGTGAAGTACGTTACTTTGTAAAAACGCAAATTGCGAACCATAACGATCAAAATACTTTCTCGCTCTCGCCGGTCTTTGCTGAAAGATTCATCAAATAAGGCTTCAGTAAATGTATGTGATTCTCAATAACTGGGGAACTTCTACCTAGTTAAATAAAAATAGCCAATACAGATCAATCACGTCCTCATGCATTATTATCGAGTACATGTCATCAAAGTTAGGGAATCATTTCATATTAATTAAAATTCCAAAATTGTTTAGTCGTTCACTGTATAGTTGTTGATAGAATTACTCAATAATTGTTACATGATCATATTCAGTGCACCTTTATAATTTACAATGCAGTTTTCGGTGCTCTCACGTTGCCTGTAATGGCTTCAGGAAATACAATTATCACCTTCTTGTTCGTGCAAGTGTTTTTTTCAGTCGCTCAAAATCTGGAACATTCGCCTTAGCTTCTCAACAGACATCCGTGGTTTTGCCCTTGCATTTCGGTTGAGAATTTGAAGTGTTCATGACAGAGCACACTACACGTCTGTTTCCACAGCGCTTCGATCTGCCTTCCGCGGAAGTGAAACAATGAAATCGATCCTCGACTTATACAGCATTTTAATATCTTACGCGAACTTTAAATTCGGTAGAACTCCCAATTATTCATTTAATCTTAAACTCTCAATTATTCATTTAATCGGTAGAACTCCCAATTATTCATTTAATCGGTAGAACACCCCATTATTCATTCAATACGTTCCCTAATTGAACTAAGTTAACTTAGTTTGCGCAAGTTTCAATCTAGACTTGGATTTATTTTTATTCAAATAATTTGAGATTTACGTAGATGATGTTAAACTCGAGGATCGGGTGTTTATTCCTAAGAGAGGTCTGACTACCGATTTTGCATTTCACCACTCTACAAGTACCCGCTACCAAAGATATTCCGTAAATAGTAGGGTCAAAAACTGGTGCACGTTCTCAGTAATTCAGTGGTCTGCTTAGTATTTGCGGATCCTTCAAATAAATTCAGATAAAAACTTTTAGTAGCTATTCGTAGCCTCTCGCCTCTCGATAGACTTGGGTGTGGCCTCGTACCTTTACAATCCTTCAATTGTCTCAGTACTTTTTGATGTACATCCTAGCACGATACTCCGTTCGATGTTCCATTTTTCCATCCGTTAAACAGTTTACGAGCGCAGGAACCATACTACCAGAAAAACGCTTTATGGGTAATTCAACTAAACTTTTCAAGGTCGGATTAAAAGCTTATAAATAACATAAGCATTCAACTTTTCGAATTCTTTTCAACCAGCAATAATTCTAGGAACAGAAAATCTTAATTACACTACGTTTTGCATCAGCTACAGGAAAAGCAACGTCCGTGTTTTGTTAGCATTTCAATCATCACTTGTTTTCATGAGATACCCTGCTGCCACGGGCTATTTCTCTGGATCTCCAGGCTTTGCTGAAAATATCAGCAAATTTATGCAAATAAGTCTACGGGACCAAAGCCGCGCTTGGAGATCCCTGGTATTCATTGAGGATTTATTTGCACCGAGGATCGGCATCACTCTCCGGGCTATGATGAAAATTCTGAGGGTGAAAATTCCTCTGCTAGCCGCTTGTATGCGGTTGAATTCGAAGTGAGCGTTTGAGGTATTCGTGATCCACGGGGGGATTTCACACTGAATGATTCTTTTAAGTTGATTGGAACGAAAACGGATGTGTCGTTCTTTTAGAAGCTGGTAGTAGGCGTAGCAATTTACTTTTGCAAGGAGAGTTTCCCAATTCATACAGAACGGTTTAAAATATTTAATACACTATTAGGAATCATTATGTTTAGATTTGAAGTTGAAAGAATTGATAAACACATCAGAGAAATTTCATATTGGATTTCATGAGTAGTTGTAATTTGTTGCTCTGATACGTTACTATGAATAGTTTAAACAAAGCTAATTTAATGATTTAAAGCAATCTTACTACAACTTTATTTCCTTCTAATAAATGCGGAAATCGACGAGATTAAGGAACGCAAAACTGGTTTAGGTTTCAACTCGAAACCTAAAAAAGAGCCAAGCCTTATTCGATGAGTTTCTTCGCACTTGCATGTTCAGTAATGTAAAAAATCTTGATAAAAACGACTCAGGTAGAAACGTCGTTACTGGATTTGCTCTATTTTAATCACACACTTGCCTAATTGAAAGAAGGTCCGGTTGTTTGAAACAAATCCTCTTGTTTTTGGACAACATCAATCACTAAGTTGGTCGGTACGAGTGAGGGTGGATAAATGCAAGGTTAAGTGCAAGAGCCGACAACGCTAGAGGCAAGTTTGCTCCAGTCTTTACCAGATCCAGATTTATTTTAGTCAGTAAACTGAACGAGAGTCAAGGTTGAAGACGATAACGCCAATAGGCCAAAGCCTTATTACATTTTCCGCAGAACTCAGCTCAGAGCAAGCTAAACAATGCACTTGGTCATTCATGTCTGCTTTTACTCCAATCTAGTTATGCCCAAATCCTGGTCCTTCTCACATGCTACTCAGATAACCTCGAATATCATTCAGGTAGTGACTTGTACCTTTACTCCTAACTTATTCTCTTCATGGAGTGTACCTGAGTTAAAGTGGAGTTTAAACCTTTGTATAAGATTTTACCAGACTTGCGCGTGGTGCACATTATTGAGAGTCGAAAATTATTTTTTCTGATTACCTACAATGTGTATCAAGTACGATGCGATAATTATGTCATACTAAGCGCATGTACATACACAGACAGAGCAGTACTTAGTCTTTCATTGTCTCTGACTCATTATGCGTTAGTACAAGCTTAAACTATGTAGAAGTCGGCTTAATCTGAACAAATCACCCATTAATGAATATATATTCGAATGCCATTAATTATCTCATACGTGAAAACTCCAGAACAAATGATAGTTTGAGAGATATTAAACATGCATACATTTTTTTGAATTCCATCTTCACGCTTGAATTGGTGGGCTCATTTCCCACTGGCAGTGCGCAGATATGGGTATTGTTTTACTGACAGGAAGACCAAAAATACATATATTAGCTGCAAAGCATCTACGTGAAAAGTTTCGAAATTTGTTCCTGCTACGTATTACACTGAGAGAAGTCGTAAATATTTGCCTTTATGAATAACTTGCCCAACTTTATTTCAGAGTGTTAACATTTTTGAAGTAAAATTAATATTAGTTAATTAATTTTAATACTATTTCATTATTTATTATTATATTTTTTGACGTAAAATTAATATACAACGATAAAAAATACATCTCTAGTGCAGGAAAAAAGTTCAAAACAGAATAAAAATTTCATTACTGAGCTGCACAATTGACTTTTGATGCAGAAAAATGGGCGATGGTTAAAAATTGAAACGACAGCACTCTGAAATGGATCAGTGATTATTCTATAATAGATGTAAAATGGATCTGACTAGAAGGGTGGAAGAGAAATAATAATCTGCTTGAACTAAAATTATGAATTATCATCAAAGAAACTGCCAATCCTCTCCTCATATATCAATAGTATGAAGCTCTGAAATGAAGCTCTATACAACCTCTGAAGTAGTATCAAGATTAGGAACGTAAAAACTCAAATTAGGCGAATAATCGCATTAATGATATTGCAGGCTTGTACGCAATATTTCAACTTGCCCGGAGTTTTAAATCTAAATCTAAATACAACCATAATGCTATTAAAGAAGTCATTAATACAGTTTAATACTACCAAACCAAGCTACAATAAGTGAGCTATAATACTCTTGCCTTCTACGCTATGCTGTATGTTATTGAGGAACTACATAATAATGGTTTTCTCGATAATGAGAACTTCATGTCGAGAAATGCGATGGCCTCCGTTTGCAGTGAAAGCATATTAGCTGTGCATGTTTTACCTCTAACATTCCTTGGCCGATTTCGTACTTGATCTCATGAGTAGACGTTTTTTCCTTTGGATTCTAACAAACTTTCGTACCTTCCTGAGTGTAAGTGCCAAAATTGAAGACTTTTGTGCATCCATATTTTCTGGCACAATTTACGGGTTCAGACTTCATTTGAATCTTTATGGACGGTCGTAACCCGTCAGTTTCATTTCCGCGGCGCAATCTAAATCATTCGCAAATGACGCTCCTTTGTGCTCCATAACTTTATTCAAGTGGAAGCTTGCTGAGGCTTAGACGCAAGAAAGTCGTAAGTTTACATGAATCCAGGCCGTTTCATTGAAATTCACTGTGCTATAAAACCAGGACAATGCTAATCAGTAAAGGGAACTAGTGATGTTAATCGATGACCTGCAATTGCTTGCTGATACTGCACAGGAGTTGAGCGTTCGGAATCTGTAGTCATAAACATAAAGAGGACTATAATGCCGCCCTGCAGATTATCTTGTGTTCTGGGTGTTCTGTTTGTATTCAGTATTATAAAATACTAGAGCTCTAGTGTTCAGTATTCCTTTGATTGACGAGGCAAGTTGTGCGGCGTAATGCACTGAGTGCATCATTTTAAAGCCCCCCATAAACAAGCCCAACGTGTCATGTATACAGCTAGCGAGGGCCTCCTGTCAGAGGTATATTCCATCAGTGACATACGAGGGCTGGAAAAGTGAATGCATAAAAAACTAAACGGAGTCTAAGAAGTCTGTAAACATCACGGTGGTAAACATGCAACAAATTGAAAAGAAATATTCAGTGCATGCAGAAAAATTGTGGAGTCGTCTATCTAGCGATGCCAAACTTAAAAAGTTAGGCTGCATCGATCAAGGATACTTCACTGATCGAAAGATCAAACTCTGTTTGACCTTGTGATGATACTCATCTGTGCTTTCATGTGGGGATTCAAAGTTTAACCTAGCTGCGCGAATACCCGAGTATTTCTCTGTATATTAAAGAAAAACATAATTGTTGCACTGATGTTTTCCACAATATAAGTTAGTGCGAGCTATGTGGTCCGGACTTCCTTCACTTTAATAGTCTTGTGAAATTAAAATTAATGTAGCAAGGCGTTTATTTAACCTTCAGATGCTAGTTTTGAAGCATTGAAAAAAAAATCCTTCATTTTGTTTGATTTGTTGGAATAAAATATCTGGGTACAGACGTACGACATATTCTCTCGTTTTGTTTGGAATTTAGACTTCCTATAAGGCTGCATTTAGGACAAAAAAATGGTCTTATTTTATTAATGAGGAAATGAAGAGTTTTGCTAAAACACTCGATAAATTTCATTGGCTAAAATGTTGGCCACAACTTTCAAGATCCCCAGATAAAAAAATATAAAATTGGATTTAGTAGCATCAAGAGCTTGGTGGCTTGAAATTAAGAACAAAGATTAAAATTCGAGTTTGTTTTGATGTGATCCTCTAGCAGCAAAAAAATACACAAGCCTTAGTTTTTTATTCTCATTCGATGATTTTGAACGCAAGCAATCAACTCAAGTAGATAAAAAAGCCTCGTCTGATCATGAAAAACACATCAATATTAGCTTTGGTTTACGGGAACTTCATGAGAGTATGAACTTGTTAGCTTGCAATGTCCTTCAATAAAAAATATTAATTAATAGGTGAATAAAATCGCATTATGCGCTCACTGATGCATCTGACGTTAATTCATGGAATAAGAAACGTGATTGGACATGATTTTTTTTCATGGCTGTCTAGCACAAATGAGGTAATTTTTCAACATAAATGCTAAAGAATACCCGTGTGTATACCTTTACACTCTCACTCAATAATTGTGAATTTAATGATTCTCTACAATTCATGAATATTTCTGCATAGATAAGGAGAAACACAAATTTTCTCGATAGTTCCCCATGATTTTTTTTTTGTGTAAATGAGACGCTTTTTTGTGTTTTTTCTAAATTACACCTGCATCAGATTTGAGAAAAAAATTTCGCAATTTTTCTACCGTGTGGCTTTCGGCAGAGATACAGTGTCACGTGGCTGGTGCGTGGAGACAGAATGCTGAGAAATGACTCCGATCGATTCAAATTAGTTTTCTTCAGCACCGTTGCTCCGAGTGAATTAACTGCACCTACATTGTAGATAGAATTCGTGCAATAAATTGTGTTGATGCATCACCAAGCTGTGGTAGACCAATTAAATATGAAACTAAGCCTCTCTAAATAATTCGGCTTACTTCCTGACACTCGATGCCTTTATAGTTCTACGCAAGTAGTTTTTATAGATAGTACAGTCCTTAATAATGCAATCTTTAACACCACAATTCTATACAATATAATGCCAAACAATGCCATCCTAAAGAATTGAAACCTGAGGAAAACAATAAAAGAATTAAAAACATTCGAAATCATTGTAATAAATTATGAATATTTTTTGGTGAAATTTTTCATTACGGCAGAAGTTTCTGGAAGTTCAACATCAGAGCAAATTGTTCTTAAATTAGAATCTGGAACGTGACTATTGTACACGAACGAGGAGCAGTGTCTCTTGAACAAAATAAATGTGCATACTGGGAACATTAATTCGTGTGAGAGTTTTGACGCATCACTTACGACTCACTATTCTTACTGAGATGTGTAATAAAGATAGTTCTTAATAAAATGTAACGCAAAATATTCTGATGATGGGAGATCCCACAAATCATGAATGCTATTTATTTAGGGTATGCAGGTAAATCTGGCCTTGGAGCTTTGCGTAAAGATTCTCCCATTTGTAAAGCGATTAAAGAGAAACATTTATGACGAAAACTTGAAAGACGATTTCATAACGTTTCTGATTAGACGACACATTAACTAAATACCATGCGCAACAAGCTCTGTGCCCAGAGCTTATCCATGTTCATCACTTCATATTGGCGAGTGGCACTGCTAAATAGCGCCAGCTTTCCCAGAGTTCACTACGTCTCTAATTGGAAGGACTGCGAAGTCTTCTATCAATGGCTGTTGTTTGGTCTTTCATAAAAGTTCCGACACCAAGTTCTGTTTAGCAAACCGAAGTTTCGACATAGGATAGTCAAGAAAGCAAGAATGGTTATGTTCCTTGCTAACGCGAGTTGAAACACTTAGGATGGCACTTGGAAACTTCAGAGTCAAGTTTTGAAACATTATGCTCGCTAGCGCCTTCGTCTACGAAAGCAGTTTGCTGGCCTAACTTATTCTTCTAGCAGGTCTAACTTGCTCAATCGTGCTCGGGCCAAAGCAACTTAGGGAAGATTTCCTTGCAATATCAAAGGTGCCGATGTCGTGTCTTCCCTAGTTTAGCCGTATGTGTACGGCTTCTGTCTCTGTGGCACAACAAGTCTGTCGTATATCTAGAAAGGAAACTGCGTAATGACACATCCCTTCTGGTAATTGTTTTGTAGAATTTTGACGTTAAAGAAGCAACTTTGTGGTGTACCGACGAGCCTAACTTAGCGCTAAGTAACTTCATCACTACTCATCTTCTAGCGCTACATCACGCGCAACGAACTCTCAACAGCCAAGTGAGCAGGCACAGATTGCCAGGACAGAGTCGCTAAGCGCCAATGAGATCGACTCGCTCGTTTTTCCCTACCGTTATGAACTTTGATTTTGTGAGCCTCTTGCTTTTCTTTCAGGGTGAATCTGCTGATAGCCTCGCAAAGTCGCTTGGATTTTCATGGAGAGTTATTGGACCGGGAACTTGAGTTTAGACAACCGAGTGCAGGCAGCTCAATTGTGAGTCTCTGAAGTAAAATTATGGGCATTGAACACATTGAAACCAGTGCTTGCATTATTGAGGTTTAGAAGGAGATTTTACTAGTGCACTTGCGTGCAGTACTGTTTTCGGGTCCGGCCGGGTAGGCCATTAAAGAATTGGGAGAGTTAGAAGTTCAGTGTGAGCGCAACTAAATACGCAACTTTTTGGACACTTATGTGTGCTGGCAAGAATCGTACTTGTATGCAGTTTCGATTTCAGATGGTGAACTTAACGGAATTCATAAATAGCAATCATTAATTTCGAAATGATGAGTTGGTCTGTTTCCATGTGAATAAGTTATCCCTTATGTTAGTGTTAGCAACACTGAATGGACTGTAATAAAAAACATATGAATAATGTGCGAGAGACTACCCCATAAAATTAATTCGCATTGGGTGAAAAATCGATAACGTGATGTTTCAAACCCTGAGTGTTTCTATTTTGAAAGAAGGGAAGGGATTTTTACACTGACAGCGAGCTTTAAAAAACCGGTGTGGCTTTGTTTCTAAATTTGTAATATTTTATCCAGTGATTCTTGAGAGAGAGTTGAGAATTTCTTCCAGCCTTACAACCCTTTCTCTTAAAAGGGAGATTTCCACTCCAGAACGTGAGGAATGCGCACTATTTATGTGCACCGCGTGCGTACCCTTGAGTACCTGTGCAAGGCACGCGTACCTTTGTGTTTCAGAGCAACGGGTGAGTGCCCTCATGTCTGCGCGTGCCGCGTGCACATTCTTGCGTACACAAGCGCGCATTTCATCTCCAAACTTTTTGACACAATACGGAATTTCATACAGCACTCTCCATTAGAAATGAAGTTACGAATTTCAAATTTTTGCCAGCCCGAGAGCAAAAATCGATGAAAATTTTGCTTTTGTTTCAACAATGAACCATCAGTGAAACGACAGCCACTATGATTTAAAAATTTATTTAAATACAAGTAGAGTTTAATTCTAAGCCTCAAGTTATGTATTCAAGACTTGTTTTCAGTTTTATAAGCTGTTTTTTTAGGGCTCATCGCACGCTTTCAGTATTATGAGCTGCTATTTGTGTGCACTGCACACGACCTCATTATTCACTGTTAGTGAGCGCTGCCTGCAATCGATCACGGGTCCCGCGCTCTCAATTACTCTCGCCTTGAAGGATCCATTTTCACGTGATCGCTAAATAAGCGGGCATTTTTGGGGCGGTAACGAGTAAACCGAGCGCTGTTCCCCGCGCACGTCTGGCCCCGATATGTTGTAGAGGTGGCGCTCGGCGGCGTCTGTTGATGAGCTGTTATTGACAGCACAGGCGCTATTGACGAGCCCTGCATGCTACAGGAGAATACCCGACAGGTTGTATACTTCGCGGCGGGCTTTAGCGATGTGCTCTAGCAACGAGCTGATCCATCTTTAATGGTAGTTGCTATGATGATTCGGTGAAACGGGTTAGTTCTTGTGAGTTCCATTTTAAGTGAGTTTGTTGGTTGCGAACCCTGTCTCTTGCAGAAAAAGTAATCATTTTGGCAAATTGTGAGGAAAAAGTAAATTGCAGATATCGCTATTATTGTATGCATGTTTTAAAGTTATATACATCGTGTGATAAGCCGACTAAAAATATCTCAAACAATAGATGCAAATCCTAAGGTGAGAAGATTTCTAGTAAAGTCTGCTGGAGATATGGCTTTAAAATTCTTATAATAGCTAAAACATACAACAGCATCATCAATTCTCGCAAGTTCAGAGCAGAGACAAAACTATTATCTCAAGGAAAACAGTTTCTCAGATTTTGACGATGCAATGTAAGATTGCAAGCTCGTGTACCAGCCGGTAAGCCTCGCATTTCAAAAAAAAAAAGAAAAACCATAAGGCCCGTCTCGATTTTATGACAGAGCATGTTTTTTTAACTGAAACACAAAGGGATAGAATTCACTTCAGTGACGACTTGAAGGTTAACGCGTTCGATTTTGATGGGATGTATACGACGCAGAACAGGTGGAAGAGTAGGCCCATTAACCGTAAGACAACAGTTTAGTTTGGAAAGGGGGGTGTGTTGGTGTGGGGAATGATTTCTTCAGCAGGATTCGACCTCACTCTTCGTTTGCACGAAAAAAACCCTTTAAAAATTATAAACATCTTCATTGGAAACATATCGTGCCGATATTGCTCCTTAGTTCATGCGAACACGGCATTTTCATGTAAGGAATTGAGCCTTGCAACAAGGCTAGAAAGCTATTACCTTTCTTGAAGAGAAAAGGAACTCTGTTGAATGACAAATTCCAAGTAACGACATGAACCTTGTCGGAAATGAATGGAAGATCATTTGAAAGTACGCTGTAAAAAAAAACAAAATCGAGATCATTTGTCATTAAAAGATGAGCAGATAGTGTAAGCACTGTTTACCAGCATTTTGATTCCGTTGATTTTGAAAGTGTTAGAATAAATGCTAAAAAAACTAGTTCCCAATCCCGTTAACGTTGGCTTGCGATATACAGAAGTTACAAAATTTTCCCCGTTCCTAGAGACACGGCAATCGAGAAATGGTAATTGCGTTTTGCTTTGAATTTCCGCAGTAAATTTAATTGATGGATGTTTCTCATTTAAATAATTAAGGAAAGGCTGAGCGTGGGAAGGGCTTTTGAAGAGCAGGAAAGTATCATCAATATAACGACTATAAAATACGGGCTTGAAGAGTGAAGGACAATCAGCTAACCATTTTTTCTCTTGGAAGCACAAAAAAATGTTTGCAAAGGCTGGTCCTAATGCGTTCCCCATGGCAATACCCTCAATTTGCTTGTAAAATTTTCCCGCAGACATAAAAAAAGAATTTAAAACAGGGAGCTCAAGCAGCGTCTCAAAGAAACTTCGATTAAATTCTATATCTTTTGATTGAGTCCTATAAAAATGACTAATTTTGTTAGCATTTTCTTCGCTTTTAAGTTTTTACTAAATTTACGATTTAAGCAAATTTAGTGAACACCTGTTTAACGCAGTTGATCGTTTTTAAAAATTTTTTGTAATGAATTGCATTCTAAATTGCAAGCATAATATATTTCTAAAACAATTATTTTATTTGACAGTTCCGCGCCACATTTCACAGCTGAAAAGTAATAATTGCATGTACTATTTGTCCCAAACTATTTTAGGCTCTATTCTACATCCAACAATTAAAGAATTAAGCTTGCATAAATTTTAGAATTGGTCAGCAATTATTGACATTAATTTCATTTTCTCCCTAGCAAAATTAATAGCAATGATTGCTTTAAATTTCATTTCAATATCTTCCTAGCAAAATTAATAGCAATTATTGCCATTGATTTCACTATCTTCCTAACAAAATTAAAAGCAATTATTGCTATTAATTTCATTATCTTCCTTACAAGTGTTCTTCACTGTCTTAATGAGGCTGGTATCATCATCAGCTGCATCAAGTTAGTGAGTTCAAAATTACCAAACTAATTACCCAGAGTTTTGAATCAATATCCCTGATCATACTGAGATTGTCAGCTGTCGTAGTAAACATTCGTTCTATCTTTAATATGTGTAGAGCAGCCAAGTTCCAATTTATACCAACTTAATCCCTTTCCCTCCGAAATCGTTTTTTGAATGCCATTCGAATTGACACATCTATGCTATGAAATCTATGGTTTCACGCTTCTTCCAATTAAAAATACATGTGACAAATATGTTGCCATGTTTCTTGAGTAACAGCTGTCGATTGATCCTTCGTAACAGTTTTTCCCCTCCACGGTTTTGCTCGAAGTCATTTTTTCCCTCGCTTAAGGGCATCGGTATGAACTTTGAACTGCTGGGGAGCTGAGCCAAGCTTTTCAATTGCCTTCTGACGATCGTTGTTTTCTTAAGACAAACGCAATTTACAGACTGAATAGAATTTAAATAAATTTAGAGCCCTACAGCAATTCTAAAATAGGAATTGTTTAGATAGGACAGAGGCAACCGATTTCAAATTATTCCAGTCTGCATGCTAATTTGTATAACTTGCTCTAAATCGTAAAGATATTTAATTGCAGTTTGTCTGATCTAAATATCATTTCTTCAAATCACAATATCAAAAACTCATTTGAACTAAAAACTATCGTTGATTAATGTACTGTAAGTTAGAGTACCACGGGCTGTATCGCTCGCTTCAAGAAATATGATGAAGCTAACTTTGAAATCTTCTGTCTTCCTATCAGTATTGATGCGAATCAATAGTGGACACATTTAGAACGATTCGTTTTCGGTTGCACGTTGATGAAAAAGGCTTTAATGAGTACAAAAATGAAATATTTTTGCTGAGGGAATTCTATTTTTTCCTTGAGGGGACATCGAGTATCATGAAACCAAGAATTCTGATTCAAATTGCATTGAAAGAACTTTTATTTTCACTCAGTTCCCACATGCCTGAAATGATAGTTTGTCGGTAGTCGTGCTGTTCTTTAGTGAGGTAATTTTTTCGAATGCCGACTTCGCATATAAATAGTACGCTTTCAATGATTTCAGGCACTTAGATTAACTACACTTCGTCTAATAGTGAGTAGCATATAAAGTGATAGTCTCACAGTTTATTCGAATATATGTAACATGCAATATTTTCCGTTCTGAGCATCGAATCTAACACTCCCAGTGACCGAAGCAAACAGCGTATAATTGTGCTGATTAAGGGTTTTACTATGTGCGACGTTTTTATTCATGCCATTGATATGAGTAATGATTAATTTTCAACATTGCATTTTTCCAAACGGCTACGGGGCAGTGATTGCGCTTATGAGCCTTCACCATACTTATCTTAAATGTTGTTACTAATGCGATTCTCTATTTTAGTGCAATTGATTTTAGCTAGTCAATTTAGTCACAGCCCACCAGTTCTAAAGGTTATTTTGGGATATATTCTTAATCAAGAGGTTGTTTTATTTTTCATGTTTCCACTTTCAATCTCACGAGTTTAATAACTCATCTTAGACAATGATGCAGCTATTTTCGATGTATTGTGAGAGCCATAGGAGCAAGTTTCAATCTTTGATTCTCTCTTTTTGAAGCGGAACTGGTACTGTATACATATAGTGTTGTAATCTGCTTGGGCTATTAGCTCCAAATGATTTCATCGTATACTTTGAAACTTCTTATGTCGATTTCGTTTCTTCATTGTCATTAATATAGTGTCATTATTTTCTCATCAGAATTTCGCTTTTGTACAATTTTATTTTCACGTTTTGTTCTTTGCATTCGGCATGAAGCTCAAAATTTCGATACCATAATAATATTATACAGGTATATTATACAGGTAATAATATCGCGTCGTGGACGCGATATTATTACCTGTTTTCATTGCCACATTCGAACAAGTACACTTTTACATTTTCAAAATTATGGTGATGTTATTTACTTATTTCATTTTAGTGTTGTGTCTATTCTTTGTCGGATTCTCTAGTGCAGTTTATCCAACTGGTGCCACGAATTTACACAAAATGTTTACGACTTTATTTTATAAATTGTTGCTCTCTTACTTTTTTTGACTTGTCGTTTGCTATCTTGAAGCTTTTATTGTATATATAGTTTTTATAGTTTTTCTTCCGACGTATTGTCCAAAGCAATGACCTCATTCTTCCTATACCCTTTAATCCAGCTTCTATAGCCTTACTGCGAGCATTCTTCATTCAACTTAACTGCTTCTGCTGAGCATATCGCGACTTACGATGTGTCTCACCGTGGGTACTTAGTTGCTTATGTGTACAGGGTGGCGCATGAGTAACGCACCCTTTTGAAGGTAAATTTTAAAGATTTATTACCGCAATATACACTGGGTATCTGTAGACAGGATACAAAGTGTAAATAAACTTTAAGAGTTCCTCGATCGTTTGCAATGAACTCTATCGTTGTACCTTTCATGGTTTAATTTTTATTAATTTTTTAAAGGTTAAAAATGACGTTACTTATGCGCCCCCCTGTATAAGCATGTAAAACTTTTACCGATTTCGTGTTTCTTCAAATGCTTTTTTATGTTACTTTACCGTTCTTAAAGTGCTTCAGATTCTCAAATCACTTTATTTTTTCTGACTAGATTCGTAAACCATTTCTAAAAGTTTTGTTTGTTGTGTTACGACGTAGCTTGTAACATCTACCTTCTTTTACCTGCTATTTCCGTTTAGGCTTCGATAGTTTTGATGACACATCAATTGCATGTTCCTGGTGCACGGTGCATATTGTTTTATCGGTGTTAGCTTGCTCTTCCTAAAAACGCACGTCATTTTCCTTTCAAAGCAATATACAGTGATATATCTTGTATGTGTGCGGAGATTCTCGAAACTTTGGAGCGTTACCACTGACCTACTGAAAGATAACCCTTACTTTCTCCCAATCCTATTTCGGAGATCGGGGTACTTCTGACGTTACTCGGGGACATTTTCAGGCAGATATCGTATTTCATCTCTCAACCGTATTAATTTAATGACTGTAATCAGTGTTTTGTTGATGCAGTGCCTCGAGTTGTCAGATGTGAAGAGAATTAGATATTTGTCCTGCCGCTTAAGATACCATCGAAAATATTCAATATATTTCTTAGTTACGCCTGCTTTGGTTCGGAACTTTCCGATCATTCAACACGTGATTCCATCGCGAGTTCATTTTGTGTGTGTGCTCACCTCAGATACCAGTCACGACCTTTTTATAGACATGGGTCATGACACCGAGCTTTGTGGTGACCAGGTCCATGCAAGCTTCGTGATGGACTGTACCTAATTGATTATCATGAAACGAAGTTACATTGTAACTGTGGAGGGGCTGATTGACAACTTATGTTAGGTATGTGTACGGAAGCCCAACAAATGTTGTCAGTCAGCACCTCCCTTCGTATGGCATCGCTTTTCGTGGTAATAACTTAGATACAATCCACTGCGACTTTCAGTTTCTGTAGGAGGAGCAAGGTAAGTCGTACATCCTTGTCGACTTTGTGTAGAGACCCGAACCTTGGACACGAAGATGACAATAATGGAACAACCAGCTTCACTCAGACAGTGTTTCTGGTAAATCACCCCCCGAATCACTTAAAACAATTTGGGCATCATCTGCATAAATTTAGATTTCGTGTTGGATGTCCTGATGTGGGTTGCATTCACAGAAAAATAAAAAAGTAACTTGTAAATGATTGGTCCTTGAGGAACTGCAAAAAATTTCTAGAGTGAAAGCTGGCGCATTTTGTTCAAGCATATTGTATGAGAGCGGTTTAGCAGGTAGCTCTCAAGCCACTGTCTATTCTAAGGTTTAATAATTTTTACAAGAGTCCTTCATGCTCGACGCTGTCGAACGCTTTAGAGGGATCACGCCATAGTGAGAAATTTATATTTAATTGTTTATATAAATGTGTATTTTCCAATGATGTTAAGAAAAGAATCTTGAACACTAGTCTTGCTCCCGTTAGCATATTGATTGCGATGAAAACCGTATGATTTACTCCCATGAGTCGAGAGAAGGTGGGATTTATCTTTGACAGTCAATAGCTCATTAGTTAATGCGTAGTAAATAAATTTGGAAATAACAGGTGTGAGTAAGCCTTTAATTTTGATGCTCTTTTGATGTCACCAGATTTTTACAATGGTTTGATTATGGAAAGTTTCTACTGCAAAGATATTTGTGTGCATGAATGGGTGTTTTTATTATCAAACAGAACCGATATACTAAAGGTTAATATCATCATGCCCGACTGCTTCTGTATTTTATACAGAGGGTTAATTTTTGCGTATCACCGAAATATTACCTGGCCAATGTCTCCATTTATTTCTGAGGCCAAGGGGATGAGGCAGTACTCGGATTTACGACTGAAGGTTTGTTTGGAATGAGCTCAGACTCTGAGTTAAAGGTGAAACTTCTAATCTAAATCCTAGGCTGTTTTGCGCGGGTATAAGTTGATGTAAGATCACAACTTAGCTTATCTAGTTCCAGGTTAGAGGAAATTTATTTTCACTCATTACATAACAGTCAGTTCATTTTACATAAACAGTCCAATGTGTGTACAATATACCAGCAAGAACCATATACCACGTAACAGGACTAGTTCTACGTACCATGTAACCGGATCCGCTGCAGCATATTAATTATAGGCTGATATTATAAGTAGAATCTAAAGGTTCAAAAAAAATAGAGGGATCTCAATTAAAATCTCACACAATCGCTAGAATCTCAATTATGGTTTCACATAAAAAGTAAGATCTCAATTTAGATCCAAAATCGTTATAAGATCGCAATTGAAGTCTCACGTCCTCAGTAAGGCCTCAATTGAGGTCCAACATAAGCAGTCGGATCTCAATTAAGGTCTCATATTAGCAGTAAGATCATAATTCAGGTGAGAAATTGGCAACATCTGAGATCAAAGCAACTTAATGGGACCTCCGTTTTTGTATTCAGAAAATTCACCTATTTCAATGCTGACTTTGAATTATTACTTCGTTGAGCTCTAATTTTCATTTCAATCTCCCAGCGCAGCAATCATGCAGTGCTGATGGAAATGTGGGCGCTAATTGCCCAAGTCATTCGTTGAAATGTCAACTGACGAGCATTTCTCTTCTCCGACCTCAGATTCCCAGACTAAAAATATGAATTCTCGAAATATTGATACGGTATGAATGCGCTATTTTTTTCCGCCAATTAAAAAAAAATGAATACAAATTAAACGAATCCTTTCGCGGAAAATGAAAGCCAACGGCCGTGCATTGCCCTGTTAAATGTTTGACTAACTATGTAACGGAAAATTCTGAAATAACTTCGAAATGTTTGTATTCGGTCTTGGTTATTTCTCAGCGATCGAAACCTCTTCATTATTTCAAAATAGTCCCCTCTCAAAAGAATGGGTCGTTGATTGCGTGCGCTTAATGTATACATCTCAGGAGCGAAAAGACCAAATAAACAGGGTGGTCCTGTTCATTGGTCGAACTTACGTTTTTTGAGTCCCATAAGGAACTCACCCTTTTTGAAAATCTGTCTCAAGAAAGTCATGAAACCTGAAGAGTTTGGGATTTATTGAAACGATACATGAGAGTTTGGTATCAAGAAAGTCATGAAACCTGAAGAGTTTGGGATTCATTGAAATGATACATGAGAGTTTGGAATTATACCTAAATGTTAAGTATTGATCATTATATTTTTAAAATCACCACCGGAATTGTTCAAACAAACACGTTCTCTTCTAATGGTATAGTTCATTACTTTACTCATGAACTTGGGAGTTCTGTTAACTTTTTGATCAATGTTGCAATTTAATTCAGTTAAGGGTATCAGGTTTGTAGATGTAAGCTTTTCCTCTAAATATTCCCGGACAAAGAAATCCCAAATAACTTATTCAGGAGAACAAAGCGGACACGACAACGTCAACGAAATTTCAGATTAATCGATGTGAAAATATTGTTTTTAACAAAGTCATTGACTCATTTGCTGTGTGAGGTGTAACTTTATCTTATAGAAACCAAGTATTTCCTATGTTCCTGTTCGCTATGTCAGGGTGCAAATATCCCCAAATCATAAGCGTATACCGGTTTCCACCAACAGTCATTGTATAACCGCTAGAAGGTTAAAAAACATACAGGCCAATTATTATTTTTGAGGATGTGATGCAACACCAAACTGCAACTTTACACCACACTGGAACACTTCAACAAATTTTAAACCCCGTTTATCATTCGAAGTTATCCTGACCTTTTCTTGGATCGATTTTGAAAAAAAAGGTTCGTTATTTACAGGTTATTCTGGACAACGGACACTCTCACAAAGAAAAAAGGACGCACGATCCCAGCATAAGGTGGGTGTGAAATCAAACGACACTTTACGTTTGATTGCTTCCACAATTTTAATCGTTTTTAGCGTACAGTTAAATTTACGGCTATCGAAAATAAGTCTTATCTTCTTCCATTTATTTCCCACATTTTACGCACCTCTTACGTCATGAATGAAAGGATGGAAATATACTTCTGTAAACATCATTATTAGTCAAATTGCAAAATTCTCTGGTCGGACACATTCAACATCAATCTAAAAATTGGCTTACGAGGTACTATTCCTGTTACTTGATGCTAAGTTGATGTGTTATTTAAACATTGGTTATGACCAGATGACGAAAATTGAATTTCGAAAATATCCTATTTTGCTTGTCAATAATTGTGAGTTCTATGCTTCAGAAGCACTGAATTTTGAATGAGTGAAATTTTGCGGTCTAAAGCATTCAAGTGACTGAGCTAGCAGAGTTGGGTGTAAGTGTCCCTTCTAGCGTAGAGGATTACTTCCCATGACTTCCATAAATGGATTACTTCCCATGACTTCCATAAATGGATTACTTCCCATGACTTCCATAAATGGATTACTTCCCATGACTTCCATAAATGGATTACTTCCCATGACTTCCATAAATGGATTACTTCCTGAAATCCAGAGTTGTTTCAACAAGTGACAAAAATTGTCCTAAAACAAATATATTTCTATAAAAAACTCAACTTTTGAAGAATATTAGAGATCACTGGGCAGTAGAAAACTAAAGTTTGAAGCAACAGGCATTCTGAAACTTTCTTTAGCGGTTGGGGCAAATAGCTATATAAAGTGCGTACCCAGTTTAACGTTTTCGCCGGAGCATGCATGGTTTTCGCCGCCCAAGCGATTTAATTACTTGGGCGGCGAAAAACATGCATGCATGCGACGAAAGAGTTAGACTGGGTAGTTGTCAAGTCACTTTGAAACGTCGTCCGTGACGAAGAAACATACTTCTTCACGTAATCCTTCCGCTGAAACGTCGTACGTGACGAAGAAACATGCTTCTTCACGTAATCCTTCCGCAGCTCATACATGACTCCACAGTTGTGTGTAATCGGTTTAGAAAGAACACTCGCATGTTTTTTGTACCTTTTTTTTTAGCTTTATAATTGCGCCTCCTCCATCTCAAATGCCTATTACAACCACTCTCGCACGTAACTCACCGTTTCATTTCAGTCTCTTGTGTACTTACCTCATCTATCGATAGAAACAACGTGTACGTCCCTAAAAACACTTCAATTGTTCAGTCAGTTTTTATGAAAATATTCGACCAATTACCTTTTCTTCGCGGAAAACGTTCGCATTAAATTGAAAAAAGTGCTTCTCCGCTGATCCAATAATTCACAAGAGCTTTCGAGGCTGAATGTATTATTAAGGAGACAAGAAAAGATAAGTTTTTCATCTCCGTGAGAGGGTCTCCTCAGATCGCATCGCCTTTCGTACGACGATTGCATTGCGTGGTCGCTTGCTGAAAGATAAAAACAATCCGTCTCCAAATATCTTGTATTCAAACGGGTTTTCAAAGCAATTTTCCAATGGCGAACGCTGGATTGCAACCCTTAGCAGTTCTATTCAAAAGAAGTAAAATGCAAGGGAAATAAAGGGTCAGAAAGACTCCCCTCAGTCGCCCTTGAATTCTTCCTCCTGTTGTAACAAAAGCAAACGATCGTTCGTACAAGTTAGAGGGATGTTCTTAAGCTTTGTGGCAAAATGCTCGCATTTTGATGACCAGGGAAGTTTATACAGATGCTATTAGACAGCGTCTCTGCAGATTGTACTTCTTCGTTACTACACGGGCATTAAATTTTAAGAAGCTAACGCGCGACAGTGGCAAACGCTGAAGTTTTCTTTATCTCTCGATTTGCTTACTTTTCCAGTTAGACAGAGATTGCGATTACTTTTCCCCTCGCCGATACCATGCCATTTCAGACAAGACAATTCAATTTTGCGTCCCAGAATTGAATCAGCCGACCCCAGGCAAGCGACCTCGATGCTGTGAAAGCTCTCCGTCCTATAAGCAGTCGAAGCGTCATTCTATTTGCGTTCGGATCCTAATTTATTTGAAATTGACAGTATTTGGTAGAATAATGATTGTTTAATAATGAGTCCAGAATAATATAGGACGCATAGGTCCAGAATAAGTATCAATGGAATTGTTGAAACGAAAGTTGAAAAAATTTTCAACTCCCATTAATTTCAGTGTTTTTACAGAGCGATTTCTTATCGGCGTTCAACACATGCTCTGAATCTGAAGACACTTTTTATACCATTCAATTCTTAAGGTATTGTTATTTTCAATGTAATGAATTCATGAACTTCTGAAAAAATTAGGCAATCCCGTGGAAAAATACATCCATTGGGAATGCTCATGATAAACGTCTGTCGCTTTAGAAAACAAAACACGAAAGTTCGTTGGTTTTTATTGAATAACCTAACTGGGAACTATGTAACTCCCAGTAGCCATGCACGCCATTTCTACCACTGGTCGCCTCCGTTTCGAGTGATCGTGAGATCATCAGAAAAACTCACTCTTGACTACGACAATATAAAGTGCGTTTAATCTCGACAGATTTTACATCACAAAAATAAAAAGTTTCATGTTCCAAATATCAGATGTCGCTATCGTTCGTGTGGTCTGTCATGGTTCACTAACGAAGCATTCGCGCAATTAGAAAATTTGATTCGCTTGATGTAAATTGTCAGGACACATCGCACTATTGTTCTGGTGTAATTGTGAGCGTTCGCGAAAAACTCGAAGGCATCATGACAGCCCAGAATATATTGCATCACTTGGTCTAAGTTTTTTATTCTTTAAGTGGTGAAATACACGTGTATAATTACAATCATTCTGTCTTGTCATCATGATAATGTTTCGCACGAAAAACTCAGCCGATGTAGTATTGTTTGTTTGTTGTTCAGGATCAGTAACAGTTCAAAAGAAGCTGGACATTCTATCATCAATTCGCTGCAACTCATTTTTCTTTCTGAGCTTCCACTTCGTTTTAACGCAAAGACACATCCTCCTAATGCAGCGCGTTATTTTTATACCTTCACACATGCGTTGATGAGACTTGCTTACATCTCACAATAATCATTGCAGCTCGTACTCATGTCAGTATGACTCTAAAATTTATTTGAGGGAAAGATTTTTGTTCAGAGATTGTTAAACTGATGCTCGTGACGTTACCATTGCTTTAGCAAGAGCTTAAACGCACACTCGCTGGCATTTTACGTGAGTCTATGAGTTTACGAAACTTGTTTCGTTGAACTGACTTCATGAGCCCCAACCCGCACGCCCTCACTTTGTATCATCCCTTTGGTCCCTTCGTCGAGCATCGATCCCTTGGGGAGAACAATGTGGGTGCTGCGCCAGCTGCAGCCGGCCTTACATACTCTGAGTCCATCTTGCCTGAGCTAAACAATTCTGCGCTCGATAATGCATTGATCTTTTTGTTTACACCTCTATGACTAAACACTTGAGTAGTAATTTAAGTCGCTGATTATAAAATGCTGCCGGCATTCCCGGCTGACGCTTCAATCAAATGGGCTAACTCTAGCACGAGAATCCAGCAATGATGCTGACGTTGGAGCTGTGAAAATAAATGTTAAACAATGTGATTTAAACCTGTTATTTAGTTTCTAAATAGATGATTTCCAGAGAGCAGGCTAAGCGCTTGAAGGACGGTGCAAGCTTTACTGTGATCAGCAAAAAAACGTAATCTGAATTTCTCTTTTTCAGTGTGAATCAAATTATGAATTACGACGCAAAAGACGGATTTCCACGACCATTCCTCGAGAGCTGTTCGAGCTCCTGAGACACGGTCACGCAGAGAAGCTTAAATGTTAGAGTCGCTCACGTCCAGCCCTTAAAAGTTCTCTTTGAAGAATGGATTAGAGGCACTGCGACATAATGGGCTTGCCTAATTGCGGTGAAATGAGCTTCATTGTTGTGGAAATTCTGCGATGGTTTTTGAACAACGCGGACGAGCCCCTTGGAAGTCGAATGAACGTAATTTAAAAATGCAAAAAACACGCAATCATTTTGACGGCTGAAACTAGTTGCTCGGAAATGTGCGATAGAAAAAATGCAGGTCGAGTCTGCGAAAGATGTGGAAAAGAATGTGATTTTAAAGGAAGGTCATATCGTTATCGCATTAGTTCACATTGAGGTTTTCATGTTGTCTCAGAATCTTAGCATGCAGCTCATTTTTGTAGTTCTGAAAAAGTTTTCAAATTCAAAGACTTTAATTCATCCAGTTCAGGCTCTCATGAGATCGTTATAGTAAAGAATTAATCGTGAACGAAATTTTCGACACGTTTCATTTTACGTACAATAGAATCCAATGTTTTCAGTTTGATTAATCACCAAAACTTCTAAAACTCCTATGGAAAATGCTAAGAAACTTGAAAGCTTAATTTTAGTTGCTTACGTCCAATCATTGGATTACGTTCTGCATCAATTAATTGAGAGACATTTTAAGAGGCAGCATCAACTATTTAGTGTAATTTTGCGTCAGTGCAATGAGGCCTCTGCCAACAATACATGCAGGCCTCAAAGGCAGATGTCAGGTGTTTGAACATGTCCATGTTTTATATCATGTCAATGATATTTTTTGATTTTATCAAAACGGCAATTAAATTCACCCGATATTCTTCGTCAAATCTGATACGTATCGCGGAAGAGAGGGTACAAATTTGGAAAGGATAAAGAACCTTATTCATTTGAATTTAGAGGTCAACACACAAAGGTTGAGTGTACACTGTACAGTGATATACGCACTAAATGTTTCCAGTCACTCTTAGCTTCGGTGAATTTCACGGTTACGTCAGTAAAATATCGTTATTTATGCCTTCTAACAACTAGTTTATCGTCTAGTTACGATGATCGTAACCGGAGGTTCCGACCGCCGTAATCGCATTAACACGAAAAATGTCTTTTTGTCACTCTAAACACATTTAAGGCACGAACGCATTAATTCACTTCTTACACGACCTGACTTGGGACACTGAGGTGACATTAATTTACTGCACATGAACTCCGCATACTGTGCAACGCAGGCCCTCACTGTAAGGCGGTCCTCCGGGGTGTTTGGGCTCGCAGCTTGTCAAAACATTAACCGTGGGGGGTTTAAACAATTTAAACAATCTATTTACCACAAGTGAGACAGCAATAGATTGTATCTTAAGTCTAGTACAATGAGCACATTTGAGTATTGCTACTTGTACGCCCGAATACGTTCTACGATTTCTAGGACATTCTATCATCAAGCAATTTTTAAAGTGTACAGTTATGCTTAACCTAATTTGCTTAACTTAGGGGCAAACAAGACTGGTCATGTTTTGATGCTTTATTTATAACAAAGAAAGAAATGATTAAAATGAACTAGATGGGAATAGTATATTCAATAAAAATGATTAGGGGCATAAGATCTATATATTTATCATGGTAGATTACATTATCAAGATAAGGCGTACCAAAAGAGAAAAGAAATTGGCTTTAAAACTGAAGTTCAATATTCAACTCAAATTTGAAGTCAATTGTGGCAAGCAATTTTGAAAATAGGAAACATTAACTTGATCGTGCTTCATTTAGCTTTGATTAAGGGTTTATATAAATTGAGTTTGTGGCTACGGTCGCGCAGCAGCGGCGGCTCACCTCTCGACCAACAGGTTGAGCAACATCGGAGTCGAGTTGTTAGCCTGGTCTGGATCGGGTTTGGATTCGCGACCCCAACTCTAAACTCCAAGTCCTTACATAGAAATAATTTCTGAATTTCTTAGAGTATGAATTCACCCAAAAGAACGATCTTTCTCTGAATTACAAGTTAAGTTTCTGAATATTTCGTAGATCTCGACGACATTCAGCTCATAATTCTATGTCACCAACGTACACTCCACGCCGTAACGTCCATCAGGGGGAAGACCCCTTGAACGTGAGTTTTCTTGCATGCATATCTTTTTATAGTCTTGTCAGTATTCTTAATCAAAACAGAAAATGAAACTCTCATTCAAAATAGTAACATAAGTGACTTTTCTCCTCATGTGCCAAAAAGAAATTGCTTCAGCTTATCGGCTAGAGCAGTCGCTCCGATCAGGTTTTGGCCCAGTCATGCATGCACATCCGAAGTTGATGATGACGGTTCCCTTTTGCTTTTTGGCTGGTATGGAGTTGACTTTCCTTCTCTCGCATATGAGCTGCTGTGGAAATGATATTCCCTTTGTCCCATGAAAGCCATGATTAAGACGGCGCTCTGTCTTTGCATACATCGGCACTGATGGGGAATGCTCTCAGAGTCTCCAACATTGACAATGTAGGCGATAATGTTCGCCATAATGTATCGGCCGTGATGAAGGGGGCGTTCCGACTTTCATATGTTAATCCTGTTGGAGAATACCGTTGTGCTTTCTAACAAGTACAGTGTTGGTGATGTAGTACCACTTTCCGTATATAATGGTTTAAATATTGTGCTAGATCAAGCAATAGACATCTAAATGAGATAAAATCTATTCTTACTGTAAATTACATTATTGTAAATTTTCTCTGGGATAAGATTGGCCTTTAAATTCCTGCAGTTGAAGAAAGCAGTTGAGATTGCAATAACTATTTGAAACTTTAAGAAAATTTTTCAGCTGTAACATTACCATTTCATTTTGGTCTACATTGTGTGTGACATTAGATTAATTGCTCGTTATAGAAGCTCGTGCCAGGATTTCACCGTTCCCGTGCACATGCAATGCAGTTTTCACGAGTGATCGACGTGCTCATTAGTAGGTAAAGATATTGCTCCGTCGTGTGTGAACAGACAATTTACACCCGAACCGTAAAAGAAAATGTTCATGTGTGAATATGGGGCATCACAATCCAATGTTCGTGTACTGTCGATCCTAGAGTTGTACGACGTCATCTTATGCGACCATCGATTTATGCGGATGAAAATCAATCCTGGCTATTCAACTAATACGATGCATGATTTAATATGTCAATAACTGGGATTAACTCTGAATATTTTTTACCCGTTTAAAAAGATGCATAAGGCGTGCCATTACTAGAGGATCGATTACACGATGATGTCGTGTGACTTGAGGATCGATTACACGATGATGCCGTGTGACTTGAGGATCGATTCCGCGATGATGTGTGACTTGAGGATCGATTACACGATGATGTCGTGTGACTTGAGGATCGATTCCGCGATGATGTGTGACTTGAGGATCGATTACACGATGATGTCGTGTGACTTGAGGATCGATTCTGCGATGATGTGTGACTTGAGGATCGATTACACGATGATGTCGTGTGACTTGAGGATCGATTCCGCGATGATGTGTGACTTGAGGATCGATTACACGATGATGTCGTGTGACTTGAGGATCGATTACACGATGATGTCGTGTGACTTGAGGATCGATTACGCGATGATGTCGTGTGACTTGAGGATCGATTACACGATGATGTCGTGTGACTTGAGGATCGATTATTCGATGATTCATAAATTTCAGGCCCGATGCACTCTAGGACATGCACACGATGATCGCGGTCGACACGCATGAACTCACGCACACGCATGCGCGGCTCGCTTGCCAGACCTCACCGTGATCAAGATTTATTAGTCAATTTGCACAAGCGCCGTGAATTTGGGGCTGTGTGCCCAAATTACCTCGGTAGACAGCGACATGACAGACCGACGCCCCGAGCCTGCCTGCTAAACCGTGCCCTTCCATGTCAATGAGCGCTCACAAAGAATTCTTACAGAGGCTGAATTTGCTTGCTAGGTCTCGATTAGGTTTGCTTGTCGTTGAATATGGCAAAGGGCTCTTTTGCCTTGAGGTTTCATTATATCACTGTAAAAGCTCAGTTCTACTGACTGAATTTTTGTTCGAGATCCATAGTGTTGAGGCAAATCAGTGATTTATAGTTTTTATTACATTTGCATGACAGATTATCAAGAAGAAAACTCAACTACAGATCCATTTGTGTGAAAGAGAGAGGTGTAAAGCAAATTTTTTAACCCCTGTAGCGGTAGAAACGTCTTTGTAAAACTGTACTTTGTGTATGGGGAAATTACCGCCATTGCTCAACATTCAACCTCTTTCCGCGTTAGAATACAAGGCGACTGTGAAGTCTTACGAACTTTTCATCCTCTAGTTATCCTAAATCCTGAATATAATCACTAAAAGTTGTTAAATTCTAAACACTTTTTGTTGCATTTCCAATGAACTGAGCGCTTCTAAGGCAGGTCTAAGATTTTAAAAAAGTTGGGTCCCCTAAATTATTTAAAAACAGGACAAATAAGTTGAGTTGTCAACTTATTTTAAGACAGGAAGCTAACAACTTTTAGTGATTATATTCTGGATGTAGTATAACTAGAGGATGAAAAGTTCGTAAGACTTTCACAGTCGCCTTGTATTCTAACGTGGAAAGAGGCTGAAGGTCGAGCAATGGCGGTAATTTCCCAATACAGAAAGTACAGTTTTACATAGATGTTTCTACAGCTACAGGGGTTAAAAAATTTGCTTTAAATCTCTCTTTCACGTAAATGGATCTGTAGTTGAGTTTGCTTCTTGATAATATTTCATACGAATGTAATAACTACTATTAATCACTGATTTGCCTCAACACAATGGACCTCGAACAAATTCAGCCAGTAGAACTGAACTGACGTTTTATATACTAATGCAGTCAGACAAGTTCTCATTTACATGGAAATTGAGGAGCAATACTGAATGTTTTGAACACTGTCGGCAGAATACTTCATTTTTTCCGAGAAGGAGAGAGCGACTTTTGAAAACACCGTCACAGATTGCTTGCCAATTGAATTAACAAATGAGAAGCGGGCATGTAAATGATGAAGATGAAATACCCCTCACTTACGTTGGAGATGCTTCATGTGCCTCTATCGATACATCTTTCCAGTTTTTGAACGAAGCAGAGTAACTTCTTTTGCATTCCATAATAAAAATTTTAATTTCTCTTTCCTTCACAATGCTGGAAGCACATGCTACCAGTTATCTGATCCAACGATATTGCACCCAGTCACATGACGCAAACGAAACTCGAGATGTACAGCTCGGCTACAAACGCGCGCAGTTCAGACCAGAAAGAAACACCAACTCGCGACGCGCTGTGCAAGCTCTTTGCATTTGGCAATAAAGCCCGGAGAGCAGAGCCCGCCTCACGGTCTGAGGATCATCCCTCGCCAGTCCATATAGAGAGAGACTCTCACAATATTTGGCGTGCACGCACATCAGGCCATCAAAGCCTTCTTGCCGAGATGCTGGACCAGCATTGAGCCAAAAACTGCGCCTTGCTCGAATTTTCGTGTTACAAAATTAGTTGTCTGACTTCTCTCATAGAGGGACATAACGGGTGCATTTCTCAGGGGAAGCCTTATACCAACATCACCATAAGCTTTTAAGAGATTGTGTTCATCGATATCTGGTAACTTGGAGCCGTGGCATAAAAGTCGCGTTTCGGCGATTGGCCCTCGATCACCTCTTGGTTAAATTGGAAGCGCAACCACATTTGGCACGATTCTGTTCTTAGCACTTCAGTGAGGCTAGCAAGAGGGTCGGTGAGATGAGCTAATTTTCAGCTCTTGAGCTGCAGTTAATTACATCAGCCTGCGTTGGTCAATTTAGTTAATGTTAGCGAGTTACTTGTTAGCTTGTTCACTCAGGGGCGAAAATGCGGGAAGATAAAGCGCTGAGGTTGTGTGGAAAGTGATGTGAAGGCGTCTTGTAACATGGTCTGAGGTATTTATAACGCCAGGACTCTGCTGCCTTCTTCGCCTCCAGTCATTGGATCGAAATCCAACGTGAAGAAATTTTAAAAATTAAGCTCCATTAAAGTGCGGTCGATTTTCAAGTGACATGGACTTTGATGCAAACTTCAACATGTACGGATTAAAATTTGTCTAAGTTATTTAATTAATACGATGCTTGTTTCAAGTTAGGAATGACTATGAGTAATCTTCATTCGTAAAATTGGTATTAGCATAAAGTGAGGTACAGCCGCTATGCGTTGTAGAGTCCTAAGAAGGAGCCACTGCGTAGAAGTTGATCATTTACACACAATAATCGACTACTGGGATTTTTTGTATACAAATGTCGACGACTGGGTTTAACATGTAAATATCGATTACTGTTATCTTTTACATACAAATACCAACTACCGGGATTATGAGAGAATTTTTTGGTAGGTAATTCTTAGTTTCCTAATTTATTCACAGAGCTTCGAGACCGCTGGGAATAACGCCTACATTGTGAATTAATTTACGTAGTGAGTAAGCAATGTGAAGATTACACCAGGCGTTGATGTAAACATTTCATGAAACATTAATTCTCAGAAACCGCTTATATTAACATAGGTTTGAAATGCACGCACCGTATTGCAGCTATTTTACGTAGGATGACAGCTTAAAATATTCATTGCTCTTGAAAAAATACTTCATACCTTTCTAGGCAACTGTTTGTATTACATAACATTAGCTCGTAGCGACGCCTCCATAAAATGTGAGTTTATAACCTTAAAGAATTGTGTAATAACACTTGAGGGAATGTTTTCAACTTCAAAAATCTGTTCGTTATTAGACACACAAACAACAAATTTTTGTTCAACATACGGCAATGAAAATTCATTTTTTGTGGGACAGAATCGCAATCAGAGGGGAAACGAATTCGCATGCAAATATTTGATGCACTCCAGTCCTTCTAACGAAATAAAGTTTTGGAGATTTACGCGAGAGCGAGGGATAGGTGAGCAAAATTATTTATTTGTGCAGAAATTCGGATAGGATAAAGGCCGAAGTTTATTCTGCATTGGCAGTGAGAGCTGTTCAGGAAATTGTGCACAATGAACATTTTTTCACACAGTGACAGTGTCAGAGATTGTGCGTTTACATGGCTGGAAAATGCTAACAAGATTTCTGAATAATTAATATTATTTTCGTATAGTTTAAAGTGATAAATCCGCGGAGTCGAAAAACGATTTTTTTGACAGCATAACATCTGGAAACAAAAAAATAGATTTTTATGACAGCATTATTTACAGATCCAGATGGTACTCAGTATCGATCAATCCTACAGATCCTAGTTACTCAATTGCAACCATGAAATTTTGTTATGCAAAAAGCAATTTATACCGAAACGTTTCAATCAAACCATTTATGTCAGATTAAGCTACGTTAGGTCAGGACATTTTTGCTCATATCGAGTCTAAATGAAAAATTACAAGCTCTTTAATTTTAAGCCAACAATTTTTCAAGCCAGGCCGTCGTTTCCAAATGCGCAGTCCCCAAAAATGTTTATAAATAACTTCCGAAAACTACATAATAAGCATTTTATTCCCAAAAAATACGTACTTTAGAAATAACACATTTGGGCAACTTTGAAAAATGGGGAATTGGGGTCTAAAAGTAAATAACCTCGAGAAATGGGGAATTGGGGTCTAAAAGTTAATAACCTCGAGAAATGGGGAATTGGGGTCAAAAATTAAATAACCTCGAGAAATGGGGAATTGGGGTCTAAAATTAAATAACCTCGAGAAATGGGGAATTGGGGCTGACTATAGAATAATTGGCTGGTTCTAATTAAGATCAATGCCTTAAAACCGACAAAATCTGAAAAATTACTCCATGTTTTAGAAATGGTCACAAATTGAATTATGAAGAAAACCTTCACGCTGGAACGAAACAACAGATTGTGAATTGAGTGTACTATTACAATGGTAGTTAGACTGGAAGAGCTAATGGAAAACAACACTGATGATCAATGTTATTTTGTCACTCTAAGTCACCTTGTTTTCTCCACACTCGCCTCCGGGCATCACGTTCTTAAGTAGTTTTTTGTGAACTAAACTAACTTTCTTTCTGCAGTGTCTTAGATTTTCTACTCAAACTGTTAAATGAAGTGTATTCTTGTAATTGAATTTACTTAGTGATGAACTATCTCGTAGCAAAATAATCTATCACTCGTTAGAAGAGTGAATGATTTATGTCAATAGAACCGCGGAGTGACAAATGTCTAGACACGTGATGATATGTGTGATATTAATCAAATCTGGCGCATAAGAAAATGAAAGGAAAATGTAAAAGATTACAACAAGTTTTCCTCGTGCGTCACTGGACCTGGAGACATAATCTCGCAGTAGGCTTTCGATTTCGAAGATGCTGTGTTTTGCATAATTATTTTCGGTTCAGTTAATCGTACAGAGCATATTAATTAATGATATTAGTTAATGAAGATGAATCTATTTCACTTTTTCTGCAAAATTTTACCGCGAGCTTCCAGTGTAAAGAAACGGTGACCTGAACGACAGGGTCTTTGATCGGTGCCCAAGTTTTCTTAATTTCAGAAGAAGATGAAGTTTTTGATTAAATCTTAGAATTGATTATGAGCTCAATAAGAATGATGAATCATAGAAACTTTTAAATTAAGAAGGGCTCCACAAAAACTGAGGCTTGAAACGAACTGCTCGCGTCCGGTCGCGGAGGAAAGTTTGCCAGAATAGCAAATATTGATGACCAGCTATCGTAAACAGCGGGGAGGAATTACCAGGATTGTCTGCAGCGCTGAGCTGTGAGGCAGATAGTAGAACTGACAATTTTTAAGCAGAAGAACACAGTGTAGCGCTTCCATTGCAAGAGTTGGAGTCATTTCAAAATATTCGAGATACTTCATTGAAGAATATGTAATCATATCGTTATCCGGCACACACTGTGAAATTATCGGCATGTGTCTGAATCATGTTCTGGTTCTCCTTATGTATTTGAAGATCGTGGTGAATACGAATTCTACTTTTTGGAGTATAAAATAATTCTTCCGTGAATCTTCGTAGTAGCAGCAAGCATTTTCGTTCTTCCGTCTCCGAAAGCTCGCACGGTTACTCTTGAAATTTCCCTTTAATTAAGACACCTTTTGGGTAACTACCATACACATCTACTCTGATTGGGAAGTAGTTAAACAAATTCAATATCATGAAAGCACTAGCTTGTGGAACTCTTTTCAATCTTTACTTTTTGGTTGGAAGTTTCATTTCTTGGCCCTGCCGTGGTTCGCATGACTGACACCCTAACAATATTAGCATGCTTCTCACAAAAGCTGTACTCATTCACCGGTAACGATAGCTCATTATAAATGCATCTTAGCTACTTTCAATAATACAGTGACAACAAGGCTTCTAATGCTAGCACTGTAACACAGTGATAACGCTAAAACCAAAGCAGCTATGGCAGCGATGCAACAGATCAACGCGATCATAACGCTAAAACCAAAGCAGCTATGGCAGCGATGCAACAGATCAACGCGGTCATAACGCTAGAACTACGGCAGCTATTGGCAGCGATGCAACAGATAAACGCGGTCATAACGCTAGAACCACGGCAGCTATTGGCAGCGATGCAACAGATAAACGCGGTCATAACGCTAGAACCACGGCAGCTATTGGCAGCGATGCAACAGATAAACGCGGTCATAACGCTAGAACCACGGCTCATATGAGTTGCGCCGCTTAGGTCAGCACAGTGACGGCGTCAGCACCGAGTATGTGACACTGTTGAGCGTCGTTGACTTCAATATCGATGCACCGAATATTAACGTAACCCAAGCAACTCCTATGTATTGCAACACACCACATCATTTAACTTGATCTAAAATCCATCATTAAATCTGTGGCGTTCATAACGCAGCTCACAACGCCGTGTGTGGGACCTTGACGCCATCTGTCTAACTGAAACATGTCAACAGCTCGATTACATTGCATAGTGAGCGTCAGAAAATGTTAATTTTCAAGTTTAAGTTCTTCTTGTTTCTAGAGTGATTGATCGAGGCGATTGATTTGGCTTCAGTTATTTGTGTAAAATAGGGAAATGATTCATTATTACTCCGCTGTGGACAAAACGAACGGATGGGATTGGTGTAACTCGACGCTTAACAAAGGTAAAGCACACAAACCAATTGGTCTAAAAACAGTTTATTTCTAAGCAGTGAATATTACTATGTTTATAAATAATTGACTTAGATGTAAACGTTCACACGCTTTACAGATATTTCAGTACACCCTCTGCGTTCAAGTATTGCATTACTCGTAATACTCGTCAAAGTGGCAATTCGCATCTGTGGCTGCGAACGGTGACCAACTTCAAGTTATTCACCAACGCGCAGGAACAAATTGGCGCAGTGCGAGTTTTCGTTCTTGCGTTTACAAATTTTTATGTGCTGCTGAATTGCGCTCTCGTAATTGTCCCGCACTAGCGAGTGTCAACTAAACTGTGTTTTTCTTAACCTGATTCATTTTGAATTTTGCTCTGACACAAACTCTAAAGTGTCAAATCCCCGAAGCAAATAATGATTCATAGATGTTTCCGACAGCTTAATGAAGTACTTCGTGAATGCAATTTGTTGGACGCTAAAAAAGGGATCTGAATGATGGCAGACTTTGATAACATCTCTGTTGCCTTCACCGTAAACCAAAAACGTAGACCGTTGAAGCTTCTGCTTTTGCTCTAAACCTGGGTATTTTCCTAAAATTTTATACTTGTACATCACTCTTAATATAAAGATTAAATCTCGATTTGAAAATATGTGAAGAATCTGTTCCTTTTTCGACTTACTTCCACTTACATTTGATATTTGAGTCCAAACTCCAACGGTACTCAGGGCTATGCAAGAGCTAAATCAGTCTACTAAGCCTTTTCGTGGAGGACTACGTAGCACAGGTAAAAAATGACACAGTTAGTCTTGGTGAATAATTTATAGGAAATACTTGAGAAGGCTACATGGAAGATGTGATCGCATAGTAAGTTATGGACCAGCTCCTGCGCGCTACAGGATTAGGCGCTGCAAGAGACGTACGACTGACGAGGCACGGGAAAGTAGAGCTGCTTTTAAAGGTACTGGTGAGAGAAGTTCCTCCAGTGAAATTCGTCTTTCCAAATAAGGACTCTTATTTCTAACGTGGGATTTTTGTTTCGACAACGGGACTCAAGTCCCGACATTGAGTGTGTACCCGTTGCTTCATTGCAATACCTACACTATGACACACTACTCAAAATGGTGGCCGAGTTTATACAGGACTGTTAAACGTATATATTTGATAACAAAAACTTTCAATATTACCGTACATGAATTTTTGCTTTCAGATTTGTCCTTATGAAAACTTTTCCCCTTAAAACTAATAGATATCAGTTCATCCATAAACACCAGCTGATACACATGAATTTGATAGAGTTGATGCTAAATGAGGAGCTTGATTTAGAGGCTGATCTGATCACTAGGTAGGTAGGACCGGCCAGACTGCAGGCTGCGGTAGTACTTGAACACACCTCCCACTCCCAGCACCTGCAGAGAGATAAATGATACATTTATCAGTGAAAAATATAAAACGAACAAAAGTTTCGGAGATGACCTAAAGCCATGCAATGATACGGAGGGTGCCAAAAATGACAGAATGAAACGGAGGTGGCCAAAAATAATGCACTTTATGTTGTAGTGATAAATTCTCGCCTTTGGGTGAGTAGATGCGTTCATGAATTTAGAATTGAAGTACGTACAACTACGTAAGCGGTGCTTGACACCCCTCTGAACTGCACCGCTGTTGCAGAAGACACATGCAAATGATGTTGATGCGGGGACGTAGACGTTGTGTTATGCAGGGCAGGTTCAAGTTTCGTGGTATATCAAACGTGGCCGAGTTCGAAATACGTAAGCAATCGATAAAAAAAACAGAGAGGAAAGTAAAACTTTGTTTTAAAATTAAGTGTGTTTTAAAATGGTATAGGGTCCGTTGTAAAATGTTTAATAAAGTTCGAAAAACATTTTAAAAATCAAGGGAAGAATAAGCACAATTGAATGGTCGAATATTATTAAGTTCAGATGGATGAGTTGAGGTAATGCAGAAATTTGCCATAAGACATCATTTTGAATAACATGCTTTCCATGCGTTTGGGGTGTCAACGAGCTCTGCTTGCGTGGTTCTGCCAGACACTAAGTTCATGCGTTCTATTTGTAGCTAACATCCAATGAACATTGAATGAAATGTGGTCCATTGAATTCGGTGGGGCAGCAATATTTCGTGACACCCAGATTTCCGTGCTTCATTTCAGTAGTTATTGCAGAAATGGGTAAGAGCGAAAAGTTGGCAAACATGGTTAACAAAACCATGTAATAACTTCGATCAAAATGTTTGCTAAAGCGCAGATATCGGTAAATGTATTAAATTGCTACATGCTTGCTAGATTAGAGTACAAGTTGATTTGGTTAAATGTGTAACACGCAAAACATGTTGCAAACGTTGGAGGAATGACTGTATAATTTATACGTCAATCGAAACAAATGCCCCTGCGTTTTTGACCGATGAACCGATCGCACACTAAGTAAAGTGAGTAACTCAAGACATCACGAGATGGCGAGATTACGATGAAAGTGAACTCCAATTCACACATCTCGGAAAGCCCCATAAAGAATTCAACTCTCGATGTCCCATTCCAGATCTTCAAATTTCGTTTTCCATGCGATCTCAAGTTTTCCAGGCCCAAAAATGGTACAGTAACCGAGGCATTTTTTTATCAGTAAGGGAACTAATGAGGTGCCAGGTGCCTTTTTACAGCCTATTCTGATCTTGCAAGTCTGATAAAAATCTTCTCGACTCCCTCGTTTAATGAGAAGCTTTTTCGATGAATTCCGGGTCTAAGTTTGTAACTCGTCTCCTCGCACGAGTGGTCGTGACTTTTATATCGCCCGAGGCCATTCGACACCTCGCCGACCTGAAGGAAAATGTGAGAATCTCACTTGACTTTGAAGGACCGACAGCAATGACAGTCTCATTTCGACTGCAACTACCGTCAAACGTGAACGCGATTGTTAAATATGGCTTTAATATGGGCTTCGGTTATTTGAGAGTCTTGAAATATTTTGGTGTTGAAGTTTACTGTATCTGCCATGCGTAGACCTTGTTTTATATAGTCACATTGAACTCGCGCAAAAGGTGTTCAATGCATAATACTTTAAAATTACTGATAAAGATATT
>JACJUY010000143.1:266627-287916 GCA_014220935.1 Platorchestia sp. MABIK
CTCGAGCAAAAGATATTCAGAGGAGTAACACCCTCACGAGACTCACGTTGGCTATCAAGCGCACGATGAAGACGCCCATCTCGACTTTGCTCTGCACGTCGAATTTCTGAAAATCATAGAAAAGAACTCGATGAATTTATAGTAAATCAGTTGCTAATGACGTCTCTTCACAACTGTGTGTTTTTTGAGGTGTTCGTGAGCAATAATTTCTATTCCCGAATGGCAACATTTTTTCCAAAAGCAGTAAACTCGAAGCTCCCAAGTATGTACTTGATGTCAGAGTAGTCGTGTTTGAAGCGATGCACTATGAAATGGACACAAGATTTATGGAAGTTTTATTCTTTTTACTCTTTTAAACAAACTTTTAAGATGTGCGAAAATATGATTACTCACATCAGTACAGTACTAGGACTACGGAATCATTTCCTGGTTGTGCCCCACAAAATAACCCGCGTGTTGACTGTCTCTTCACTTTTTCACCTGCGCTATAGGAATATCTTTCACAAAGGAATGCGAGCGTTGTGAAGTGTTGTCTTCCCTGACCGCTGTACGTCCCACGCTATTCCGGAGCTCATCTCGGCTGTCTGAACATCACTTGGAACTTTCTGACACGCTTTAACTAATTATTAATCTCACCAAATTTATTTAAAGCCTGAGTAGGATGCTCCAGGTTGTTCAAAGAAGTGCATGTGTGCAAAAATGACTCGAAGAAAAGTGAATGTTCTCGCGAAATATTTCAACACAGAGAATGAGAGTGTTATGCTGCACTAAAAATTTAACGTATAAGGTATTAGTATGATTTTAACATTTACTGTAAAAGGATTTCTCCATGTCTTCACTTTTTGTTTAAATGTAAAATGAGTTCTCTACTCAGTGAGAATGGCATATCTCTACGATATCATTTTACCACCGTGGCAGGCTTCAGAATACGTTCAACTCTGTACAATAGTGCTGTATAGTCATAAACACAATGTTCGTCTGAGAAGGAAACCGTTCCGTGGCTAAAAACATATTTTGAGGTCACCGAATATTGCAGTATTCATTAATTCACATCTGTATTTATTTATACTAGTACAACCAATGTCTCTCGTAAGAAAGTTATGGACAGCGCCTCTATGTTTTCATAAGTGGAACAAGTTTGTCCAACTAAGTCGTATCACGATTATAGAGAAAGTTTAATTTCACAATGCAGAACGATTTGAATTTGTGAATGATTTGACGGTTTAAAGTGTTACACAGTTTTCTCTAATTAATCCTCTGTGCTTAGCATTCTACTTAAGCGTTTCAGTTAAGTTACTGCCTAAAGCCACAACGTAACACTATTAGCATTCATTACTGACGATGAGGGAACAGGTTAATATGTTAGTCGTTGAACACACGTTTCCCTTTGTTCTAAAGTCTGGAAAGTAATTACACAGTTTTTTCTCTTCTGATTAAAGCCGGTGTTAAAGTCGTCTCGTCCTCGGACCATTTTTCTCGATGCGTTTTACGGAAAGCGCTGAGGTCTAATGCATGTGAAAGATAGGATCTTCTCTTAACTCAGTTGGAGATCTTCTTACGTCACGTGGCGAATTCCAAAATTCAACACTGTGTGTCCACAAAAAATGTAAACACTGACCGATGCATGTACAAATGATTCCGGAGCCATACCACAGGGTATTAGTTGTAATAACCGTAGTATTACATGTACAGACATTAGCCATTGGACACATTTTTTTGCGGACACCCTGTATAAAATGACACTGGGTACCTAGAAGACAGCGGGTGACCTCTATATGCTGTGCCTCACTGCCACAGTGGAGGAAACAAGGTAGGGTCATTTCTGTGGGAGAAAATACATTTCTTCTTGTTCGGCTAGCCAATAAAAAGGCTTTATTTCAAACAAACTTTATGACGTCACCAAAACGATGTGACGTTAGGCCAATAGTGGAGACTGATATAGGGGTAGTAGTGCTACGAGAAGCAATATGAGCGCTGCCATTGTTTCGTTACGTCAGCAAACCGACCCAGACGACGAAAAAACTGGTATGACCCTACCTTGTTTCTTCTACCGTGCTCACTACCTAGATGTGGTTGCAGGGATGCAGTAGGGCTTCACGAAAAGAGTCGTAAAATGGCTATGATTATTATAACATATTTTCTTTCTGTGGAAACGTAGGACATTCATGGAAACTTGAAAACAAATTTGTTTGACCCCCATCTACTGTTAACGATAAAATGCTCGTAGATAAGAGTTTTACCTTATTGACGTGGTCCCTGAGGATGTTGGAGTACATGGTACACACGCCCTCCAGGGGGGTGAGCGCCACCACCCCCACCATCCACAGCCCCACCCACCCGACCCTCTCCTGGAAATGAAGTTATTAAAAACTTGAAATTAAGTTATTAAAGACAAGCAAAACCATAGAGCTCTGAATACACATGCATCTTGGAATGCCTGTTAAATCGGGATTTCGAAAATGACAAATAGAGACTCTTCGTCACGAGTAAAACCAAACTTTAATGCATCACATGTCAAACTGCAGTACTTAAAGACCAAGACAATGGTACTCCAAGGTACTAGCAGAAGTGAAACAGTTGTACGCTGAAACTTTGGTGCATAGCTCGAGACAGCTGCAAAAGTATTTAGACTAACAGTCAAAAGAAACAAAATTATCCAGGTAATAACTCTCTAAAATCGAAATTCTGTAGCAGAAATAGAGTTCTGTTGAGACAAATATATATTCAGCAATATTCCATAAAGCTCTAGCAGAGTGTTTTCCCATCTAGGTATCACCATGCTATGAAGTCTTTCACTTAATATCCCTATGAGACTCAAAAAAACATTTCCGTAGAAGAAGACACCAATACCGAGCTCTGCATTCGATATTAGAAAACTTTGGACTTGCTCCTCGCCCAGCCTACGCGGAGCACTTATAGTGACAAATACGCATTACTCAATATCTGATGAAGCAATCAGCCATTATTTTTCAGAGCATAAATTATAAAATCTCACATAACAGTAATTCATGAATTTAGACAGTCACCAACTTGAAATTTAGATCAAAATCTTAAGTCAAAAATATTGAATGCCAATGTTTCGGTATCTACAGTAATGGTTTAAAAAGGCAGCGAGCATTGTTGATCTAAACAATTGAGCTCATTCCTGATATTTAGTTTCTGGATTTGGTTCCTTGTGCATAAGCGGAGCAATGGCGCGGGGAGGGGGCTTGGAGTATATTTTTATTGATGTATTTACCAGTTTCCAACCAACAGTTCCTATATATAATAGACATAACTAATTAATTCGCTTCAGTAATGTTTTGAAAGAGTTCACACATGTGGTTATTAGTCGTGGAGATAAAAAAGTAAATCACGTTCATAGAGAAAAGTTGTGCATTAAACTACTTGAAATCCCAAGGATCACAGAAACAAATGATGTTCCATCAGTGACAAATAATCATATGTTAAGACGGTATGCACTAATTGGATGGTTAAAAATTGACTCTCTCACCGGTGTACAAAAACCAATTCCAAGATACAAGTAAATTTCTGACTATCTTCAATTGCAACAAAATGAAATAATTCTCAAGTTGAACTCTCATAGTGGTGTTAGTGTGGGAGTTATAGTGAGACGCGTATACAGTACGTCACCAATTGGGCAGCGTAGCACTGCGGGACAGTCAGGGTAGACAGTCAGGCAATGCGACAGTCAAGCAATGCGACAGTCAGGGTAGAATATTTCGATAAGGCTGTCCTACGAATACATCATGATGGACGATGTGCACGACTGTGAATCAAAATTGGGCAGTCTTGTGCAGTCAATTGGGTTTTTAACAAAAATACTCACTATCTAAACGGGTTGGTAAAACCCCGTTTATCGTAAGTTTGGCGTGAGAAATAAGCGCGTGACTGAATTGGTTGAATGCTCGATAAAACATTAGAAGCTACATGGTCATAGGCTGTTTTTGGGTAAAATATAAAGTCGTCATCTCAACTCAATTCACACGGTAGCTGCCTCACCAAACTCTTTCTAGTGTCTAAACATGATAACTATTCTCCGTGTGTTGCCTGCCTAAGAAGCAAGAGAACACGAAGTTAAGCACTTAAGAAGCACAAATAAAATAATTCCGGTCATCTTAAAAAGAATGATAAATGATAGGAATATTCGGTACACCAGCATAATAAGTTTTTATGAAAATTTTTTTATTATAGATGAGTATTTATTGTAACCAGTGACGTGCCTCGTTTTCCGTCATACTTTTCCTTTCTCCCATGCAGAGTTGATAGTAGTACCAGTTAATGTAGTCACACACGCTGGTGGTAGTAAAGTGATTTCTTGACTAGGCTTCTTAATGTACTGGGGCTTGTGGATGATTGGGGTGTGATCATGTGGTACTTGGTATAAACTTAGGCAAGGATGACAAAGATCGTTTTACAAATATTTAATTTCCACATTAATCAAACATACAAAAAATCTTAGAAAATGATGCAGTTGTGCAATAAGCGCTCCACAAACAACATGCTTGATGCCGGCCTTGGCTCTAGAAACACTCATAACTTTAATTAAACATTCAATAATATCTTTTCACAGAAAATATATTCTCAGGCTGATTTTCCATTTCAAATCGATCCAAACTATTTTTCATTTCAACAGAATCCTAGAAGCATATTTAATTTTCTCGTGAGAGTAAATTAAAGAAGAACTTGGCAGTAGGGAACTGCGGGAGGTCTTGCCTGTAAAACAGCCGTGTAGAGCAGGACGCTGAGGCTGAAGAGGGAGAGCTGCGTGCTCAGCACGGCCAGGTACGAGATCTGCACGCCTGCAAAGTCGTAACATTTCCAAGTAGAGACTAACAAAAAAGACAAGAAAAAAGAGAAGACTCGCCTCTATTTAAGACTTACGAATCAATTATATAGATGGAACGAACGATAAAAACTTCCGCCTGAATAAACTCAAAGAAAAAGTTTGCTGTCGTGAATGCGAGTAAGAAAGTAGATGCGTCTTTGAAATGAGTTAAAATGGTGGTTCTCGAACGAATGAACGACATCTAATGATTGTGTCGATAAATATCTCGAGCCGGACAACAATGTCCGACTGAATCAAATCAAAACATCAAAGAGGAAACTTAAAATGAGTTCCTGATTTTTGCACGCTTTTAGAGGCGCGCATGCAATTTTTAGGCGATAGTTCCAGCATTCGCTGAGAGCTTCGCACTCTGCCGCCTTTATTACAGAGCTTGAAAGTTGGCTCAAAATCCTTGATTTTCTTCACAACTTTCAGAGAAGAAGTTAAGAGCGATTTTCTAAACTTACCGTAGCACAGCTCCCTCTAAACAACAAACCGTAATTCCCATCCTACCTCACAGTAACGCGACAGCACACCGTGACGCAACAACACGCAGTAACATAGCTCCGTCCTAACAATTAGCGCATCGTAACACAACGACACACCATGACTAGAGTCTGTTGTAACTATGCACTCACACAGTACTGATGGAACAATACACCGTAACACAACAACACACCATAACATAGCTCCGTCTTAACAACGCATCGTAACACAACGACACACTATGACTAGGCTCTGTTGTAACTATGCTCTAACACGGTACTGACGTAACAACACACCGTAGCACAGTCCTGAGGCGACGGGATATTTTAAAATTCTGTTGAAACGTTGCAGTTGCACAGCGAATGTAAAAAATCTCTCGTAAATTTAGCTGAATTATTTTGCTTTTTCGTCGTTATTTCACGTTTAGCGAACTTTCATTTCGACCATTTCTTCTTTATATTCGGACTAACCGTCCCCTGAGGAGTTTTGTTTAAATACCAGAATGTTTAGTACTGCAAGAAAATTTAATTTAATTTTAAACAGCAGTCCCGAAGCCGTATTTTCAGGGTCAACACATTTATAAAAATTTGAGAGAACTGTCCGAGCTATCAGAAAAAAAGGTCGAGATAACTTTCGTACTTTCGCTAACGGATTTTTAATAATCATAATGCGGATTAGGAAAAATCGGATAGAGCTTTAGCTGCTGCTGCTTTATCCGAAATATCAAATCAATTACTCTACTCCAATAGTTAACACTCACATGTATTGGAAACTAAGGTTATCGCGTAGTCTGCTTCTCATCTTCAATAAAAATTCTTCATTTGCTATTTTGAAGCTCCTCCTCACCATGGAAGTGACCGTATGTTCCGCGACATCATCGGAGAGCCACTAACTCAAAGGCTGAATATTAATACTTTGTACAAAAGATTTTCCACAATTTTCTAATAAAATTGCCATTAATTTTGTGATGCATAAACTACAAAATGAATGCTGCAAATGCGCTTGCAACTGAAACAAATAGGTGTGTTTTGATTACATTATGGTAAAAAACTGAAAAATTACCTGTTTATCTGAAATTAAATTTATCATTAATCATATTTATCACAAGCCTAATGTTCTCACTAAATATAGAAGATTTATGAACTTCTACCCAGGGAAAATCAGAGCAGAACTCGCATTTTGGCACAAAAATCATTCACTGATTGAAAAAATTTCTCCTGGGAGCTTTATTCTCACGATCACGTAGCAACTGCAACACTTTTTCCAGAATTTCCTAATCGGAGAGGGAGAGAAAAGTAAGTTCATTAAAAGACGTAGGATTTCTCTTAAGACGACTTCTTCCAGTCTTTCCGTTTTACTATCACCCTTTTCTCAGTCGTTTTACGATCAATGAAGGAGGTTTTTGGTCTGGTAAAATAGCTTTCTTTCGGAGACTGGAATCGAACCAAGATTCTTTTTATCGGAAATATAACGTTCTATTCCTGCGCAACAGAAATGACATCCGACAGCTTAAATGGGCAAATTGATTGGTCCTGAAGAACTGCAGAATACGAGCACTATCGTGATTCAGAAAATAATAGCAAGTTCAACTGCAGGAGTGATCAAATCTAACTGAACTCGCGACAAGCGACTGTTTGCCTCAGAACGCCGGTCCCCCTCCCCTCACAGCGATCAAATTCCTCTATTATCACTGAAGCAAAATGGCTCATATTCATGATTTTTGTACACATATCAATACGTATAAACAGTAAATAGACAAATAATTCTAACAAAAGTAATTTTCTGAGTAAGAATCAAAATTAAAAAACAAAATCTAACAGTTATTAATAGATCATACCTGTAAAAACTCATAATATTTTGTATTGAATAGTTTTAGGCGTATTTTGTAAGCATGCGTAAATCGGAGGCTGGAGAAGGAGGCTGGATGTAATAATGGAAGTCACCTTTAATAATGGAAGTCACCTTTAATAATGGAAGTCACCTTATATGTAATAATGGAAGTTACCTTTAATAATGGAAGTCACCTTATATGTAATAATGGAAGTGACCTTCAATGGAAGTCACTTTGAAGGTAAAATTTTCGCTTGCGTTAACAGTGATGCTCTAAAATAGGAAGCGGTAAATGCGTTACGTCACTTGGAGTCAGTTCGTCCGTTGTATTCGAGATCTTTAGGCTCTCGAAAACGATTTGAAATGTTGAAGAAGCAGACGCTTTTTAATATGTTGAGCTTGCAAGTACAATAAAAAATAGAATCCTGATGACATTAATATTCCTCTATTTAATGCACACGTGCAGTCGAGCGAACTCAAATACATCGAAGAACCACTAAGGTTGTTATATGACATGAAGTCGTTTTCCAGTGACCACTTCTGAATTTCATATCATCGCTCATAAATGATACATAATACCAGTTTCCTCATTCTCCTAAATAGCAAAATCCAAAACCTACTTCAAAGCGTTTCATTTTCAATTAAAAGCGAGGCGAAATTCTTGAGAAGTGATGAAAATACAAAAAAACGACTCATCTTCAAAACAAATTACAATGGCTGGCCGAATGATGAAAACTTGTACTTGCATGTGTTCAAAGAAAAGAAGGTTGTCGTAAAGGAAAATTTGTGCTAGACATGTCTCTAAAATAGATGGTTAAAGATGATTATGATCAAAAAGCAAGAGAAATGATGATCAAAGAACTAGTGAAATGATGATTAAAAATGAGTGCAATGTTGATTAAAGGGTAAGTGTAATGATGATTAAAGAGCGAGTGCAATGATGGTTAAAGAGCGAGTGCAATGATGATTAAAATTGAGTGCAATGATGATTAGAGAGCGAGTGAGGTATCTGGAGCAGGTACGGGTTCAAAGGGCAGGCCTGATGTCGTTGGATGTGGTTGACTCTCGAGTGCATTCAAATAATAGCTTGGCTGCACGTGATCTTGAAACACGCGAGCGAGCCAAAAGAATAGCACGCAAAATTTACTCTCCCGTGAGACTTGCTTGGTGCGTCGGGTATGCCGGGATATGTTATTCTGCGCATAAATGCTTTCCTATTTGAGGCTTAAATTGAAAACGTACTCACGCGAAGAGAAAATCACAACGCTATAAAACCAGCTGTAGAAGTTGATGACAAAAAATCTTAGAACATTGACAGTAAGACGTCGAGAATGTTGCGGCTATAATTTGACATTTTTACGGCATATTTCATCGTGTAATCGCGGGGTGACAGTATCTTCAAATCCACGCCCATTGCAACCGGTGTGTGGTCAGCACAACTTTCCATCTAATTTCCTCAGGCCTTCATTACCATAAACACGGCAAACTCGGAACACAAATACGAGCCATTTGCTCCAAAGCTACGACTCTGGAACATTCAACGGGGTAATGTTTCAATGTAGTAATGCGGAGGGTCAGAGTAAAAGATCGTGTTCATGTTGTTCGTCTTCGTCCACTGAGGTGCTCTTTTGCAACGATACAGCATGCTATACACAAAGGTGAAGACTTCATTACTGATCCATCGTGCTTTTGCACCCGCCCACGCGGAAGCAGCAATCTGAAATAGCGCTGATTTGCATAGCGTTGGCAGATTGACAGGCCATTGGCGTCACGTATCTCTTTTAACAACAGCAGCTCCCAGTATTGCATGATTTCTATATGTATAAGCACTCTCCGAAGCCAGCTTTTCCGTAAAAAATTTGATGCAATGCAGCTTTTCTCAAACCACTCACCGGAATACAATTTAGTTGAAGCAAATAGTTGTAATTTAGCTTTCCTCTCACCACTCACCGGAATGCAACTTTGCTAAAACAAATATCCGTAACTTTGCTTTACCATGAGGTCTCGCAGGAATGAAATTCTGTCGCAACTGTGTAACCATGATACCAAGCGGCAGTAAAGATCCTAATTAAATAGTTCAGCCGTAGCACCTCGCTGGAACACTGGTGAGAGGGAACATTCCCCGTAATGCAACTCACCGCAATAACTCACCGCTCTGCAGCGCTGCTATTACTAACCTTGACGGAGCTTGGCTGTAGCTACTCACCGTAATGCAGCTCTGTCGTAACAATTCACCGTACTGCAGCTCACCGCAACAATTTACCATATTGCAGCGCTGCCACAACTCACCGTAATAAAGCTCGGCCAGATCCTTGCGCACAAGCGACAGCTGGTAGAGAAGGCAGCAATACAGCGACGCCACAAAGACGGAACACACCTGTAGAGAGAGAGAAATGTGCGGTGAGCTCTATTTACTAACGTCAAAATGACCCAAATAAATTCAATGTCGTTTATCATCTGTAAAATAGTACTGTATAATGAAAGCAATTATATAAACTGTATGAATTGAATGTTGAAATGCATTCCTTTAAGCACGTAAAAAAAATCATAGCTCAGAATATTTCCTTTCAAGCTTGAAAGATTTAACTCCCGTGTTTAGTGGCCCAAAGAGCAACTAGTGCCAAGTACTCTTTGATAAACACGAGGAAATCTGCGAGCATGCATACGGCGGCTCAAAAAAATAAAAATATTGCCATGAAGCACCGATTTTTTGCTCTGCTTGATTCTGCGTTAAAGGAATGCGAGGCCTCTCTCCTTGAGTTAGTGTGAGAAGTGTCGTCGGAAATAGTTCCGTTCGGCTGGTGACGATTATTCAGGGAATGCTGTGGTGCGAGATCGTCGTTTTTTACGATAAACGATTTTCGTGAATAGTGCGCAAACGTTCACGGAGCTTCGATTACGATGCAAAATCGACGCAAATCTTTTTTAAAAGCTGGAAATCCGCTCTTCAAGAATGATGTTGGGAAAACTCAAGTGTAAGAGGGATTTTCCCACATCGATACAAGTGAAATATTAATCGACTTCGACGCCTCGAACCGACCAAAAAGTCGACAAAAATTTGCGAATCTGCCGAGAAAATTTACGACAAAGTATTGTAAAAGTTGCAACTGTCAAAAGTTAAGTGATGATCAGTTCAACTGATGCTCAGGGCAGATTTAGTGATGAGGAGAATGGTTGAGAAATTCATTCTCGACAGCTGAATGTACAGCAAAGACAAGGCCGCTTAGATCCACGTTGCGGTGTAAAAGAAAAGTGATGTCGTGATTCATTCTTTCCGATCTTCTCATTCAGAGCATCAGTTACATCCCTAGGAACGAAGCAACTAACGAACAAATTTCTAAATTTCGAGTTCACCAGCCTACCTCTCCCGCTACACCTCGAAAAACATAATATAATTTAAATCAAACATTCAGGTAAAACTAGTTAGATTTTTCGTTGTAGAAGGCGTCGTTCTATCAGAATTTATTTTACAGAGACAGTTGACCATATCCCGAACTCGGAAGTCTTTGAGTGGAAGGATTGGTTTTTCCACCACGACGGCGCACCTGCACACGCAGCGCTCTGTGCGCACCGATGCCTGAACACAAACGGCATCACACCCGTTTCACACTTCTCTATTCATCCGATTTTAGCCAATGCAATCTTTTTTCTTACCTCAAATGGAAAAACAACATGATGGGAGAACGTTTCACTGCGGCACTTACAGCATATAAAGTGAAGAGAGTGTCCTACGAAGACACTATTGCGTGTTAAAAAAGACGAGAGGACGAGAGTATGAAAATATTTTGAGCAATAAATTAAAAGATTTAACAACATATTGGCTCCAATGGAAAGTTTTCTGAAGAGCATCGAAGTAATTCAGCGAAAAATATCATATGTGATTTGAAAAACCAATTTTGATCCTTTCTAGAGACATTCTCATTTTTATGCATGAGAACATCAAATCTACATGTTCATTTTTGCAAATGATCATGAATTACTCGGAGTCATTTAGCAATATTAATAGAACAAGAGATTGAGCATCAAAGTTCTCTAGGTTCTTAAAGCGGAGAGTGGTACTCTGAAAGTTGTTAGAAATTTTTTTTAGTTTTATTTAGCACGACATGTGTGAGCTGATGCTGTCGACGTTTTCATAAATGTCTTGTGCCCGTTCAACTATATTTGCCAATGCTGAAATTTATCGAGGAGAGGTTGCCTTTCTTAGATTTTCATGCTCTGCTCGTCTCCGACTCCGAAGTAGAGGGGTAATTTTAGCGACGCTTCCCACAATGCATAGTACGTAGCTAGGTCTGTGTTGAATGCTTGCTTTAGAACGCGAAAAAATTCATTTTCTTTGTGTCGTACATCTGTGCAAGGGAAAAGGAAGGAAGAAGCTAGCGACAAAACCTCTCGTAACTTTGAGCCTTATTTTTCCGTTGACAAACACTTCTTTGTGCACGAAGACATCTTGATTCTTTATCGTTTCTTTGAGAAAAATAAATCTAGAATTGAGTGCCAATGAATTCATAACAGAGCATCAAATATTAGTCTTTTTCGTTGCATTTCGTACAAGCCTCCGTTCTATCGATATCGCGAACGAAGTTAAATGTGATGAAGAAATCCGTTGCACTCAACACTTCTTATTAGGTTACAAATAATAGAAATCCTTGAAGATATTGCTCTGGTTTTTAGGTTATAATTTACGAGAAAGCATGAGACTTAGCTTGCTTTAAAGATATCAATAACAAATGTACTGATCCGTTTCACATGGGAGCCTTTATTTGACAAATTTTTCGACTTCTACTCTTATCGATATCAAGGTTTTGTTGTTTGGGTCAAAACTATTTTTTAGAACTTAAATTTCCACGTTTAAATCGATTTGGTAAGTTGTCTAAATTTTCAGATGGTGCTTAGTGAAATTTAGTCTTTCAAAATCTCTTGTTAAAAATCACAAGGTGTGAGATGAGGGCGGGAAGATTTTGGCCAAGTGCAGACATTTTGCCCCTAACCTTGTCATTTGAATAATTTTGTGAACAAAAATCCTGTGTACAGGAGCGCTATCTTGTACAAACTTCTGTTAACTCACTTGTATCTGCTCCTGCTTTGTAAACAGGATACTTTTTCACCTTGATGCTTGCAATAAACAAAGCTGAGATAGTTTCAGTTATTTTTAAGTTATTATATAGTGTACACGTCTCCTCTAAAATGATTGGTAGCTTACGATAGTATTCGATAGAGCACGAAAATCAATTAATAAGGTTGGTAAAAAAAATTTGCATCGATTTCTGATTACCTGAACGAAGAAAAGTATCCAAATTACGTACATATATGAGACAGGCTTCACTAGTTTTTGAACTTTCTCTACAATATTCGTACCAGTAACGAACACCAACAAATTCAAGTACATAAACTATTCTAAAAATGCCCGTGATTGAAACATGTATTCAAATCGTGAAGAAAGGAAGCCCGGATCACCGATTTGTTTATCAAGTACTTTCAGATACGCTAAGTACGACAGTTCGAAAGCTACAGTCAGAAAATTATTCATACATCCATTTTTATATGCGGTATATGAATGCTGTCATGCTTACCAATGAGCAGTTAAATTTTTTGCATAAATCGTTTTTATCTTGAAGATTCACGTAATTCTCGTGGCTCACGATGTCCACGAAGTGAGTTTCATGAGAAACGGGAATTGACGTCGCTTTCTGGAATGAGAGACATACGAGCACAGCGTATTTAGGAATGTTTCTAGCCTATCTTTCAGACAGCAACCTCAGCAACTCATGGGATCTGGGTAGGTATGCTATCCGTTAACTCTCACACATATAGACATTTTGAGCTTTGAGTCTGATACGCGTGTGATGAAACTACTGCAGAGTCATTTCTTAAAATCTTTCCGACCTTGCTGCAATGGTGCTGTGTACAAGCTTTTTGAGCTTACGAAAATTATGGAGAACATCGTTAACGATATCTTGAAATGCAAATTAAACTCCGTAGTAAATTTGTTGCCATGAATTTTTTATTATTCACAGCAAATTAGACATCCCCTAAGGACGATACGACTATTTTTGTTATGGGTATTAGCGTTCTTCGGGAGAAAATAAAAAGTCCCCAGTTAAAGGTTAAGTAGGACTTCCTTTTTTGAAATAGGATTTTTTGGTTACAGACATTTTTTTCCACTACTGCTCTTTTCTTCAGCTCCTATTTGTTTATTCTCCAACTTGTATCTCGTTTTATAAACTTCGTTCAATCTTGCTGTTTCTGTGCGCAGGGTGAAGGGAGGCACCTTGTGCATAGATTGCTGCGTTCCTCTAATTCTAATCTAAATGGTGTTTTCTTCCAGCCTTTCTTAGAACCACCTTCGTTGTGTGAAGGAGGATTAAACTAACGTATAATCTAATATGTAAATTAATACTAATTCCTCTTTTTAACTATTTTATTGAATCTTCTGCATTAAAATAATTACGCGTACCACTGTACCCTTGCAATCAATACCCGCTCAAATTCCTGCAGTACCACCCTCATTGTGATGTTACAAATGTAAAACACAGCGTCAACACCACGAATGAAAATCAAATTCGACCCTTCTACATTTGGAAATGAGTAAACGCTGTATCTGCAGACGTGAAAGAGAGGATCTCGGAGCGCATCAAACGCGCTTGATGTTCACATATTTCGGTGCTCAGGAAATCAAAATCGGACAGCTCGGTGTTTACTTGAACTGTGGGGATTTGGAGGCAGGCAAAGTATGTGGTCCAGCTTTGAAGACGTTGTTCCAGACATTCCTTCATTTCCTTTGAGCTCCAGAGGTACGGATTTCGCTGCGGCGAATGAGAAAGCAATTTTCGCACGGAGTGAAACGGGCGTTCCGCGGCTGCTGCAGACATTTCGATAAACTTACTTCCGTAAGCAATACCCGCTGAAGAGGTGAATGTATGTATGTCGGCAGTAGTATTGTAGATGGGAAACGAAAGCTTTAAATTGTCAGATGAGCTGCGCAAACAGGATTGACCTGGCAAGCCAAATGTTGTGTGCCGCCTACGTTTGCTTTGAGGTTCGCCAATACGTCACTGAACACAGTGCCGTACATACTTGACAATCCATCGAACGTACGAGGTAAACAAGTTTACGTATTTTGCTTAGACAATTTACGTGACGCTTAACGTAGACTGTAGTGTTAATAACAATACTCAAAAAATACGATGTACTTTGAAACAAACTGACAAAACCCACGTTGCTCAAAAAGTTATCTCGACTCTGGCCTTGAATAACAAGTTACTCTAGAATGAGTAACTCTTCTGCAGTCGTGTGTCCGGTGAGAAAACAGGTTCACCAGTTTCATTTTCAATCGTGTCCTCAACCGTCACACCGCCTCCAGATCCGTGTCTGTTCGAAAAAGATCTAATAATTTTGCAGTCAATTTGAATTGTTTGCGATGAGAAGTTAGCAGAGCGACAACGACTGTTGGAAAAGCTTTTCTGTTATAATCACAATTTGAATAGATTTAATGAAAGGATTCTATTGCTGCAGTAGTCGGCTCAATTGCGGTATGAAGCTCCAATCCCTGCCGCTGTGATGTTGAGCCACTGAAAAGAATTTAGATTTGTTTTAGGCTCCTCTCATCTTTTCATTGGTTTGTCCGACAGCTTTGTGGATCGAATTTGCCTTCATCGACAGAAGCGATTCGAAATTCTTAAACAAAGCACTCATGAATACGAGTTCCAATTGGTGCGTTTGGCTTTTGTTCCTTTATTTTCTTCTGAAGGCCAGGAACAATGCGAGAAATAGCTTGTCTGTTAGACCTGAAGTAAAACATCATTTTGTAATCAAACAATCTTTTTATCCCCACAGTCAGCTCTGAATGTAGTAGAATAAAGTTTTTCTGAAATCTCTATCCAGAATGACTGTGAACTCAAATACAAGATAACGTATAATAGTGTGAAGGATAACATATAATACTGTGAAAATAACATATAATAGTGTGAAGTAGTATTTGGACAAAAAAATATATTCTTAAAGCATTTATCAGACACACAAAAGGGAAGATACTCAAAATCTGCGATTAGCATTAACAAACACAACTGAAGAACAAGAACTGTGTGTGTGTCGCAAATATAACAGGATTGATGTAGAATTTAACGAAACATGCTGTGAAAAATGCTTGGATTGTCGTAAAAATGTGTTTAATATCTGTTGTAGCAATCCCTGCGTAATTCAAAATCTTAGACCCTTGTGTTCATTAATTTTTTAACTACATCAATGAGGCTTTGAATGGAACTGCTGCAAACACTTTCAAACATTTAATTCGTTAAGATTAGTCGTGTCTCTTGTTTGAACCTGGTTCTTGACAATGCCATGTTAGAACATTGATGATGTTGCCGGGAAACGAATCAGTAATTATCTAGGCGGTATGTTTAGGATCATTACCCTGTTATAACGTCCATGCAAATCTGAGATCAAGTTTGCACCAGACCAAGTTTCCCAGATCTTGTAAAATTTGATGATATTCAGCATTAATCTAAGTTCCTTTAACAATATTTGAGTGTTCTTTACAAAGCAACCCCACACCACTCTATTTCCATCATCATGTTTCACACTTAAGGCGTGGTTCTCTTGGATATAATGAGTGAAATCACTAAGGTGCTAAAGCTTCATGATTGTGATGAAATTTTGCTTTTGCAGATTGCAATCATGATTTCAAATGGCTTTCCTCCACTAATGTGGTCTTGTGGTGGATTGTAATGTGAGTTATTGAAAAAAGTCGATTTCTGAGTTTTTCCCGTTGAAGTTCATTGATCATATTATTGTTCTTTCACTGGCATGTGTTCTAACAGCACTAAGTCATTACTAAGGTCACTAAGTTAACGTAAATTAACATGTTTTATTACATTATGCATGAAAACCTTTTCTAAAGTATTTTATTCGATACTGCGTTGTTCACTCTTGCACACTCGTGGAACCAAAAAAGATTACTCATACTTCAGGGTTAAGCCATATGAAACTCAGTATCAGGAACCTCGAGCTACGGCTTACCGACTGTTCACAATCATACTGTACCAATTTTCAGCTTCTCACTTTGAATCTCCGGAGGAGTTTTGATGCAATTTTTACTTTCTATTACTCTTATTTTGATGGACCAGGCAGTAATCGATAACAATCACCTGCAATCATGACCACTGCAGATTGGCTGATATAATTTTCAAATGAGAAACTTTACGCCATTCAAATAAGCATTTATGTCAGTTCCTAAGCTTGAAAACTGCTGACACGAGCTGTGAGCCCCTAACTGTTCTCTTCTTCCCCTGACACCTGACACCTCTCCTGCAGAGTGGCCAACCAGGAGGCAAAGGCACCGTCGAGGGCGCCAGAGGGAGACAATGAGAGCAGCAGCCCTACAGTGTCTTGCAATCTCATCAGGGGACCAGACAAAAGCGCCCGATGAAATCGTCTACGGGAGAATTTTAGCTCGGATATTTGGTCAGAAGTGTTTTTTGACGCCAACATCCGTGAACTTTCCTTGTTATCACAGCTATGAAGTTGCTTTCAAAATTGAATGAACCCTCTACCGCTTGTGAATATGATATAGAGTTTAGTTTTTCAGGAAAGTGTTTTGATCATGTGCCTGCACTGTTGTCTGTAGTTCCCTAGTTCCTTGCAGTCCCAATGGTAAAGAGTCCTCATAAATCAAATTTCATGTCACTCATTCTTGAGAGAGATATCCAATGTTAGAAGTTCTTCATAATGAAAGAGAAAAGCCGCTCAGAGTTGCCTAATGTAAGTAATCGTTGGCATTGGATTAGGTCGGTACCATTGGAATGTGATTGCCTGTATGATGCATAAGGCCCACTTCACACTGAGCTAGCAGAGCAGCATCTAGAAGCTCGCATGAGCTATCTAGCAGATTGTCAGTTAGACTGATAGGTAGGAATAGCACTATAACGAGCCGTTCCCTTCACACTGAACTCGCACATTTTATCCAGCATCCAGCACGCGAGGTAAAAATGCTATTCCTACCTACCAGTCTCGCACACCATCTGCTAGATAGCTCACGGAAGCTTGCTAGACGCTGCTTTGCTAGCTCAGTGTGAAATGGGCCGAATACGTGATGTCAAGCATTTGGTCACGTCAGTCATGGATCTGGTGCAATAATTATTGAGCACAACCATGCAGGAACTTTTGAAACATCTGATAGACAGTGAAGTTGTGTTAATGATTTAATTAAGAGACAGTACTGGTGTCAAAATAATGCTTGCAAAACTAAAGATAAGTTGTTCTATTTTGTATTTATTAAAAACATTAATTTCTATTTTGTAATTTGAATATGTATGATCCTTTTTAGAAGTCCCCTAACACTATTTGTGGCCAAATATGCGTGATTTGGAAAATTTCATGAATCTTTGAACGTTATATTAGGTCATACTAACGACAGGAATAATTCCGTTTGAGCAATGATCCAACAGGAGATGATTTTAAGGCGCACTTTTCATAAAAGCACAATTTATATTTGCAATCGGTTGTTTTAAATTTTGTTACTTCAACTCATTAGAAATATAGTTCCATAACATGAAATACATCTTTTCTTTTTACATGAGGGGGTCAACCTAGGGAAACCCAGGCCCCTGTCGGTCAGATGAGCCATTTTTGTTGTTGTTGAAAAAGGACCCTGAGGGGTCCAGATATTACAGTCAAATATCATAAGAATCAGACTCCAAATTTAAAAGTTCGACATTTTTCCGAAACAAGATTTTTTTTCCTGTAAATTACAATTCACAGTGTGAATATGAAGTTATGCATGGAGATTGCAGAAATAAAAATGAAACAGCATTCAATTACATAAATTGTCCATAATATTACAGTTCAGATAAAAATTCATTTATGCCTTATTACTAACAACCCTTATTTTCAACGTTAAAAAGAGTAGAAGTCAGTGAGTTTTTATGCTAGAACAAAACCAAAAACACTTTTAAAGTTCTTGAAGCATTTCAAAGAAAGTTACGCGTACCAATTCTCTATTTGAAACTTTTTTTCAATGCAAAAATTAATTATAGAATTTATATGTTATTAGTGATCAAATATCGCATATAAAAAACGAAAAGTTTCAAATGAAAAATTGTTCGTTGTTTGCTTTGTTTGCAATGCTTCAAGGATTCTAAAACAGTCTTTGGTTTGTTCTAGCATAAAAACTCAATGACTTCTATTCTTTTGGAATATCCTTAAAAATGTTCCAAAAAACTATTTTGTATTTTGCAAAGAATAAGGCCTAAATCGAAAAAGTTACATGATTAAGATATGTTTTGTTCAACAAACACTTATATTGGCCAAATTTCAAACGAATCGGATCAAAATATAAAAATCGATGGGTTGACCCCCTTAATTTCATCAGACTTTGGAATAGGGTAGCAAGTTATTTTCCACGAGCGAGATCTTTATTCAACAATATTTTAAGCTGAGCTCCGACCAGGGCTGAAGAGAGTGTGCTGTGTTGAGAAAAACTGTGCTTAATTATTCCCCGTGTCGACGCGAGCATTTGTGAATTGCTTGATGTTGACAAAATATGTCCGCTTAGCACGCTGTGCAAAATTCGCACCTGAACTCAAAGTTCAATTTTTTGACAATTCTACAGCTTCGCCGTCTCTTGCATTCTAACCTTTAGAATTTGAACCTCAAGCTCTTTAGTTTTCCTAATCCAACGGATTTTTTCACCAAATTTTAACTGCGATGCTACTCGAGATAATCCTGTTCGTCCGCTTGAATATTCATTCCGAGTTCTTATTCATACGTTCGTTCAATGCCAAGAAAAACTCCTAGATCGGTGAATGAATTTATCCCGAGCTTAGAGTTTCTTTATAGCGAGGCTCTGCAAAGCTGCTAGATGGTGTTCCTCAGAAACTAAATGTATTCTTCACTAAAGTTCAGCCCTGCACATTTTCTGGGCGCTGGAATGCATAAAAATACGGAGCTAAATGATAATCAGGCTACAGAAAAACAGAGAAAATCCATCTTCAGAGCGTCTCGTCAAGAATTTAGAACGAGTCTCATACGGCCCTACAAGTTCATGTATTTGGTTGGCGCATACAGCGAGTCCATGCAGGCTCTGGGCTGGACAATCAGACTTTCAGAAAAGAAGTCATCCAAAAAATTTGATGACCAGTCTTCTTCTTTAAACGTCGAGGAAGGTCACCTGCAAGTTTGGCACGTGCAGGAAAATTCAATCACTTAATTCCTGTAATCCAGGACGATTGCATTTTTGCTGAAGTTCACGGGGCTACTACGATAGACTTTGCAATGCGAGCTCTAATTTTCTTCACGATTGCGCACTTATGCACGTTCGTGGTGCGCTTTAAACCCTGTTAAAACGTAGATTGTCAGAACGCATGTCCACATAACATTCTCTTCCTTCACTAAGATGAATCATGAAAGTTCAAGTGGAATCCCTAGACCTTGATGGTATGTTCAATAGTAGAAAGCTTGTCAAGCATAAGTGATAAAAATGCGATAAACTGCACAGGCATCAATTGCCTTGTTCAGCACTGAGAGACGTTTGATCAGTAATTAATTCTCCCTCGAAGAATTCTCCTGCATTACAGATTGCGTGATGACAACAGTTTCTTTGAAGGTCGTGCAATGCGCTGTCACGCCCGTTTAGAGCGCTTGTTGTAATGCATTTAGCAGGTATAGATGTACTAGCAAGTATGAGACAACTTAACTGGAGAGTATTCTTTTTTGTCAGAAGAGACTTTTATTTATTACAACAATGAGCAATGATTTTTCAAACGTCTGTAAAACGTGCCGATACACAATATAAATATCCCGGCTCTCTCAGTGTGAAATTGTTCCAATGATAGCGTAGGGCAGTGTGATTGAAAACAGAGAACCTGTGATAAATTCTGAATTTTTATCCTCGATTTGATACTACGATCATGCATCAATGTTATCTTCCATTGAAACGACAACAGCAGAAAACGTTCTGTAAATTATTTCCCGAGATGCTTCTCACTTTTACTTCATTTTTTCAATGGATACATCGAAATAATACGTGTGAGATTTTCATCAATATGAAGAAAGGAGCGAGCCAATCAATTCCCCCTTCACTTCGCATCGCACCACGCATGATACAACTTCCTGAATTGGTGATGTTCTCCCGACATAATCCCTTAGAAACAACATCGGTGTTATTTTCACAATAAACTACTAAATTATGCATTACCTCGATCTCAAGGTTATAAGTGTCTGTTGAATTTCCCAGTGAACTCTTTGCCGGTCGAATATCTGGTGCTTTTCGCACGTCCTCACTGCCTCGGTTGCTTTAAAACTTTATTGTCTCGGCGAGTATCATGACCTCTGGCTCTCATGCCCAGCGCAGTCCATTAGCGAGATTGCTGGGCACCCTCTCCTGCCCACCGTTTCGCTTCCAATGGCAGCTTCGTTTGGCGTCCGACGCAAGATCCCGCTCACGGACTTCACATTTCTTCCTAGAACAAGAATGACGAGCGTCTGTCCTACTTTAATTTCTTTCGTCTTAAAAGTTCTCTAGGGAGCAAGTGAGCTTGGACGCAGTTAAATAAATTTGCATTTACGTTATATTCTTCATTGGCATTAGTTACTGAGCTAGTGAGTTAAATTTACTGGTAACTCATTAATTTATGGGTCATTTAACTACAGACTTAGCGCCTGAACATTGGAAAATATGAATTGAATGAACACATAATTGCACAGCTAGAGTCCGACAACGATATCCAATTTACATTCGAGTTGAGAACTACTTCTTTGAATAATGGAGGTCTGCTTCAAGCGATCCAAATCTGCTGCTACAAACTCTCGTTACCATCAACTCGGAATAATTGAGGCGTGCTCTGAGCCACCTGAAACACTTGTTCTAAATTATAAAGGCCCTGGCACCGGTCTGCAAGCCCTGGGCGGCCTCTCAGCATATTATGTGGGCACACAAACTGTGAAATTCCTTCCCTCATCTCATGCGGGGGTCAGGCGGTACGGTCATGCTAGATTCTAGAGTGACAGCTGTCCATTTGTCCGCTGGGGGCTGCATGTGGCCGCTGCAGGCTGGATGTGGACGCTGCAGGCTGGATGTGTCCGCTGCAGGCTGGATGTGTCCGTTGCAGGCTGCATGTGGCCGCTTCAGGCTGGATGTGTCCGCTGCAGGCT
>JACJUY010000143.1:307163-319944 GCA_014220935.1 Platorchestia sp. MABIK
CATGTCAGTCCACAGCTGTCATAAGTTGTAGCATGTCAGTCCACAGCTGTCATAAATTGTAGCATGTCAGTTTCTAGCTGTCATAAGTTGTAGTATGTCAGTCCACAGCTGTCATAAGTTGTAGCATGTCAGTCCACAGCTGTCATAAGTTGTAGCGTGTCAGTCCACAGCTGTCATAAGTTGTAGCATGTCAGTTTCCAGCTGTCAAAAGTTGTAGCGTGTCAGTCCCCAGCTGTCATAAGTTGTAGCATGCTGTTGTATTTTTTCAGGTATTAATTTATGGAGAAAACTCAAAAGTTACCACAAAAAAAGTCGCTTAAAACATTCAGGACATGAAGGTGTCCATTAACAGCTCTATAGAACATCAAACAGAAGCGTCTACGGGAGGTATTCAAACAGTGCACAATCTGCAAGGCTTTAACTCATAAATGTTGCCAAGTAAATTTATTCTAAAAGTTTTAAATGTTGAATTGGCTACTGGTCTAGCATAGTTTTCATCCTTACATTTTGCGATTTTTCATTACAATTTCTGCCAATAGAAATTACCTTAGAATTGTAGAACACGAGATGCATTCAGTAATTTCTCTCTGACTTGCGCCAGCGTGACAATCTACGTCTATACCTTCTCGGTGGACGTGGTGTTCGTTAACAACGAGCTCTTTGGGTGTCAGATTTCCTAGCAATTTACGTGGTTGTAGCGGGACACCTCGTGGCGTAAGTTGTAAGTCGGCTTAGAAGAGCACGAAGCTGTACGACCACTTTATTTGATCAACCTCCGGCCCCAGAGGCTCAAACAAATGGTTCAAACAAACGAGGTGTGGGCACCTCGTGTCAGCGTCACTTCCCGAGCGCATGGCACTCCCGTGAGGAAGAGAGACGAGGGTGCAAAGACATCGTTTCTAAAGATCTGCCAAAAAATTCTCGTACGAATGGATGGTAGGTAACGTTTGTGCGAAAAATTTCTCTCCGTTTTCAAAATGCTTGGTCTAACTCCAATGGTGGGATGAAATGGTTAATAGTTAAAGTTGCTGGACTGATTCGAGCAGAGTCTGACGAAGATAGAGGAAATGATTAATAGTTAAAAGTCATCATTGACGATAATTGAGGATGACTCAAAGAATTTATTTTGAGGTCTTTTTTCCTGCGCCGAAAAAAATCTAAATTTTGTTTTATCACAAGCTTTTGACTGTATTTAATTGTGAATGACGGTCGCGCCAAATACAGCCGAAAACTGTTTTTTTGTCATCTCCAAAGAAGAAAAAGCAATTAAGATGTAAACCCACTTAATAAATATTAACGAGGACGCTGAATTCTGCTTCATTTTCATTGTGTCTCACTCATTCAAACAGATAACTGATCGAAGTTAGGATTAACTCTGAATTACAAACGGCATCGTTTATTTTCTTCAAGAAGGTAACGAAAAAAATACCCAAAAAATACAGTTTACTTATTTAGAGTACCTGCTAAACGAACTTCAAGTTAATTTCAAGGTTTCACAGTGGTTACAGGCATCACAGATATGAAGAAACACTATGAACAATGTCAACTTTTTCGACTCTAGTATCGATGTGTACTACTGGAAAAACCAAAGAAACACATGCGTTCTATATTGGGGGCGTGAAAGCGTGCTAGAGATGTCATCACGATCTCTGCCTCAGAAAGCGGTCTCAATGTCACCCTGTATCTTATTGGGAGTTCTCAATCAAATTTATTATACTCCTAGAGGTGAATCCAATTCTCCGAGCTAAGCTGTCACTCAAGTCCCAACGTCTGAGTGCTTCCCTGCACTTCTCTGAGTGATGTCCATCTCAATACAAGCGTTGCTTCTATTGCGAGAGTCACAACACTGGTCTCTCATTAGTTTGATATGTACTGAGAATATTTCAATGGTTCAATAGTTTGTTCAGTTTACCTACTTCAAAAGGTCATATGCGTCATGGCATTTGTGGCTTGCCCATAAAGATTTATTTATTTTGCTATAAAAGAAGTCCAATCCAAGTCCATGAATGGAGAATTGGCGAGCCTTGGAATTCAAATTCTAGACCATGCAGGAGAACCCAATTTTGGGAAAGCATCTTCAAAGGCAGTTTTTTTTATTCTTATTCCAACACATCCCATACGCAAACGATACGCAGACCACAATGCATTGGTGACCCATGAACTGTCTGTCTTTATAGTTTTGAGGCACTGAATCTGAAAAATTCTGTCTGAATTACAGGTGCGCTAATACAAGCGGGACCATTTGAAGGTGCAGGTTACTATGAAGGGCTGGCAGTGCTGTACTAACACAAGGAGCACGCCACGTATGAGTGCATCACTGGGTTGGAAAATTGATACGCTGATTTTCAAATCTTTCGCCAACAATTGAAGCAGAACATTGTGCGTTCCCAGCCGTTTACTAAATATCAGACTCATACTACATAAACGGAAAACTCACCCTCAATATGAAAATTTATTTATATTTGCCGTCGTAAGTTTCATTTATACTTATTTTTAAAATCCTGTTGAATCCTTTGATAGGGGAAAAGACATTTTTTATCGGAAAGCGTGCTAAATTTTTACTTAAGTTTAAGAAATTCAGGATTCATCTATCAGCTACATCACTCACCAAGCCTGATGTCCTTATCAGCGTTTAGGTATGTTTCTCCTATAGGAACTATAGTTCCTAAAAACATGGAACATAACTACGAAGAAGACTGACCAGGTGTCGCGCTGTCCGACGCAGCAGCAGGAGTGGGAGTCGTCTTCTCGCACAGGCAGGAGGATGGTGTCGTAGGTGGAAGATTGGTCCTTGCTGTGGTACTCTGTGGTGAGCTTCACGGGATGGTACCGTCTCTTGTGGTACAGAAAGGACATGGTGGCTGAAGGCTGAAGAGTTCTGTAGCCGTGAAGTCACACAAGTTGGGCTTCAGGCCTGTTCAAAGATGCTGTAAATGGTGAAACTGCGCCTAAATTTCTCTAATTTCAAGCTTCCGACACAACAAACTTGTAAGTGGCATAAGTTTATACTTTGGCTGGTAAAGGTAATATCTCCCAGATAGTAAATTTGTCGTAGAGACTCGAAATTTTGGTTTGAGACCAGTTTCAAATATTCAGAAATTTTGCTCCTAGAGCTGAGTTTGTTACAAAGATTTGTAAAATAGATCTGTGAAATAAAAAAAGGGTTAGTCACATTTATCCAATGTTGGCTAAGAGTGGTATTTCGCCCTCAAAGCATTAGAAACAACTGTCAAGAGACGGCCTACTGGCGATGTAGCTGCTATTCAAAACCGTACCATGAATCAATGGGAAAAATTAGATGCTTATAAGCACAATGGAAATTCAGTTTATTAGTCATTTTAAAAGAAATTTTTGTGCGATGAGCGTTACCACCATAACACAAGATACTACTCTTGCCTGCGTAACTGCACACAACTCAGGATACTAATCCATGCGTGCATAACTGAACACAACACACCACACTACACAAACCTGCATAGGTCAACACAATCCATGACACTAACACATCCCTGTATAACTCAACACAACACATCACACTACACGAACCTGCATAGCTCGAAACAACCCATGACAAAAACACATCCCTGCTTAACTGAACACAATACATCACACTACACAAACCTGCATAGCTCAACACAACCCATGACAAAAACACATCCCTGCATAACTGAACACAACACATCACTCTACACAAACCTGCATGGCTCAACACAACCCACGACACAAACACATCCTTGCATAACTGAACATAACATCATCCGAGGCGACACATGAAACAAGAACGAATGTGGTTGCGGGAAAAAAATGGACTGTGAATTACACGAGAGTCTAAACTGAAAATGCTTCCAGGCTCTCATAACAGATTAATAAAAAACCGATGTTAGTAAAACCAATAATAAACATAACACTTGCATCAAAGATGTTTCTTTCGAAACTGTTTTGCGGGTAATTTTGAAGGCTCACATAATGTGGAAAGTGAGTCAATTCTGAATTATTCCTCCGCTAAAATCCTTGGAGCGTTCGCCCGATGACAGCTCCTAAGTTCAGACAATTGACTCCTGTTCTTCCCAGGTGTTTTTGTTCCTTAAGAAAATTTCTTGCAATCCATCAGTATAAATGAAATTTCAAAATTTCAAGAAATAAAGACATTGGTCAACGGAAGTTTTTGAACTAAAGCAACTGTAACAACAGAAATCTGTTTTCCGAATTTGCAAAATTATTGCGATATAAGTGATGTATTAATTTAAAACAGGCATCTGCTGATGTTGCGTCCGTCAGCAACAATTAATGGTTTTATTCATCATTGAAGAAATTACAACTGAAGCTTGGCTTCCTCGGTATTTGAAATAAATTAGCCAGGTAACTAAAATGATATTTTGACTGGAGGACTCAACGCTGCAGATAATAATTACGGAACGCCCACAGCATTTGTCATTACCGCATCCAAAAGGCAAACATTTTCGCCTTTATGCGGCACAAAACGAGTGTGTGACCGTCTCACTTCTCAACACTCCTATCCGCTGAGCAAACACTCCACAGGGCCGAGGGTTGGCTCTCACACTCTCTCTTCCCATTAGTGATGATTTTCAAAAAATGGGTTTTGCGGATTTTTTTTGCGGTTGAGGTTGGAATGTTTTACTGGTTCCAAGGGCGAGAAAAGTCACGTTCCATGGAATGCCCTTTCTTTTCAAAAAGGGATCTGGATAGATTGTATTACATGGACTTTAAGGTTTACTGAATATTGTACTTTAGTACACTTCAATAGTTGTCTGAGAAAAAAAGGAAAAGAACTGCTTCTACACATAGAACTGATGAATAATGTTCTGAAATTTTTTTAATGATGTGTCCAAGTATTTTGTGTGGCCTCATCAATGAAAATTTACCGCTCTTTTTCTTATTAATAGAGTATTCTTTGTTGAATGCATAGAGGTCTGCATTACTTAGTAGATACGTGATAATAAAACACGCTGATAAATTGACTATTTTATATTTCTGAAGAGCGAAACTTTCTGTCTTACATAACTTCTGCCAGTAAGTGTGTGCTTACTAACTCACTTAATGATTGAATTTTTCAGAAGTAAGGCAAGAATTTCAGCCACCACATGTTTTTTAATTCGAACAGTCCCATCTCCTGAAGTTGGGTGTCTTGAATTCTATATTCAATTTCATCGAGCATACAATACAGTTCTTATTAGGTTGAAACTATTATTAATGAGTTGCAAAATGATTTTCTAAGTGAATAATGAATGAAGGAATGAATAAAAAGTTAAAATCAAGCTACATGTTTGGCCCTTGATGTCTATTTTGCGTACTTGGAAAGTAAATGAGGAAGCACACATATGTAATGGTTTTTCAAGAACCAATGTTCTACAAATTCCAAAACTGAATGCAAGATGAACTTGCATCTTTGATTAGACCACACACTGACCGCGATACAGCGCCTCGTATGACATTAAATTTTAATCTCGAAACTAGATGATAGTCGTTTTTAATGATCCTCAGGGACATCGAGAGCACTGATGGGCTTCTTGCAGACGTCGATCGAGTTTCGTAAGAACTAAATAGCAGAAGACAAAAATAGATCACAAAACATGCTTCGTTTGTCAATAATTATTAAGACTTGCCGGGTCATGCCTCTGTTCCTCAGTCCTTTATATTTATGTACTCCTTAATAAGGTGCTGTTCATGAATGTTCGTACTATCAGTTATTTTCTTCAGTAACTTAGTAAGTGAAAATTTAAACTGCCATTGTCATTGTCGAAACTTGTCAAACCAACGAAATTTATTTAGTCATCATAGCGACACTAATGCTCTTGGCTCATGGTATGAAAATATTAATTTTGAAAAATAGCTTCATGAAACATTTCATGTTCTCAGGGGTAAGTGCGAGTATGGAAAAATGGGTGACGTGTTCAACATGCTGTCGTACAGGGTGCTGGATGAGGTGACAAAGGCTTAATTTGTTATTCGCGATTGCGTCCCGAAAATGAACCTTGTCTTGGAGTGATTCACGAAAAAAATACCGGTCGGACATTATGTGACGTATCTGTGCTGTGAAGTAAATAGTATCTAAGAATTTTCAGTCCTCCTCACTTCTGATATTTTTTGCTAGTGTCACCCCGGACTTTCGATTGCATCATTTACTCCAAGGTGACATTACAAAGTTGAAGAATTCGATTTTGGGTGAATTAGAAATTTTGGGCGTAACTTGGGAAGTAAATTAATGGATAAATGATCCCTATAGTACAAATTTGAAAAATGAATGTTGGAATATTGAGATGGTTGTGAAGAAGCTGAAATATATCTCTGTGCATTAAAACAGAGGGCAAAGTTATAGCAATTCGTTGCTTAAATTTGTTTCCTTCTTATGTCAATTTAACCTCAGATTTTCGAAATGCCAAACTTAGAAGCATCCTAGTGACTTGGTTTGAATTTGGTAATAAGTGGCTTTTTTATTTGATTTTTCTAGTTTTTTGAAGCCATAGTGCTCAATGAGACGAGCAATGCAAGATGCCATAGCTCTGCTTGGCGCCTATCAGCAAGTAAATCTTAAAATTGGTAAAAAATCAAATTATTTATTGAATTCTGGACTATAAGATCAATGCAAAAGCCTTCTCTAATGAAATAAAGCAACAAATTTCAAACATCATGCAATACTTCCGGGAACATATATACTAGACGAAAGATTTGAAAGTATATTTCACGGTCACAGTGTATAAGATGTCTGACAAAGTGGATTTTCATCACCCATTGACAACAATCTACCCTCACAATCGAACCACATTCCTAAGAACAGTGGAGCGGAATCGACCACCCTGCAGAACCCGACCGAGTCAGACAGGAGCTTCTCAGAGCCAGACAACATCCTTTACCACAGCTGAGGCACGACTGCCCAGTGTCCTGTGCTGCAGCTGAGTAATATTGTACGTCTACCGTGACGCCACCGAGCCAAGGCCTCAGATCATTGGGAAAAGTAGACAGCGGCATCAAATCCTATCTTCTATCTATACAATAATAGGAGCCGCGTCTGTCCGTCACACCCACCAGCTGAAAGTGTGTGGTGAGCGTATCTGTGATACAAGCTTCATCAACTCCACAATAATTTTCGGTGTATTAGTCAGATTCGGGGCCGGAATGAATATCAGGTGTATTTTTGGGAAATATGAACGTGTGACATGTGATTCGTCGAACATTATTATACACTAGTGCACACAGCCCGAAAAAAAATAGCAGGATTAGATATCGGACAAATTAAGGTTTAACATAGCTTTCCCATGATTTCCCAAGCGATTCTGTGGCTTTCCTATACTTTTCCAAGTCTCAACTGCTGATATTCTATACAACCTAATCTAACATACCAATACACGTGATATTCATTCCGACTCTGAACCTGATAAGTTAATACACGGAAAATTGTGTAGTTGATAGAGCTTGTATCACAGATACGCTCATCACCCACTTTCGGCTTGTGGGTGTGACACACGGACGGACGCGGCTCTTTTTATAGTATAGACTTTTGATAGCAGTGTGCACTCGTATATAATAATACACAGTTGTTGTTTGCTTGGTTGTTGGGCCCGTCTTTCCGTTAGGCTCTTATAGGATGCTTAATTAATCATCGCATCTGCATGTGATACGAGTTTTACCAGGGCACAAGTGCAAGAATATTTTAGTCGTAGCTACTATTAGGATGGATATACTTATTTGGCATTCACATCTGAAAGATTCATTTTAAGAAAACCGAATCCCGTCATTTTTGGCGGCCCGTGTACACTAGTGAACTGATTAGTACGAACACTGATGAACCAATGCCTCTTACATCTCCAATGCATGCTCATAGAAGGCTACATCTCTAGTAGCAACAAAGCAATGACATCACATCATTGATTTGAGAATGACACTCGTTGCAAACAAACTCCAATTGTGGCGAATACCGCTAAATTTTCAACAAGACTTTTATGAAATCGCATGAGAGATATAAAAAATTACGTGAATGGTGTGTGAAAGAATGTAAATTTTTGATTTATACTTTAAGGTTCATAGATGATCTTTTCTGTTGTATTTACAATTAAATGAAGGAATCGCAGTGGTCGTAAGAAGCTGCTACGAAATAACTTGAACGAAAGTAAGTTATTTAAATCGTCATTGCCAATTGGAAGGTTTTTATGGTCGTTTGTTGGTTGAGCTGTGTCAGAATTTTGTCGCAACTGACGATCTCGTGATGTATATGAACGACATGATGCGAGAAATCGTGCGAAGTAGGCCCGCCTTGTGTCGCCCTTATGCTATAGATGTAAAATGAGTTTAACTTTGCTGATATTGAAATTAAAAGCATTGATAGAATAGTTCTTTCTCAAATTGTAAAATCCGATGGCGCGAGTTGAAATCGGGAGCAAAAAAGCTCGAAAACGTGTCTATTTTCTTTAAGATCAAAAATGATCAAAAGAAACTAAATTTTTACCCATTCAATTGACAGAAAACATTTCATTGCACATCTCTTAAAACTGTCTAAAGCTTTGATGGCTCCGCAACATGAGAAATCAACGATAGAGGGGACCTAACATAATTTCCTTTCTTCGATTGATCGGAAATAGCGGGAAATCTCGGACTGCTATTGTTAACGTCACGATTTTAATTAGAGGGTCTCGAGATACAGGAAGTATCGGTTATACCGAGGAAAAATAAATACTATCACACAGAAAATGCTATTAAAAAATTGAGAATTCAGCCAGATTATTTTTCCCTCTATCGATACCAACGTCGGTTTTGGTGCACTGGTTTTCGTTTACTTGACACTTTTTCATCTCAGTGGAACTGTCCAATTTTTCCTACAAACAAAACTTTTTTCATCTTCTCGGACTCTTTGTTGCATGTATATTCCTTTCCATCTCATATCAAACTCTGATACTCATGTTCGTTTGTATGGAACTATGTTTGAATTATTTCTCCTTTTTATTTTTCTATAATGTTTTATGTTATTATTGTTTGCTTAAATTCTTGTGTGTCACCGTGTCAGAGACAAACCATGGAAAAATTCCACACCTTGCTTTCATTAATTACGTAGGGTAGAATTCAACACCTTACTTTTAGTATCTATCAGTAAAGGGTGAAAATTTTACCTTCTTGCAAGCTGTATTATGGATACGATCTGCTACAAGGGTACATTTCTATAAGAATACTTGAAAAAAAAATAAACCAAATCGTGAAAAGCGATATAAGGTTTTTAAAGAATATTGAAAGAGAAACAGATAATACTGTGAGAAAAAGCTTCAAATATTTGTGTAATATATTGTATGAAATCGTATTTTATCATGGTTATAAAAATTTTATCACCTACGCTGAGACCACCAATATCAAAGCGGTTTTAATATCTTTTCCGAGGTTTCTTCATAGTCATTTGAATCGAGTCCCGAGGAACATCGATTTTGTGAGTTATTGTTGCCTTTAGGTCTTCGATACTTCATCCAAAAACTCGGCAACTTAAAAAAAGGCGGCCCTCTTTACCGTGCGAGGCGAATCAGGCGTCGGAGAGAGGATTTAAATTTTCAATCGAAAAAGAAGGAGAGATTGTATAAGATCAGATTAAGAAGATTTGCTGAAAGATGAAAGTAAGATATCGAGTGAAAGTCCAATGTAGCTTACGTCTGATCAACATGAGGACATTGGTGACAAACTGATAGATTTCATTATTTTGTTCAAAATACACATGTGAGTTATGTATTGTGCCCTCGAGTTATTAAAATTTAAGTAAACCTCACAAATTTAATGTATGAAAAGATTTTGAACGCCTAAAGACAAAATATGGGCTTCCTGCAAATTTTGGCGCCGAAAATTACTAAAAACTTCTAGAAAAATTGAATTTCTGTGTAATGTAATATTATCAAGTGATTTTAGTTAATTTTGCTTTAAAGTCAATCTGAACGCTCGACAGGCAATGCGAGTTCTCACAAGATGTGAAATATTTTATTATTTCTATGCACATAGTAAAAATGAGCTTTCAGAATGCAAGGGTTGAAGCATTTTCTTCACTGAATATTTCGTTAAATTGTACATGAACGAAATGCACACAATATTATTATGCGCACGAACGCAAGAGATAAGAAATATAAAATGTTTGAAACCCCACAGTGTGCGGTTCCAACAAAAAACAAAATGTCGAACCCTGCTGCAACGTCTGGGAAACAGAAATCATTACATGGATGAAAGCTAAGGTTTCATATAATGAGTTCATGTTCCGACAGGACTCAGCTCCTGCCCTCGGACACAGCGAGCAAAAACGTTGACTTGCTCATGAGAGAGCGGTGTGCAATTCTGCGAGAAAGAATTTTGACATTCCAAATCGCTTGACCGAACCTTTTGGATTACGATTTTTGGTCGCAAATTGAGGCCAAAGTTTGAGCGAAGCCTATAGCCCCTGCGTCACAGCACTTGAGAATGACATCAAAAAGGCTGTGGAGTCGTTGGAAACAGCCGAATTTATCTGCGCCGTGTTCTCCTTTCGAATGCGTGTAGAAGCCGCCATCATGACGATCATACCGAAAAAACTTTTGACTTTCTCGTCTGCTTAATTAAGTGCCAAAACTTCATAGCATTTTGACATTTTTTCTTGAGTTGTTTGGATTTAAGCATAAAAATGAAAATTGTTTGCATTTATCTGAAAGACCGTGTGTGCTCTGGCATATTTAATAACATCAAGAAGTTCAGCGTATTCGAAAGTTCGGAAGAATATAATTTTATAAAAATTTAGAACAATCCATTTAAGTAAAAGTAACTCGCTAATGAAATTATTATTTTCTGAACAGCTTTTGATTCTAAAGTGCAAGATACTAATTTATTGTGTTCCACGAAACCCAGCGTAGCTTGTACTTCGTGAACTCGAATATGATATTATTTCATCAAAGTAAAATGCCAACAAGATTAATGGGGCTCTGCACGCTAATAAACTGAAGTTTTAGTTTAAAAAGGCGGAATTCTGCTAAGTTCTGTGACGTTCAAAATACTCAAAAAATTAACTTGGATTAATATTTGGATTGATTACAATTATTCCAAGCAAGGAGTTATTCCCTTCAAATCTGTTCGTTTAGCAGAATGAAAAAAAATTCGTTTTTCTGTCATTACAAGTATTCTACATTTTCACGTTGAGGTGAAAATGAACTCATTTCCATCAGGAATTTCTGCACATATGTAGGTATAATTCATGAAAAAATTTGTTTTCAACCAAGTTCATTTGAGTGACGTGCATGTAGCTTTCCACAAAGGCTGGATGCATTTGTTTGCCAGCCACATCTGGGAAATTTATCGAAGGAAAACATTGAATCTCGCTGTTTTTGATGGACAGTGCTCACTAGAGTGTTATATTGTATCAGTTCTCGCTGGTTTTAAAGGGTTGAAGTGATCCGTACAGGCTCATAACTTCATTAAAATTGTTCACTTGAGAGACACTTTGTTGTTGGTTTGTGGAACACTCCTAAAAATTGGTATTGTTATTACAGAAAGTGTGGTTGAATTTTTCCTAAATTTCCAAGAACAAGATGACTCGTTCAAGTGACAGGCCATTTTTACTAATAGGTTCAAAGTTTTGGGTACGTGCTCAGATAATTTTAGCATCATTGTGAATTTACAAAGTAAAATCAACGCTCATGGATAAACAATGTTTACTCTCTAAAGAAGTAAAGCGTTGAGTTACACATTATTTTAATCTACTCGGTATTACTGTATTTTTCCGTATGGTCCATTAAAAACTTTGCAAAAATTTATCAATCGCGTAATAACTTTTAGTGGTTGGATTTGAATAAAAAATTAATTTTATTTTTTAATATTTCCAACTCACTATTTCGAAATGAGCTTGGGGCTCAAACTGTTCTGATAAAAAACGTTTAAAGGTGATATTTCTTAGTCACTTTCATTGTAAACTTGCTTCGTTAGGAAGGCATTACTCGTATTCCTGAACCTGCATGATACATGCCTAAGTACTTCAGGTCCCCTAAATTGTTCCCCTAGCTAATTACGATAACAGGTGCGTTCGAGCTAATTCAAGATCCTTTGATCATTTTAAAAAGTGGTTTATCATCACTTGCTCATTTTCCTCAGTGCAGGATATTTTTCTTGCCGAAACCGAAATGAACAAAATTATTTGTTTGATAATTTGTTTTTAATTTATTTAGATATATTATGAAAAAATAAACATTATTTTAATCTTTAAGCACAGCGACTTGTTTTGAGTATGTACGACATAATCCTGATAAAAAGTTTAGGGCTAAAACCAAAGAAGTCCTCATTGTTAAAATTGTACGTGGTCAACGCTAAAACGACCGTTTCGGACCTTGACCCATCATCAGCGATAAATCTGCAAATATAGACAGAGAATTTCATACTATGCCTAGGTAATTGCGTACATTGTATATAATTAGGGATGGTCAGACAATGGTAATTGCGAAGAGGCTGCCAAAACTTATAAGCTGAACACAGGTAAACAAGAAAATGAATAAAAAGCATAATGGGGCGAAGTTAAAAAGTAAATGACTGTGATATCTAAGTGTGAGCCTTACATGGCAGGCGCCGCCGGATGCGTCGCCAGATTGCACTTGGGTTCGGATAGGTCCGAAATGCCTAGACCGCAACCGCCGGAAGCTGGCCTGCGAAGTCCTTTTTGGTGTCTTGCTACGCTTTGCATTTTACAAGCTACGGAAGATCTTTGTTTGACTTCCGGGCTTTGCTAGTTTTAAGGAAGGTCTGTCAACGACGGAATCAGTACATTATTAGGAGCCTTGCTGTGGTTATA
>JACJUY010000144.1:13638-25945 GCA_014220935.1 Platorchestia sp. MABIK
AACACACATAGCACATCTACCTGCACATAAACACACATGGCACATCTACCTGCACACACATCACATCTACCTGCACATAAACACACATAGCACATCTACCTGCACATAAACACACACACATCACATCTACCTGCACATAAACACACATAGCACATCTACCTGCACATAAACACACACATCACATCTACCTGCACATAAACACACATAGCACATCTACCTGCACATAAACACACATATCACATCTACCTGCACATAAACACACATATCACATCTACCTGCACACACATCACATCTACCTGCACATAAACACACATATCACATCTACCTGCACACACATCACATCTACCTGCACATAAACACACATAGCACATCTACCTGCACATAAACACACATATCACATCTACCTGCACACACAGACAAATCTTTGGCAACACCGTAGTTGTGGCCATAATTTTTATCGAAGCGGTGAGTTCATCTCCATTGTAGGGGATGGGCCACAGAAACCCAGAAGGTGTTCTACTCTTAGTGATAATGGTAGTTTAGGTTTATGTGTCTAACTCTGTATCGATGGGGCACAAAATAGTGACACATCAAAAAAGATGTTCTACTCTTGTTGGTAATGGAAGTTCAGGTCTGAGGTACAGACGAGATCTCACAGACTCCCACCAAAACAATCATGATCAGAGCAAGAAACATCATAATATCAACACTTCTCTTGCTGCTACTGCTCCTCACTGAGCGGTCGCTCAATGACGCTTTTATCAGAGCGTGCAACAACTACTTCGATAAACAATCATAAAAATTCTACTTGAGAAAAAAGCCACGGTTCATAGAGCTGATCACACAAAGCAGCACAAAGATAAACATTTTGACCAGACAAAAACTCTGGGAGCACCTCAATGGTAGTCATTAATATTATATGAGATGTTTCACCACCGAAGACGCTACAGAAGCGTTTCACCGGTGAATTCGATATTTCCCAGTCCATCATTTCTAAGTGCAGGGTGGATATTATTTCTGCTATCGCCGTGTGGCGGTTTATTTAGAGGTTACGTTCTGAAAAAACGTTGAAATTTGGAAGTAACGTTTTATTTGGACGCACCTCAATGGACTTTCAATAATAGCGATACTCAAGAAGGCCAACGGCGTGCAATTCAATACAAGCATGGTATTTGAATTTAACTTAATATAATATGAGCATGGGCTGAAATATAGGTAGCAAGAGCAGACCTGAATAGGCTGGTCATCGTCCTCGAGAAGCTTCTCAACCACACTGTAGTCCAGCTGGAAGACGGGCTTGTTGCTTCCTGTTGAGCTGTTGTTGCTAGCGGCACGCTGTCGGTACCTACAGCAACAAATAACAATCTAAATATCATACTGAAAAATAGGAACACATCCTAAAGACAAGCGCTAACACACGTCCAATTGCCTTTTCGTTATTGAAACCCGAAATGAAAAATGGAGAAGCAATGAGAATAAATTCTCGAAGAAAACCCTTATTTTCGTTACGTCAACACCTGCGTTGCGTATATTGAGATAAAAACATTCCTCATTTCATTGAGGTGACAACCAATGCAAGGAGTGAAGATGCATTACATTTTGAAGCACACTTAAGATCCATCAGTGTGAGTACTTTCTTCTTAAGATGAGGTGAAACAGTACGTGTGCTCAGCAGTGTGACTGTTACTGGAAGGCATGAATATGCCAGAATCCCGTGTTAAATTAGGAATCTTTAAAAAAATTCAAGAGTTCAAAAATCATAGCAATGAACCAAATACACAAGAGGAAATAGATGATACTCAATTCACGCTAACATACGAAAGGAATTACACAAGCGAGTTAAAATAAATGAAATATTTCCATTGACCTAAACACGTCTTACTGATGAACGGCAAAACCATTCAGAAGCACGTGTAAACATCCAAACGATTTGAATAGCTGTAAGCTCCCATTGCTCGTAAGGGGGTTGATATTCACTCTGCAGGTAATTTCAACTCCTTCACATGAAAAAATATTAACCCATATAAAAAATAGTGTACAAATGAGAAGTGCATTTCACATGGGAAATTTCCCAGTGTTTTCATAGCCAAAGCTATTTTACAGGAGTAACTAAACAGCGGTCATTGATTGCGGCAGGACACAAGTAAAAAATAGATAATTTATTTTAAACAACCTCAAAACTTTAAGACCAAATTGGACTCGGTGCCACTGAAGATGGCAATTGGAGATGAAAAAGTGCAGTGCAATTGGAATAAGAGAGAGAGAATTCAAACATTATCAGATGAAGCATTTGGGGATGGGAGGAAGTAGTATTGGAATGTGAAGCCACACAAAGGATGAGTAATACAAAGCGCTAACAAGGGTACATTTCTGGTGACTCAAGTTTTAAGGACATCAGGAAGTAATTCGATACAGTCAATACCCAAAAACAAGTTGTGCCTTGGAAGGCTTTAAAAAGTTAACTCAACGCACAGAATTAAAGGTGTCTGCATTGATGAGAAAGGTTGTCGAGAAATGGAAGAGCATCGGTCGGTAATCAACGCGGAAAATGACCGAAAAACCTAGTCGAACACCAGGAGCAAAGTGAAAACTGGTGTCGGCAGTAGCACAACACAAGCAGCCTAGCAAACTAAGGTAAGAGGAATATGCTCGCATGGAAGAGTTGCACCGCTACGACACCTGATTATCTTCCACAGCACTGCAGTCAATAATACATTAGCGTCTTTGAACTAAATCTTAAATCATTAAAATCTCTTTGCCACTATTTCCCAAGGAACATTAAAAATATTGTTCTCAAATTAAAATTACAAAAAATTCCAATTGAAGACACCAACACAGCGCATGAGACTAAGTACTCGTATTAAGGAATAATTACAGGATCATCAGTCGCAAATTACGTGGAAGCATCAGAGACAAGCAGGCTTGTCTGACTGTAGTTTGAAATCGGTGGTTACAAGGCTGTCTCTGATAATTAGAAGGCTATAGAAACAGAGTTTAATAAAGTGGAAGCAATAAAACGTAGAAAAATATGCACAGTAAGTCACACATACAAGAATTTATTTCTGTACAATAAATTTTGATACACAAGTTTGGGCACGTTGATCAGGAAAACACGCAAATATTGAAGTAAAATCATAAAGGCAAAAATACCAAGCCTGAATGTCTTGCTCATTCAATTCTACAGAAAATACGCTCAAGTGATCTAACTCTACATAAAAGTTTAGTGTTAGTAGCTACTCAATTCTCTTGATAATTTAATGCTCTAAGGCAAATTTTAAATGTTGAACTGGGAATAAGACTAAAGTACTCAGTAACAAATTTATTTAAATATGAAGACTCAAGTCTTGTATGATTAATTTACAGCTGGAAACTCAGGTCTCGTACTGCGAACCAGTCAACGCTGCACTACAGGATACAACGTGCACCGAGGCGGCTGTACTGTACTTTCGATCACCAAGCATTGCCAGAACATTTACAAGTTTTGGTAACTAGAACTAGCATTAGGAATAATAATGTTGAAAGGTGTTGATAAAATCAACATTAAAGCACGGATACGAGTCCTTCACTGCTCCTCTCTACGCAAACACTAAGAGTGTCGTTCACCACTTTTACCCGACGCAAGATTTACTTTCATTGCAAGGTGCAAGGTATATTTTGGACGCAACTATATAATGGCGCGACGTGTTGTGTCCAGACAACGCAGTCTGATCTCCTTCATAAAACTAAAGATAGTTGAGTTCGAAAGACAGCGGCATGTACAATTCAAGCAACGGGACTTAATCGAATGCAGGTAACCAGATTAAATTTAATTTTTTGGTCGACCTTCAAGGCAGAACATTTATTCATGATCACAGTTCTTTCAGTTCATGCTTTTGTGCAAATAGGTCATCCATAATTTGTACGTTCTTTTAAGAATCTTTACACAAACGTTTGGACAACCGTAACTAAATCCTGCTAAAATTTTGGCCGAGAAATAACTTGGATAGCACTTAGCAGTCTTTCATTAGCTGCTAAGGTCTCCAATACCTGCACTATAGCACGTTTCACGAGGATATTAATTTTTTGAGCTAACAGGTCGAATTTGACACGGCAGCAATGACGGCACTGCCAGTTGCAGGTGCTATATTGCTGACCTGAATGTAGCTCCGTCCACTAAAAAAGAAGTGAGCTAAATTTAGAACGAGGACAAATATCCCTCTATGATGAAAGTTGAAAAAAATGTAGGCAGAGCTAAAAAGAGACTTGGTGAGAATAATAGATAAAATCTACAAGGGAACTAAGGGAGATATAATGAACAAGAAGACACGAAGAAAACCTAGGCTTACTTCACGTTAGGGAACAACGGCAGAGCAGAAAAAAAGAGAATATGTAACAAAGAAAACAAGGCAGAAGTTAATCGAGATTAGCTACGTCTGTGGTACAGGACACACGTGCGCAGAGCTAAAAGAAAACACAGTGTTCCGTATAAATGAGGGCCAAATGGTGCAGTGAGTAATAGAAGCTACGCAATACAAGTGCACCAAGTTGTAAACAGAGATAAGTAGAGCTGGAAACAAAGATAAGTAGAGCTGGAAACAAAGATAAGTAGAGCTGGAAACAGAGATAAGTAGAGCTGGAAACAGAGATAAGTAGAGCTGGAAACAGAGATAAGTAGAGCTGGAAACAGAGATAAGTAGAGCTGGAAACAGAGATAAGTAGAGCTGGAAACACAGATAAGTAGCGCTGGAAACAGAGATAAGTAGAGCTGGAAACAGAGATAAGTAGAGCTGGAAACAGAGATAAGTAGAGCTGGAAACAGAGATAAGTAGAGCTGAAAACAGAGACAAGTAGAGCTGAAAACAGATAAGTAGAGCTGGAAAGTGTTAGTAGTAATAGTAAGAAAGTTACTAGAGCTTCTACAACATAGAACATATCGCGCCGAATTCAGTTAGTAGAGCTGAAGACAGTGTTAGTGAAACTAAAAGAACTGTTATTTAACCTGAAGAAAATATTACCAGAGCTGAAGAAAGACAGGTAAAGCTGGAAAAGTGTTTGATGAATCTTTAAATTAAAACTTAAGAAAAAGATGACAGAGTTAAGTAGATGGATTTCAAAAATGTAGAAATAATGACCTCAAGCGACACGAACAGTAATTTAGGATGATATTCATTGCATCACCTAATGAGATCTTACTTCTGAATTATTGCTACCTTTAATGAGAAATGAATCCATGGGCGTAGATGTTCTTTTCGCAAGCCTGTTCGAAGATACATCGCTGGCAGTGCTTGAAACAAGCTTTCTAAGCACAATACTCAAGCGTTAAAAGCTACGCCAATATAGTCATTTGCGTTCGCACGACCAATTTCCAAGGAAGTCAATACTAACAACTATTGCAAGAACACAGATGTAAGATCTCAAAAATCCTCATAGTTCAAAAGTAACTTGGTAGGCTTAAAAATGAGCTACTGGACTTCAATTGTAAAATTGTCTACGAACTAGAACACGTACGTGATAGCCTACTATTGAAAATTTGGATGACCTGCTCGTCAAAAAGCTAGTGCAAGTGGCAACAGGATGGTATCAGATTTCCATACAAACTACAAGAACTATCAACGAAATCGCACAAAGGTGACTGGAGCAGACGCAGGGAAGGTCACCTAAGCAATACAAAAACTGTAACAGAAGCTAAGGGTCACACTCCTTGAACACGCAAAGTTGTCTCAACGACCTAGAAGCAATGTAGGGACCACACGCCAGTTAGTGGAGACAAAGCTTCGGTAAAGTAAAAACATTCACGTAAAAATTCCAAAATTGGAGTCTTGATGTTAAAGACATCACGCAGAGAAGAGGCAACACAAGGAGACGCGCGTAGAAGCTTCATGCGCCGCTCTAGGGAAAAGCGAGTGAGTGAATCACAAAGAAGAAAAGAGTGCTTGCCCCTGCAGCTGCGGCGACGTGGCGGTTCTGTGCAGCATTGGAGGCATGTAGTTTTCCTGAAGCTGCGGGTCTTGCTGATCATAGCCCATCTGACCGTTGTCAATGGACGTTGAGTGATGGGCGCGCGATGGTGGGCGAGGTAATCCAGGTACTCTGCTACGCGAAACTTTCCTACGTGCTTGAGAGGACGGGTTGTGGTCACCACCTTGGTCGCATCGAGGTGAGTCTTCTTCTCCCAGTATGAATGACAACGACCGAGATATTCGCTGTGCTTCAATGAGGGCCGGACTGACGGTTTGATGTCGCAGCTGGCGTTGAATCCAACATGAAGCTTCCCCACTGCTGCTCTGTTCTTCGCAGGTCTGGTTGAGATCGTAATGTTCATCCAAGCACGAGCTAGATGAATAATCTGAATACGGACTTGAAAGTTGCTGGTCGCTGTCGTAAAAATCTTGATGAGAGTCGTAGAACTGAGGCTCGTCGAGGCAATCATAGGACCGAGCTACTGCAGGTCTCCTACAGGGCGGAGTTAGGCGTGTGGCGTGAGGGATATTCAAATGAACAGGGATGTTTGACACCCTAGGCTTCTCAAGCTTAGCAAAATGCCGACTCAGATTTGCGATTGAGAATCTAAATTTATGCTAGTATTTCTCGTCGATCACTCGAATCAACTACACAGCGAAATGTTTATGCTTTGATGTAAAAATCGAGACATCTAAAACCAAAAACCAGTTAAGGTAATCACACGCTAGTAACTTGTACAATCTCAACACGTGATAGAATAATAGAATTGTTGCTATCCAATTTTTAACTTCAATTAAACTCGTCATATATTAGGACAATGTTCACACCAATCGTTGGACGGTTTTAGTACTAATTTGAAAAGCTTAAAATTACAGGCGTAACAAGCCTCTGACACTCCAATTTCGTGAGGTAAATCTCGAATCTCAGCTTAAATTAGTCGTAACGCAACAGTTGATCAACTCCCAACTGCACAACTAAATCAGAATCAAGCAACAACTGTTGGAAAATGATCCACACGGTACGTACATAAATAAAATTATACAAAAATGAAAATAAATAGATGAATCACTTTTGATCACTGCTGAAATGAGATGTACGGAGAATTTTGCAAATAGCAAGACTAAACGCAGTTGACATAGAATGAAAAAAATGACGCACCTTTCTGCCTTTGTTGCAAGTACGTGGAAAACATGAGATCGGGAAACTCACAGCCATTTCCTACAACTGGCTTTAAACTGAACGAGATTTCTTTCAGAAATTCCCCACACAAGCTCAAGTATAACAAAGTAACCCCGAAAAATGTCAGCACGAATATAGTTTCTACGTAGCTTCTGCAGAACAAAAAGCTCAGACTCTCATTTGCGCAAGCATACTTACGCAAAGAGAACAGTTCCAAGCAAATGCTAAGCATTGCTTTAAATGACGCAGCATAGCTACTTAAAATTGATCAATAAAAGTGACGCAGTAGATAAGAAGCCCCCACAGCAGCAAATGTGCTGGACGTGGCAGCGGACGCTACTTTGAATTTGCGTTAGGTGTGGCGATTGAGCTCATCGTCCACTTGCGTACTTTTTTCATCGATTACATCGCCGATGCAGCACAGCTAGAGGCGTAAATTTTTTATAAGTCCTCACGGCCACGCTACGTGCTGTAGCACGTAGCATAGCTAAGTTAACTTACATTAAACTTGTGTTGCCAGCTGTACCGCTACGATGACGTAAGTTGCATGAAAATCCACGTCAGAAGTATAGTACCGAATTCTGAATTCAAGCCGATGCAGAGATTCTTGAAAGATTAACAAGTAAAAAGGATACGTAAAAATCTACATGAGGTGCAACCCAAGAAAAAATAGAGCAGATGATGGAGAGTGAAACGATGACCTAAGGTGACGACATATAACTCCTACTCTTCATTTCTATCCGCAACTGACGTCAAAAACAAGGATGGCGGTGGGTATTTGTCTTCTTTGTACTAGCATCAGTTACAAAGTGCAGGATGAGTAGGCTGCCACTTCGCACACCGCCTCCGAGAATCTCAACTTATTTCACTAAATACAGGCCGATTAATGAACATGAATTGAGCAGGGGGGCAGATTAAGACAGTTTCAAAATTTTCACCCAAATTTTAATGATTTTCCAAAGTACGCATCACTGACATCTGGGCAAACTTTTCTGTGGTCACAACAATGCATGCGTTTCAAGATAAAAATAACAGAAATAGAGTAATTAGTAGGTATAATCTCTCCATCGACATTCAGCTGTACTTAGAAGTACCTACTAATGAGTTATGCCTCCGAATAATACCTTGCCATTCATTCTGAAATGCATCGCGAGTAATTTTGAATGAACAAAACGACCATCAACATGAACTGTTCGACTAAAACGACTACATGAGAAAAAGTTGCCGATTACAAAACTCGTTGAAAATTTCCCATCAACGAATACAGACAACTATTCATTTGAAGAAATGAATCAACCACTACGGCAGTTGTAGCAAGAGCCCGTGAATAGAATAATAACGGACAGTATGTCACCCACTTAAATAGTTAAAACAATAGAACCCAAGGATAATAACTGACAGTAGACCAACCACTAGAACAGGTATAACAAAAGAACTCGAAGATAATAACTGACAGTAGGCCAACCACTAGAACAGTTGTAACAATAGAACCTAACCGAGAGTATGACAGCAAAAATCTTCATGCCCACCTCTGCAGAAGGCTGTTGACATCGTGTCCGCCGTTGCTCTCGGCAACAGCCTGCCCGCCCCGCGCCACGGGGTTGAATTCATTGGCAGGTGTGGGCACGACGCGGTTGCCGCCTCGGACCGGCCCTTGTCGTGCGGGTGCCGCCAGGTCCCCGGACGACGGTATCTGTGATACTGGCTCAGGCTTCCGGATTACAGGCCGATTTTTGCCGGCCTGCTTGATGCGTTCCTCCAAGAAGCCCATGTCTTTGCTTGACAGCTACGGGAACAGTGGTGCGTATTTGTAACTGATGAAGTGCTTGTGAAATGCCATTGAGAGGGTATGAATACTCAACTTTTGAAGTGTTTTTGGAATGCAGTCAGTGAGAGAGCACAAATTTTTTACGTTTTGAAGTGCATTGAAATGCTGGTGAGAAAGAATATACAATGCAATCACTTTAAAAGAAATGATTAAAACCTTCCAATCATGTTTTGGAATAGAAGTACTTTTGGGGAATCTTAAAATGGGAACAAAAAATAATAAACTCAAGTGCTTCCATTAATTAATTAAATATGTAGTAATAGAACTTTGTATGTGACATGGTTGGAAGAACAAACAACGGCCTTTGAAATTTTCTGCTTACACTGTAACACCAGGCAGTCATCGAGACCTGTCAGTACGAGGGTAAAGTTAGGCGAGTGGTGCCAGAAAAAGTAGAAGTAAAGAAGTAAGATGCAAAGGCTCCAGAAAAATCTCACAAACAATTTCTTCCACTGAACAATTAAGGAATTGGAGGCTTGGTATCTCGGCAAAATATTTCCCATAAAATGATGAAACCCTCATCATCTTCATTATCAATATACATATTTGTTCAAGACTCCCCAGCCAGAACAAAGGCGATCTCAAAAAAACGAAGAAAAGAGATCATTTAGTAAGGACTATCGAAAACGAGGAATCTACGCACGTGTATTCTTGCATAGGATGTCGAGCGCATAACAACACCAAGTTAAGAAGGAAGTGTGAGAAAAAAAGAAGATTTCCCTAGGGGGCGCCGATCTCCATAGTATAGGAGAGACAAACCTAACTAACCTAAACCTATTAGTTATTCTATAACCCGTGAATGTTGCACACTACGAAGGAACACTTGCACCACTCACTTCTTTCCTCAACAGCACAGCACCCGAGATATCAAGCACAAATTGCCCACAGAGGACCTACGGGTTCGTGACAGTCATACCGCACCTGTCCCACGTATTTGTAGAGCTTCTCTCCCTCGATGAAGTAGACCTGGACAAGGGCGTTGAGAGCAGCGTTGCGGACCACCTTGTCTTTGTCGCTGATCTGTTTGGCGATCTCCTTGAGGGCGACACCTGGCGAGGGCTGACACACGCTCATCCCTGCGTGCTCGATCAGGCCTCCCAGTGCCTCCAGGCATTCTGGGTGCAGTTAGGCGTAGGTTACAATGAAATCGAAGCAATAGGATGCAGTAAAATTAAAGGAATAGGATGCAGTAAAATTAAAGGAACAGGATGAAGTTAAATTAAAGGAATAGGATGCAGGAAAATCGAATGGACAAGAACAGAATGGTATAAGTATAATGCAGTGCAGAGTATGGATGAACTGAATGGGATAAATACAATGAACTGTTTCTCCCACAAATGGGACAAACAGAATCAAGTAAAAAAAGCAATGAACCAAACAAGATGAATAGAATGGAATACATATAACAGAAGAGAATATGGTGACAGAAACGGAACTGATGAGCCAATTCTCGCTTTGCTACTCTAGTACCATAATGTCAGAATGGTATAGGCAAAATAGTGACGAACACTCAGCCGAAACTCTACGCGCATTACAGGGTCACAGTTATAGAGCCACATGATGCTTTAGGATCCCTAAACCTACGTCACACACAGAGTTATTGATGTAATAAGACTATCATCTATGGAAATGTCAAGAATCACGCCTCACCTGCCCGCTGGCGCGCGTTTTTGGTTTTGAGGCCTTCCATGAGGTAGGGCGCCACCTTGCTGGCCGGGTAAATGTTGCAGATGAGCCGCACGATATGGCGGGCAGGTCCACGGATGCCGTCCTTCGGGTCACCGAACTGCCAACACAAGTCAGTCAGCGACCATGTAGGTCGTATGAAGGTAAAAATTCAATGGCAAATATCGGTTTTGAACGTTAATTTAAATGGAAAAGCCAACACAAGTCAGCATCAGCGGTTGTGTGGGTCGTATCGTTTGAAAGTAAAATTCAATGACAAATGTCGGTAACTGGACGTCAATTAAAGTGGAACTGCCAACACAAGTCAGCGTCAGTGGTTGTGTGGTGGCAGAAGTTCAGTGACAAAAATCGTTCCAATTGAAGCGGTAATAAAAATAAAGATTTTAGACAATTCTTTTTCTGAAAAGACAACCCTATGACCTGAACTCAAGACGTTTCTTTAATTTGAGACTGATCACACATATTCTTCTCAGACTCAAATGAATGCATGATGCTCTAGCATTGAAAGCACAAGTTCGTAAAATAACAGTCATTCATGAAGTTTCTGTTCGTTTTCAATTCACCAAGCATCGTTTATTATGACTTTACATACCATACACAAGTATCATAAAAATTTTCACTCCATTTTCATGATTAGAATCTCTACTAGCAAAGAGTGGTTAAATGATATATTAATACCCCTTTTTAGTGAGCCTGAATTTACGCACTCCCAACAGTACAATAGAAAATTACTTGGTACAACTGAGGCGGTTCCGATTCGGTGCATCTGGTCCATAGGTGTAATTGTGGTTCTTCAATTTTTCTCTAACACAGCAATAACTGACAAGACAACAGTTTTACCCGTACTGGGAACTGAACAAAAACCAAAATCACTTTACAATAAAGAAAGAACGTTTCAATCAGCAAGCTAGCGTACCTTTTGCACGATGAAGGGCAGAAAGGAATAAGCCTCGAAGTCCATAAGGCGGTAGCCGTCCTCTGAGAGGCATGTGAAAACACTCGTGAGGTAGTCCATGGCCTTGATGATCACGGACGGGTTGGTATCGAAGAAGCGGAGGCTCAGCCACCGCAGGATCATGTCCAAGTTGCACACGCATGCCTCCAAGTTCTCCATGAGGTCCTGTTCACAGTACACAAGTTTAGAGGATGCAAAGTCCATTTATGGCTCACGTGGTAATCAAATTGGTGTAATTTTTAAATCAGCAAGTTCTAAATGTATTTTTTTTTTAGAACACAGATGCTAGAACCATACTCCAAAAATTAGCATCACAAGTGATACCAGTGCAAATCATTAAAGGTGGCTCCTGGAAACAAACAATGACTGGCACCGATTTTATTTTTTACAGGCTTACGCGATTGCGAAAGTAAAAGAATGAAGATTTGTACAAAACAACTTAAAACGCCATTCAGCACAAGGACAACATATGAGGCAGAGACTCAAGAGTGAATTTGAAAACAACGCGAACATGAAGAAGGAAATAACAGAAACAAGGGCAATCGTAAAACATTTCAGTACATGTGACGGATGCTTTGGTAACTGAACATTCCTCCAGCTCGTCAACACGCACGTACCTCATTGACGGCATCAATGCTTCTCTTGTGTTAGTTGAAAGCGCACGTACCTCATTGATGGCATCAATGCTTCTCTTGTGTTAGCTGAAAGCGCACGTACCT
>JACJUY010000144.1:26057-57174 GCA_014220935.1 Platorchestia sp. MABIK
GCATCAATGCTTTTCTTGTGTTAGTTGAAAGCGCACGTACCTCATTGATGGCATCAATGCTTCTCTTGTGTTAGTTGAAAGCGCACGTACCTCATTGATGGCATCAATGCTTCTCTTGTGTTAGTTGAAAGCGCACGTACCGCATTGATGGCATCAATGCTTCTCTTGTGTTAGTTGAAAGCGCACGTACCTCATTGATGGCATCAATGCTTTTCTTGTGAAAGTTGAAATCCTTGTGGAACATGTTGGCAATGAGCGTCCTGTTGAGGCCAGCAGCGGTCATCTGGTCCTTGAGCTGCGTGATGAACTCCTGGCGCGGCGCCGTGAAGTCCCAGCGCAGCACCTTCAGCTTCTGCTCGTCGGACGCGCGCTGCTGCTTCTGGCCGTTGACGGGCAGCAGTGGCGACGTGTCTTGGTCCTCTGCGCCTTTGCGGCTAGACGCCTGCAGTAAGGAAATGGGTGACGTCTCAGCAAATTTATTTTGATTACTTTTCTGTCAGGAGCAGCCAAAATATTTACTTCCTTTGCTCATTTGACGCTCGTGATTCAAATGTGTTAGGAAAATTAATAAAACAATGGTTATTTTATAGAACTCATACATTTCGGTAGCAGAAGAAGTTTTGGAAAAAATATACATTCGTTCCTTATGATGGTTGGTGCAAATCCAGCCAAAAGCTTGGGACAGAATAAATTGGGTTTCATTGGATCTTGATACAATATAATTATAATTGCTAAATAATAATAAAAATGGCCAAAAAGAACGGAAAATGTAGCGAAATTAATAAACATGGCCAGAAAATAAGGAGAAGGTTAACAAATAAGTAACAAGGGCAAAAAATTAAGCAAAATCATAAAAAATTAAAACGACTCGCTTTTGATGCCAAAACGCCTTAAAATTAAAAAAAAAATAATAACTAATCTAAATTCACACAAAAACCCAAAAGTGATAAAAATGAAAACAGAAAAATTATCAAACCGCAACACATTCAAAACTGTCAATGAGATGAGAACTCACTGCAGGAGCAGTGGCAGCTCGGGCCGGTTTCTTGGCTGCAGCCGCACCACTGCCGCCGGTGGTCTGCGGTCGCGCTGACGCCGCCTTAGCGCCGGGCTTGCCGGCAGGCTGACGCGAGGCGGAGGTGGGGGCCGGCTTGGCGGGCAGGCTCTGCCTGGCCTTGTCTAGGGTGGCCATGAGGGCGTTCTTTGATGCTGGCTGCACGCAGTTCAACGGGAGAGTTACGCTCACACTCACATGAGATATTTGATGTTATTGAATTTTTGAATTTAAAATTCAAGATAAATAGACGTGCAAAGAATTTATTGTAAGGGCTTACAAGAAGCAAAACATGTATATGTGTCCATAATTTTGAGAATCCTTCGCCACAACAAAGGAGGTCTCAAAAATGCAAAAATAAGGGACCATTTAGTATGGACTGTATAAAACGAGCAATCGTATACAACGTGTGTTACGACACACGATACCCTTCGTATAGAAACAGGTGAGGAGGCACGAGACAGCAACAAAAACATGAAACCCTAAAGAAGAGTAGTGGACACGAGAGACAAAAGTCCCCAAAGGCCTATCTTCAACTCGAGTAACTCGACAATATCTCCTGAGAGTACCTGTTCCCATAGCATAAGACAGACAAACTCAACTTACCTAACCTTATTGCCTATTTTATGCCCCCAGAGAAGGCTCATCTGAGAACTGATTGGCTTCAACAGAAGAATGAGGACAAGCAATTGGTTCACACAAGAACACAAACAGGATGCCATGAGCCAAGAATTTCATATACCAGATTTGACTTATTTAGATTTGACTTCCAACTTACATAAAATATCAAGCAAATTCAACTTGGCTTCAAGTATGTACTACAACCATTACTCAGTGCAGACACTTGAATCTCGATTCTAAACCGTGCACTTGAACACCACCAAAGACTTACAGCAACGCTACCACACCGCACCTTGACTCTGGAGGTGTGCTTGAGCATGCCCTCGTATCCGAGGTGCAGCATAAAAGGAACGACGGCTTCACTCGCTGCCTTCCTCACATCAGCACTGCGGTCCTCCAGCCCAGCGTAGATGTGGGGCACGTAGTTTGCCAGGTCCTCCTTGTTGATGCTCTTCTGGGGTGCTGGGGAGTGATAGTTATTGTCATCTCGAGGTGGTCGTAGTTATAATGGCTTAAGCGGCCCATAGACGATCAATTTCATTGTCAATATAATCTACAATGATGAATAATGACAATGTAATTGATCGTCTGTGGGCTTGATTGACGACCGTCAATTGATTGGCTTTGTGGGCAACAAAAAATCTCATCAATATATTAAGTCAATAATATTGACAGTCAAATTGATCGTCTATGGGCCGCTTAAAACCTAGTGACAGTTATCGTAACTCTGAGGTGCTGACAGTTATAACTTCGAGGTAGTGACAATTATTATAGCATCGAGGATGTCACAATTATTATAGCTTAGAGACAGCGACTGTTATTGTAGCTTAAAAGGAGTGATTGTTGTAGTTCCGATTTAGAGACAGCGACTGTTATTGTAGCTTAAAAGGAGTGATTGTTGTAGTTCCGATGTAATGACCGTAACAAAACAAAACCTTATTTTATTTCAACGCCTACCTAACCTTCAACGCCAACCAAACCTATCAAAGAAGGCATACCTAACCTTCAACACGGGACCCTTGAGAACACCAATTCTGATAGATCTAATAGTTGTATCTGCCTGAGGGGTACACAGTCTACGATGGAAATTAACACGCAAGAACAATAGTGAAGGTTATAAAATTAGACACTAATAAAAAACTGTTCAACCATGAGCAGAAAACAAAGCGGGAATGGTCAATGACAGATTTTTCAAGACCATTTAAAAAAAGACAAGATTACAAATACTCATATTTCATCACCTGTTCATTTCTTTCAACATAAAACACCCACAGAAAAAAATAAGAGCCTTTCGCTATTCGAAAACAACTTTGCAAATCATCTCGCACTCCTATCACAAAAACTACATCAAAACACCTGTGGTTGAGGTACACTACACCATCAAGGTACAAAATTACCAATTCAAATTCGCATAAAGACGCCAAATGATGAACCTTCAAGCCAAAATTAGGCAAAAAAAACGCGTGTTTACTTTCACTGAGAAGCTACTGTACAGGTTTGCATAAGGACACAAAATGATGAACCTTAAAGCCAAACGACAGACACAAAACGTGTGTTTACCTTCATTGAGAAGCTGCGCAACAAATGGGAGCAAGGCGGCTTTGAGGAACACAGTGCCAGACTTGAGAGCGTCCACACAGGTGTCTCCCTCCAGCAACTCCTTGGGTTTGGCCTGCTCCGTCCAGCTCTCCAGCACCGACTGTGCTGATGCCCGGACATTCACCTGGCACACAAACACGGCATTGCATCACAAATCCCTCGGTAATGATGTAGAACCAGTAATATGTCAAATATATTCCAGCATTAGCATGGGATCCTGATATACTTTGACATAATGACACTAAAAGATTCAAGAGAGTTAAGCTTCTTGTTGCAGCATTCCAAAACGGTGTACATTGAAATATATATATATTATGCTGTCAGGTGACGAAATATATCTGAATTCACATTTAATGTACATTTTAGATAACATCACAACACATTTACACAAGAATGATCAGAAATCTAGAACATTATCGTCTCAATCAGAATTAATACAACTACAGATTAACGCATCGCTGATAACAAACCTTTATATCGACGAAAAACAGCACGCCCAGCTTTTAAAATACATTCAAGCCAAGTAAAACAGCTCCATATTGACAACTCCCTGATGACAAACCTATGCACCATCAAAGGAAAGCACAGCAGCTTTTAGCACACATTGGAGCCATACATAGGTGCGTCAGTGGAGACAAACCTTGGCATCACCAAGCAAGAGCAGGACGCCTGGCACAACAGTGCGGGTGTGGCGGGAGCAGTGAGGTCCTGCAGCAGCCGCAAGCTGCCCCACAACCTTCAGTGCCTCAACAGCCAGGTTCTTGTTCGTGTCCCCCAGACGAGCGGTGATGGCTCCAGGCAGGTCACCCCAGTCTGCCGTGATGAACTTCGCAGAGCTGATAACGCCTGACAGCTTCGTGAGAGCTTCCGAGCGCACCTGCAAAACGCAATAACCCAAAGGTTAACACCTGGGACAATTGGTGGCTAGTGAAAGGGAGGGTGAGGTCCTAACTGAAATTGCAGATCTTCCAGGGAATATCTGCTTGAATATTTTATGATCCCTTGAGAACTGGTACACAAAAGTTGAGAGCTTTCAATAAAAAATACATAAGGAAAAACCAGTGATACATACAGTAGATATGATTCGAGACGGCTATAGATTATATCTGATTATATTATACTATACTATAAATGAATTAGAGCCTTCCTCACCCCAACAAAAGTGTTCCCAAGAAAGGAAAGTACCATTTAGTAAGGAATTGTTAAACACACTGGTACCCAAGCACAAGGTTTAGACCACATCCTGTACATAGGAACAACACGATTGAAGGAAGTCTATGATTCATGATAATAGTTGAAGTAAAAAGCAATAGATACAGAAAAAAGTATAGCAGTGAACCGAAAAAAGACGATCAAAAACAAAATATAAACCCTATTTTATTTCGACAAATTCATTCAAATTTAGTTCAAACTTACAGTACAAAACTCAACAGTTTCCTGTTGAGCTAAGCAAAACAACAACAATAACATCAGCAAAACTCAACAGTTAAAGCAATCTGTAAACCTACCTAGGAATAAAGCCACAACATCTGACCGGCATCCCTCATTACCTTCCAGTTCTTATCAGCAAGTTCAGCAATGAGCTCATCAGTGATGAGAGGGGCAATGCTGGTGCGCGGGATGAGGTCCTGCACGTTGGAGTTAGCCACGTCTTCGCTGTTGGGCTCCTCGTCGTCATAGTCCGCAGCGTCCACACCGTCACCGCCAGCAGCGGCACCGCGGGCGCCGCCCAGCACGCGTCGCTTGCGGGTCGGAGCGGGGGCCGAGCGACCTTTGTTCTGAGGGCAAATGGCGGTTGTTTAGAGTTGCTTATTGCGCACATGACATAATAGTCACATTCCAAAAACACCGGCGCACTAGTGTAAGACGTTAACTACGTAGTGGTGCTTGTGTGTACATAAAACAACGTTTAAATTAAACGAACGGGCATAAGAGCATACCTTGTGATAGTTATTTTACTACCTTTTTCAAAATAGTTTTTAGCATGCGAAGTATATCATCGTGCCATTATACGTCTCACGACTCTTCAAAATGATAGAAATTAATTCGACCAGTTGATTTTATTTTAGATTAGATATAGGTTATTTTAAGCCTCTCTAACCTCTACAAGAAAGAGTGTTTTCAAGAGAGGAAGGAGGAAGGCATAACTTGGTGTGGAGATAAGGGAATGCGGAATCTGTGCGGAAGAGGCATTGAAATAGTAAGTTAAGAAAGATGTTGATGAAATAAAATAAATGTTGAAGAAGAAAGTAGTAGATTGGATTAGATTTTAGGTTAGTTTAAGCCTCCCTAACTGCTACAAAAAAGAGCGTATCGACGAGAGGAAGACACCATTTAGTATGGATATTAGGGAATGCGGAATCTATGCAGAAGGGGCATAGAAACTGTGAGTTAGGAAAAGAGTTCATGAAACGAGATAAAAGTTGAAGAAGAAAGTAGTAGGTGCTGAAAAACAGGATAGCAGTGAACCGAAAAAGGTGGTCCTTAACAAAACAAAAATTATTTTATTTCAACATGAAGAAGGCTTACCTAACTTTTAGCTCGGGCCCTCGAACACTTTCCCCATAGGAGTGCTAACTCCATTGATACAATAGTTGCAACCTCCTGAGGGGTTTGGGCAGTCAAGTCCATTTTTCATTTGTGCTTCTATACAACCTAACCGACTCAAAAAACGCACAAATGCGATTCTAGTGTTGAAGAAGAGTTCATCACAAACTTGTAAAGGTGATCAAATTAAATAAGCAAAGGCATATATAGCATTGGTATTGGCTGATATGCTTCCAGAAGGAAAATCTGAGCAAATCGAGGATACAGACTACCATACGGAACTAATAAAAGGAACTATAGCACACTATTTAATGAGCAATAGATATGTGCTCAGAGATGAGTACCCAGTGATGATTCAAGACAAAACCTCATTTTAAAGTTCTTCAAATACGACGTAAGGCTTACAACTTTTGCACCAGAAAAGAGGACATCAATTCCACAATGTGAACTTTAGAACTGAGACAGACGGTAAAAGGCTGCACTATTTCTAACAACAGAACATGGTCAGGACATGTACTCATAACAACAAGCTCCAGAGAAGCCACGACAATAAGATCAAAGCTAAAAATAATTGTAGCGTAATACCAAAAAGTGAAGTGAAATTTTCTATATGCTACACATGAAAAATAATCTAAAATGAACAGCGTTTTTAGAACAAAAAATCACGTCCTCTCACTCAGTGGAATGCGCAGCTTGATGCGATCATGACGCAATTTTGCTGTGAAGGTGCTGGTCCGTGTTAACATTCAAGTTTAGCTATGCAAAGAAATTAATTCATGGCCAATAACACCGCAGTATAATCAAAACCGATTATATACACGGGTAAGAACTAACTACCTATGCATATGAACTGCTCATTGGAGTTTTATACCAAAAACATGAAATTTTGTAGTTCAAACAATGACAATGGCAACATTTCTCCCCTTCTCAAGAACATATTTAAAACTCTACCAAATAAGACACGAAATGCAAACTTTCCAAGTCACAAAAATAAAATCACAAACTTTGTACGCAAAGAAATGAATATGGAAATTATCAGTTTTACTAACAACAATATTCTAATTAGATAAAAGTACGTGAAATTTATTTTGCACCGTAATTTTTTCATTATTAGCGTAATAGCATCAAACAAAGAATCTACTGAACAACGGCACACAAAGAATACAACGCGTGGAAACAATGAAGGAACGCATGTCTGAGACTGCACACATAAGCGGGTGCGGAGAAGCAAAGTAAGAGAAATAACTGGCACATTCATCAGAAAAGTAAACTGAAATCACCATTACAAATTTTCAAGTTTTTGGTCGATTTAATGCGCACCGACGGAATGATTAGTTTCGAAATATTATACAAGTTCTCAAAATACAAAGGCCTAACAAAAGGAAAACATTCGTATAACATGGATAGGAGTACAGATGAATGAAATGATCCTCGCGCGGTGATTAGGCAAAGACGCAGTGCTGTGGCGTTACAGCACACCAGTTACACCTGTCACGATTTTACTGGTTCGTTTCATTTTACAAACGGTATTTCATGTCTTTATTTCAGAAATACGTAACTGATACATTTCAATGGTGATAGGCTGTTAATTTGGGGACATTTTATGCCTTTACACTGGAACTAGTTGAATATTCCCTCTTCACAGCATGAGACTATCATTTTCTGGACTACTGGATGCAATGAATTGATGAATACAGAAAACAACAATGCTAGATATAATTGCACTAAATTACCATGACAATAAGTTCTTAGTTATGGGCGATGACTTCAAAGACAAATGAATGACACTATTTCAGAGACGGCCGAGTGCGATGATTTCAGAGACGGCCGAGTGCGATGATTTCAGAGACGGCCGAGTGCGATGATTTCAGAGACGGCCGAGTGCGATGATTTTAGAGACGGCCGAGTGCGATGATTTCAGAGACAACTGAGTGTCCGTTTCAGACGGTGAGTGCTGTGTCAGACAACTTTTACATTGAAGCACAAAAATTTCATCAGTGGTATTGGTATTGCGACGGAGATTACGAAAGCAAAATGAACACAGGAGGCTACATTACAACAGCAGGGTGAGATGATATCTGCAGCCAGCATTAGCGTGACACTAACATTCAAGAAAATAAGATATGGAATATCTTACCTGGTGGTAGAAGCGGGCCAACATCATTGTTTGCTACACAGGGAAGAAGTCTTTCAGTACAAGTCTTGCACCTTACAAGTGCAGCCATAACGGTATCGCATTACGAACAATTCTTAAACTTTAAACCGTCTAATTTTCCTACTCATATTACCAGTATTATAACCACCGTAATTAGACTGGCTCTAGCATCAGGTTGTCTCCAACATCACATTAGAGACGGAGCTGCCACGCGGCAGTGAACTTCATAAAACACACAAGAGCGTCTGCTTGGCAAGAAATAAAACATTCGAGCGTTTCTATCGAGTGTACCATGTGGGGTGGTAGAGGGTTAAATGGTTCAGTCTCCCAATCAGGCGTGATCATACGCGATTAATGAACAATTCTTGTAAAGATCCGGTGTCCCATTGTTGTAGGTTCATCAAATTTGTTCAACGAACAATTCTCATAATGGTTCAGTCTTCCAATCTTGCACGATCTTCTACATTGTTCAACGAGCAATTCTTACAATCTAGCGTGTTCAAATTATACACTAAGTAACATGAAATAAATGAAGTTATCCAGTAGGTGGCAACGAAGTTGCGAGGCAGTGGCAAGATAAGTGTTCACTGCAGACAATAATGACTGGAGAAAACAATTTCTTTTTAATGTCAGTTTTATTTTCAATTTCGTCAGAAAATTTACTTTTAAATTTTTTTTCAACACTTTGATTTATTGTATATCAGAGCACTGAAGATGAATTTTTATAATCCAAAACATTTGTTTTAATAGTGATATTTTTAGCTACGTTGGCCTTCTTTTCCCCTTAAAGTGAGATTTCCTTGTAATCAGAATAAAGAAGATGAGCCCCTCACAAAATGAATGTCCAATCCTAAGAGATGGAATAGTAGCATAATACGCTCTGTACGATAACCATTCAGATAGCTTAAATTTCAAAAAGAAATGGCGGGCGAAAATTCCGCACAACTCACAACATAAATGTGGAGCAATAATTACAAGGTTCACACCCTGCTGGAAATGTTGCCACCAGTAACTGGACACACGCATTCTTCATTGATACTCCAAACTTCAAATCATTATAAACATGAAAACTTATGTTGGTCTCGAAGCCAATAATTCAAACCAAAATATAGCAAGAACTGTGATAACACAGCAATACAAGTTTAGAGAAGAGTACACGACCTCTCACAAGCACTGATGTTATTAAAACGTGATAAGATTGCTGCTTCTGTAGCGGAGAATTCACTCCTAATGAGCAAATCTTGAAACTTCACCACCTGCGGTTTAATTTTCTCGTACACACAAGTTATTTACATACAACAAATAAGGCCCCTAGAATCATCCGGTACCAAGCGCTGTGTGCAGCGAAAACGAGTAATGTATAAACACCGTCATCCACAATTCTTTCTTTCTATGGGAAGTGAGTCGTAGAAAGAAAGAGGCAAAATTGTCGAAAATGAACGCAAGTCGAGCTGAGATACATAAGTTTAAAGACACCAAACTTTGAATCCTTTTCTGATGTTTTAAAAACGGTGCTTGAAACCGTGTGTTTTTGGCGGCCTCAATTGTGATGGAATTTGTGGAAATAATCGTTTGATGGTAATCCTTGATAGAGCAATGCCCATTCATTTTTTATTTGAGCGAGAGCCATAACTCCTCTTGTTTGCAAAGCAAGTCATACATTATAACCACGCCAGCAGCGTTAAAACTTCCAACCACAGAATATTAACTGATGAAGTCTCAAAACAGGGGTGCTCAGCTTTGACAGTAACTGTTACAGCAAACTATGTTCCTCACTGGAAATCATTCCTTCAACTCGAAATTACACAATTCATGAAGTTAATATACGAAAATTAGAAGTTAATAGACTCGTAAATGAAATTTCTCCCTAGGTAAAGCATCCTGTTGCACACCGTCTCCAGCATGTGTTTTAATGTATATGAAGTTAACATACTCGTCCATAAAATTGCTCTCAAGGTAAAGCACCCTGTAGCACACGGTCTCGAGCATGTGTTGAGTGGCTCACCTTCTCTATCTCGGCATCAATCTGCTGCAGCAGCGCTGGCTTCTCGTCCTCCAAGAAGGTCCTGAGGGCGGGCCCCATGTGCAGGTGGATCACGCCGCACAGCGACACCGCAGCGTTCCTCACGCCAGGGTTCGTGTGAGCCAAGCCCTTCTTGATGTCCGCTATCACCGACTTCGGTTTCACACTGCCACAATACGCAAGTGTTAACCCTCTTTCACTTCAATTAATTTCACAGAACTCCAGGAAAAAATGCCATCAGGGAAGAGATTTAAAACAGACAATCTGCATCAGTGATTACTTAAGAAGTAGTAGTAGTAGTAGTAACATGGGTTTGCTGGCGCTTCAGTTATTCAAACTATATCGCACCGAAGGTCACATAATTTAATCAGTATCAGGCTTTTCCGACTTACCATGTAAGATGGACATCAACATTATTTGAACATCAAAAATTATATGATCATGATTATAATTACAACTCGAGGTTATAATTGTCTCGCCATTAAAATTTTGTACACACTACGGTACATTCGAACACACTGGGCAGCCAAACCCCGTAGGGGGTTTCAGCTGCCCACCCATTATGGCCGGACGCCTTACCCGCGCTGAAACCCCCCGAGGCACCAACGCAGCGCGTCCGGCCATATTGCAGTCTCATCTACAACCTTCCAAGACGACATCACGCCCGGCTATAGAGCGTTACTGCGCGGCTTCCTGTTAAAACATCCTTCACGCAACCACGAAGATTTGGAAAATTGAGTTAAATAACACAAACATTGCAGGACTCACCAAGAACTGTACAACTAGAAAAGCATTTAAATTTATAAATCTTTTCGAAGTTTTCAGTGTACAATGGCACTATAATTTGTTCACAAGAGACGAGTCGGAGAGGTAACTAATAAGTCGCCAATGATTAAAACGTCCACGAGTCAGTTTTCCCAACATTTTACAAAAGACAAAATCAGAGTCAGCGCCCTGTAAACCAGGGTAATTACAGTGATTACTTGAAGGGGCATTAAGAAAATTTTAGAACAAATATAAAAATGTAATTAATAAAATGATCGAGGTTTCAACGGGGCTTTGTTTGAACTAAATGCATTTAACGGAAGTGTATCATATTTACAACTTTACAAGAGAAAAGATTTAATACAACCTAGCAACTGAGGGCAGGCCACAACCAAGTCAGTGCTGACACTCAGATAATAACACACGGAAAGCACATTCCTGAGTCCTTGCGTACAGCATTCGGAATTGTAATGCTTGCGTCAGGAAACTTTCGAGACAGTGACAATGTTTTCCCCAAATTCTGGACCATCACCTGGAGTCTTAGTCCCCGAGAATAGTTATTTATATTTCATTTTAACACTCAACCCCTCATTGGTACGGATTTTCTACGTAGCTCTTGGCTGTATTTCACTCTGCTAGAAAAAATACGTTGTGTGTTCTCTGATTATTAAAAATATTCATTCAAGGTAGGATCTATTTTAGAGCAGAATGATAACAGACATATACAGGATATCCCAAAAAATGTACTCATCCTGTGACGACTATCATTCAGGTATTTTATTTTCTGTTTCAGGTGCAATTAAATTTTCTTTCATGTCATATTTTAAATTTAATGTTATTTTACTATTTAACTCATTAGTGAATAAACACCTACATCAAAACAAAATACGTGAGTACTGGGCAGTCAGAGTGAGTACATCGTTTTAGGACACCCTAGATGTAGGGAATGTATTTAAAATACAAAAATAGAAGACGCAAAAGTTTTTCCACACAACCGTGAACAAACTCAGAAATGATGCAACTCAAACTCAGTTGATGGAACACTCAGATCTTATAGTACACCATCTCCACACGAACCACATCGATAAAACTCACATGAGGCCGAAGTCAGTGACGGCCTGGGCGAGCCAGTTGAGGGCTGCTTCCTGCACCTTAGGACTCTTTTGCTTGAACGCCAACATCATAACTTCAGGTCCCAGCCACTCGAGCGACGCCGCTTCAGCCATGGCAGTCAGGCAGTTGCTCGCTGAACTGCCGTTCTTCAGGTCACCTAACTTGTCCACAAGGTCTGACAGACAAGCTTCGCAAGATGTTCTGAAAAAGCACCATGCATCAAACTTGGCATTTGTGTCTAACTAGATACGCTCCAAGAAACGTTACCTTCATTGAATATTTTAAACATTGAGAGATTCTTGATGTTATAGGTGTTAGCACAACCATATTGAAAGTTATCCAAGGCTGGTAATTCCATGGAACATATAACAAGAGAAGTATTCCATGGAAACAAAAAACTTCAAAGATGGACAATCAGGCGCTTAAAATGAGCAGTTCAACGCCTAAAAATCCGTTGCATAAATTGAGTGAGTGGACGCCAACCTCGTGAATTTGGTGTTCTCAGCGAGCGTCTGGATGACGGTGATCTTGAGCTTGAGCACCTGGAAGTTGTTGTCTTTGAGACCAGGCTTCTGGCAGGCGATGACGCGCACGATGGCTTGGCATGGTGCACTCGCGTCCAGCTCGCTGACGGTCTGTAGGTATGTAGAATGAGGCATTACCGGGGCTTCATTTAAAATATAATTTCAAGAACCTTATCAAAACAAGGACAACATTCAAGCGCATTCACGTGTTCTATTTTAGCTATAACTTCAATACCAGATCAAAGCAAGGACAAATTTCAAGTTCCCATACAGCAGGCGTAACTGACCTCCACGATGGCATCCATGGCAGCAAGGCGCTCCTTCCAGTTGGAGTCTGCGAGCTGCGCGACCACCGGCGCACCAAGCGTCTCCCCCGCCACCTCCACCGCCTCCTCCAGGCTCATCTCCGCCTCTCCTGCCTCCACTGGGGGCTTGCTGGCCTCACTCTTGCCTCCACTGCCGCCTGTACGTGTGACAAACGTTACGATAATTACCTCATTAATTACATTCAATAAAATTACGTTAGAAATGTTAGTTTAAGGCTGTTTACATACAGCAAAGTCACTCCAAACAAGGATCAATAGATAAATTAGATACTGTCACACTAAACAATAGAAAGGATAAGCAATAAAACATTGATGATAACATACCAAAAGCACCAACTCCTTGACCTGTTAACCTAACCAAGATCAATGCTTACTGATAGAGAATACTGATATGTTTTTTTCAGTGCAGATGTTAAAATAGCAACTTGAACCATATGAGCCAAAAGTTTGCCAGAACTGCAACACTGATTTTCATCATCACATCAGTGATTTTGAAACTTCCCAACCACAACAAAGGCAACCATAAGAGAGGGAGAGAAGGGACCGTTCAGCATGGACTCAAGAAAACGGGGAATCCATGCATAAGATGTGTTATCATGCAAGCTATCTTGCGCAAAGGAGCAAGAAGTTAAAAAGGGAGAGGAAAAAAAGACAGCAAAGAAGGCAATAACACTGAAAGAAGTTAAGTGGGCACGAAAGACACAAGTTCGAAAGGCTGAAGTAACCTAACAGTATCTCCTCTGAGGCGCCTGTCCCTGTAGCATAGGATAGACAAACCTTAGCTAACCTAAACCTATCCTGTTCCAACTGAGGGGAACTACGTAACTTCACAAATAAATTTAAGCGATTCCATCACTTGATTTTTCTACATTTTACTTTGTAAACTAAAAACTGATGACTTCGCATATTAATTAAGGAACTTCTCTGATAAAGCTAATGAAAGAAAGCTGAACAAAATAGGTTTACTAAAGAGGCAACTATGAGCAAGAGCTAATAATTGCAAAATGCTTGTTACAGTTAAGAGGAAATGACAAGAGAACCAAAATATAAGAGCCAACAAACAAAATAAAACCAACAGCTTATGTAGATTTGGATCAATAGGGAACACTACTGTTCGACACCAAATAGGGTTGGTAGTGTGTGCTACTATTGTTAAATATTCTATCAAATAACATTTTGTCTTTCGGAAAAAGGTGTTCATTTTGTGGTGCTTTTATTTGTATGTCCGTCTCGAATCTAGATTCAGTACAAGCACCGAGGCTAACATGTATGTATATCTGTGACCGAGGCATTTTCACTTGAGCCACTTTACTGAGAGCGCCAGTGAAAGAAGTAGTCTGAGACTGCAGTGGCAGCCAAGACTGAGCCGACGCAGGCAGTAGGCAGGTAGTTAGAAAGAGAGCGAGACAGAGTGCAGATCGAAGTTTGTACCGCGTAGGTAGTGAATTAGTGCATGGACTGCAATACCGAAACGCTCTGCTCGTACGCCGTATTTTGCATATAACATGTGCGGTTGCCAGTGTCTTGACAGCGGTTTCGCCTGCGTGTTCCTGTATTTGTAAGCTGCGTGAGTCTCGTGCGCTCAATTTACCCGAGGTCGAAGCCTGTTTCGTGTCTAATTTGTAAATAATTCAATTGCCGGTTTTACCTGTTCCTTTTTAGACAGCTTTTAACTGTGTTTCTAATAAACGTGAACTTTTAAACGCATTAAGAGTACTGTTTAATAAAGTGCAATTCCTCCGGTTAAATTAACCACGTTTTAGTCAACTATCAAAAAAAAAAAAGAAATGTTTAAATGTATGCCCCATTTCAACTGCATTGAAAAGCAGAGTTTTATGGAGCAGAGGAGAAAAACGATTAAAGACTTTGCAATATTTTATTAAACTGAATCACAGTTCGATCGTCTATCAGCAAATTAAATGTGGCTAGTTATCCTGATGAAGTAGTCTTTTGTAAACGAGAAGAATAGAAGTTTACGTGCCCCATATCTAAAGACAACATGAAGGTAATGGTGAAGTCAATTGACTCGAAGGAGATTTTTATTACCATAAGACGCTTTTATCATTAACATAAGACATCTTTATAACATAAGACCTTCAAGGCCATCAACATCTTTCATGTTGAAGTTGTGCCGCGTGATACAACCTCATCTCACACACCAAGGTAGTGCATGCTAATTTCAACACGTAACAAGGCCACTCACCAGCAGGTCTGGCCTTTCGAGGAGCTGCTTTGGCAGGCGCAGGACGCGCGGCAGCCGTCGCAGCAACACGTCCGCCGCTGCTGACGGTCACGGGCTTACTGGGAACCGCTGCGGTTGCCGCTTTTGCCTTTGGCTTAGATGTCGGTATCTTGACTTTCAGTTCCACCTTCTCGCTCGCTTCTTTAATCTGTCATGTCATTGAATTGAGTGAGGCTTGTGAATAAACAATTGTTCCAAATGCTATTCGTAATGCTATTCAATTGTAAATGAAATCTTGTTCAATCAAACGACTTTAGAGAGGATATGCAACTACAAAGGAAGTACATGCTGTCATTTGGCAAGGGAGGCACGGAAATTAATGAAAAAATATTTCCCTCAAAAGTCTCTTTTTCATAACGAAGGAATATATGGAGTATAACGAGTGGGTAATTTAAAATTTGCGTTGTGATTTGAAGCATAAAATCCTAAGCCTTGGGTTCAAGAAAAAATGTTGAAAAAACAAGTAATGAAGTGCTGTTAACTTCAACAACTTTTAAAGGGCAATAAATAATAGCAGAACACATTACTAATGCATCTACATTGTATTCATTTACACTACAGTTTACGGTTAGAAAAGTGAACACAATTTCCCCCGGTTACATTGAATTCACAAAGTACTAAACTATTATATATTTTTATGACAAAAAACTTCGGGCACCAGAAAAACTTCAGTAATCCTGAATCAAAAATCCACAACAGTAATTTTACTACCTCAGTGTAATACCTACCACAGTATAATGTCTCCTTGTTCATGCAAGACGCAACACGGAAGAACGCTAACTATAACGAACATCTACGACAGTATTGTAATACCGGCAAAAATGTAAGCAGCCACCTAACAAGAAAACTTTCCCCAGAGCTCATCCGTAGACCATACAGGCTAGAAGCTTGATCTTTCCAAGAGCATAACTGGAATACACACACCACAGAGCTCCAGCCAAGACAGTACCTTTTGCATCTTGAGGTTATCGATGTCACCCAGGAAAGGCATGAGCATCTTCTCTCCCACAACTTTGTGGAGCACAGCCAGGGCCTCCGCTGAGTTGTCTCGCACGGTAGGGTCTGAGACAGAGAAATACACGCCGGGAATTAGTACTACAATGAGACTCCCTAGCCACATAAAGTGTTATCAAATTAGACAGAGAGAAGATACGATTTTTAATAAACGAGGACTGTATTCCCATGGTGAGCTCCCACACAAGATACCCTGCAAATAAAAATAAGAAGTTAAGAAGGAAAAAAATGACAAGACAAAGAAGAGATAGTAAAGCAAGCACGAAAACTGAAAGAAGTAAAGTTGGCACATCCCAAATGTCCATTTTTAGCAGAGGTAACCTAATATATCTCCTGGGAGTGCCAGTCAATACACAAATCAGATAGATGAACCTAACAAACCTACACCTATTGCTTATTCTTAGCCTCTCAGGAGAAATATGTTGAGAATAAATGAATGCAAAATACAAGAATACACTGATTGAAGAAGTACAAACATGATAAACAACTTGAAATACCGGGTAACAGCGTGTCAGGGTGATGATCGACATGCTTCAGAGTGGCATTATTTTGCAGTGGGATTTATATACATATGCGCTATGCTTGAATGTTGGGATGCTGTTCGATCTACTCGAGATCCAATCGTCAATGGAAGAGTCATTTTCATTTAGTTTCTTCATGTCCATTAGCCGTACATAGAATACCGTCAGAGCTTTTCTAATAATACAATTTTGAATGAACACAGATTCCAAAAATCAATTTAAAGTAAGTTCTCTATGAAGACCTTGTCACATGCTTTCCATCAACACCAGTCACTTGATCAAAAAATTTTCTATCCACAATGGGAAAAGTATTACTAATGGCCGAATTAAAACCTGAATATTTCCAGAACTTTTACTTCAAAATGGGAGATACACTCACTCCAACATGCCATTACAAGTCCTCTGAGTCGCAAGCCTACAACAACAGAACTAAACCACAAAACCCAACTCAGCATCGAGTTTCTGGAGTAAATCTCCCATTAAATCAATAGCAGAAATCAAAGAATCACTGAGAAAAGTAGCTCAAGTACATATCAGGACACAGTAGCACTTTCGGCAAGGGATCAAGAGTAAGAAGTTGAATTTAAGTCAAATTAACAGAAAAGGTAGAATTCAAGTTATAATAATGTAAAAACTCGAAATTCATGTCAGATTGATCGATTGATAATAAGTTAGTTTAAGCTTCCATTACCACAACGAAGATGATCTACGAGAGGAAGGATGAAGGCACCATTTATTATGGAGTTAAGGGAACACGGAATCTAGGCACAAGGTGTGTTGCTGCACAGGATTCCGAGCCCATAGAAACAGAAAGTTAAGAAGGAAGGCGAGGAGCAAGATGAAAGTTGAAGAAGAAATTCAAGGGGGAAAACAGGTCACCAGTAAACCGAAAAAAGATGGTCCTCAACAAAACATAAAACATTTCATTTCAACAAAAAAGAAAGCTTATTTAACTCTCAGCTTAGGATCTTACGTTTTCCCGCTGGGAGCGCTAATTCCCATAAAGATACACTCGCGTATCCCCCTGAAGGATACCATTTATTCAACTTTCGCTCACTTAAAACTTCGTACAAGGAGGTATGACCGAATGAAGTGGTATCTAGGTCTTTCTGTATAATCTATGACAAGAGTTGTAGGATTCAACTCCAACCAAATTTGTCTTCATAGTCAAAAACAAATTAAGAGTACAATGACAACAGTGTTGCAAAAATAAGCTCGAAAGATGAAGACTATGGCAGCAGCAACAAACCTGACTCGTTGAGCGTTCTCAGAAGGTCTGTGGCAAAGGCTTTCACTAATTTCTTATTGAGCACAGCAGGCGTGCAGTAACAGAAGCAACGACCCAAGAATCCTGCCGTCTCAGCCTTCACGTTTGGATTCTTGCTGCCCAGCGCAGACGAAATGGTCTCTTGCAGCGACTCCAGTGATGTCTGAGAAAAACGTAGCATAAATACAGACTCAGCAATCTCTGTTCACGAGCAACTGCTTCCATGCTCTGCCCTAGACGTTGTCCAACTACTTTTTTCCACAACCCAAAATGTTGCCCAACTACTTTCATTCACCAACTACTTTCATTGATGAACTACTGTCATTCACTACCAAAAACGTTGCCCAATTACTTTCATTCTCTGCCCAAGACGTTGTCCCACTACTTGCATTCACTACCAAAGACGCGATGCATAATCGTTTCCCTATGACCTTTGCGTCTGAGGGAATGAAGTCCACTGTTTGAGCAACCATAGGCAAAGTGTTGACAGTAGATTTATAACTTGTCAATTAAACGATGGCAAGAACGAAATGAACTCACAAACCCTACATCACAACTCACTCAAGAGGCAAAATAAAACTCAGGTACACGTTTTGACAGCTTTGAGTCAGCCCATCGCTCTGCTGCTCTGCATCTGGTGACTACATTATGTACAAATATAAGGCATTTGATTACAAGGCCAGCCCAAGGAGCACTGGAATACGACCAGATGACTGACCAAAAAAATCAGAGCTTATCTTGTCTCTCATAAGTAATGATCTATATCTGCATGCTTAGAAAGAGATGAATATGTCTTATCAGATGTCTGGTACTGATTTTTCTAATAGTATGCATTCAGTATTCTTTTCAGCCAACAGTGACACGCTTTTTACACACACTTTCCAGTCATACCGTATTCCTTTGGATAAATAAATTCATTTAAACTTTGGTCCCCCACTAATGCCTTCCAAGTAAAGCACTTTAAAAACTATACACTGTCAACTTATTGTTTATATGTAAACATCATCTCTATACAGAAATCTGCCTCACTTAAGCCAAGGTCCCATTATTCACACTTGTCCTCCTTTATAGATCATTTAAAATTTTTCTTAATTAATGTTTGGAAATTCGAATCTCAATTATGTGCAAATCTCTCTCACAGTTTCTTATGTCAGTGATTCAGTTGTTTTTGAAGCAGTAAAATAAAGTGTCAACTCTGATACATTTCACATAGATTTCAAGATTTCAAAGAAGTCATTCTTTTATGTAACCCCTCAAGGAACCAGTTTTGCTCCAAATTGAACTAAATCCTTGAAATACGAAGAGCAACCAACCGAGAGATAGATTGCGTATCATTAATATTACCAAATTGAACAAAGCGTAAAGACTTTGCCACAAAATCCAAAAATTTTACCAAAAACCAAGCAACAAACCGAGGGATAGACGGCGTCTCATCAACATTACCAAATTGAACAAAACCCAATAATGCGAGGAGCCACCAACCGAAGGATAGATTGCGTCGACGGCTTCACGCAGCGCTGAGACGACATTAGCCTTTTTCTCCTTGAACTTCTCGAGGATGGTCTCCGTGCAGGCGATGGCAAACGGAGAGAATTTCTTCTTCAGGCCGCTCGCCAGACCCGCCACGCACTGCCCCGCCAGGGCAACGATCATCACGTTTGTGTCCTTTGCGATTATCTGGCCAGGTGATAAGGGTGATGTGAACTTGTGTCACTATTTATTACCTGATCAGGTGATAAGGGTGATGTGAACTTGTGTCACTATTTATTACCTGATCAGGCGATAAGGGTGAGGTGAACTTATGTCACTATTTATTACCTGATCAGGCGAAAAGGGTGATGCGAACTTGTGTCACTATTTATTACCTGATCAGGTGATAAGGGTGATGTGAACTTGTGTCACTATTTATTACCTGATCAGGCGATAAGGGTGATGTGAACTTGCGTCACTATTTATTACCTGATCAAGCGATAAGGGTGATGTGAATACTTGGACGTAAACATGTGTCACTTGATTATCTGGTCAAGTATTAATGGTGCATGTGAACACTTGGTGGATGTGATGTGATGTGAATACTTGGAAGTGAACATGTGACACTGTTGATGATCTAGTCAGGTGATGAGAATACTAGGAAGTGAACGTGTGACACTGTTGATTACCTAGTCAGGTGATGGGGTAATGTGAACACTTGGTGGAAGTGAACATGTGTCTCTTGTTGATTATCTGGTCAGGTAATGTGAACATTTGGAAGTGAACATCCGTCACTGCTGATTATCTGGTAAGAGTAATACAAAGATAATTGAAGGAGATCACGTATCCTCACCAAACATCTGATGATGTAATATAAGGGTAACGTGCGGAAAATTCCATTTCATTTACGGAAAATGGAATTGCGTTCTTGTTGAGAATTAGGTCAGTATGTGAAGATATGAACATTTCAGCAAAATAAGAATGGGACTTGGCTGACAATTTGGTCCGGTTAGAAAGTTAATACGGACATTTGATCAACTAATATGTCCCCGAAATGAACAGAGCCCCCAGTGATGAAATTGAAATTATCATTAAAAAGTTTGTGTAGAAAAATATTAATGAAAAATCATGACTATGTAGGTGATAATAAGAACTTTGTTGTGGCCCACAATAGAGAACCCAGCAGTGGTAAAACATTTCGGTTTAATATCATAGAAATCAAGAGTTCAGCCACACTGAGAATGTAGCCCTACAACAACAAAATAATGGTGAAAAACTGATCAAATGATGAACAACAGGTAAGGGTGAGATTGCATATTCCAGTCAGGCAAAAACGTACAAATTCTCTTCCATGTTAAAGTACAGGGCTTCATCTAGTTAAGCTTTGATGAAATCAGAGCTTGTACAATGAGTTATCCAATTTGATTTTGTAATAATTTGTAATGCTGCTGGACTAAATAAAACGTAGATTATTAAATATACAGAATATTCTTACAAACATGTCAAAGAAAAAAGCAATGAAGCGAGTGGGTATCATCTCTGATACCATACACGAGATCAGGTACATCAGATCAGTAGGGCAGCACTGACTGTGGTCTCCAGTAGGGTATCAGAAGCACAATCACCAACCAAATAACGATGCCCATGTACACAGGAATGTCGTACTTCATAAAGCAGTAACTGCACAGCCACCAACCAAATAATGAAGAGCCTGCACACGGCATTACCTTCTTGAGGGCCTTCATGAGATCGTGGTAGTCGCCCGGCTCGAGCTTGGGGTGTTTGGAGAGGGGCAACAGCAGCTCCATGGCCTCCTTCCGCTCCTGCCACTTCTTTGCCTCCACCTGCACACCCATGAGGGTAACCGCGGTTATTTCGTAACTTATGGAAGTGTTACTTTGGTTGTCTGGCTACTGATGTTTGAGGAACTGTTGTCTCGGTTATCTGGTTATTGATAGTGCTGCAACCTCGGCCATCAGGCCACTAATGGTGGTTCAACAAGATGGGCCTAAAGTTCAACATACCTTAGGCACAACAGGAAAATGATGTACGCTGTTCATTTATTTCAGACACTTGTGGCAGTGAAGAGCATTGAAGCCCACAAAAATTTCAAACAATAAAAACACAGACTCGACTGAATTCAAATCAGGAAAAACGTGAGGGATTTAACCTTATCAAAGAAATCGGAGGGCAGTTGAGAAAGGATGTTGACAGGATCCATGAGGTCTGTAGGGTCTATCTCAGCAGGTCCATCAGCCTCATCTGCAAAAAAAAACGTAGCATTGTAGGCAAGTAAAATTGCGATCAAGTCCATGGACGATATTTTCACAAACCCTCAATTTTTGGTTAAGACAATAAAAAAAATAATAACAATAAGCAACTCTTGAAGGACAGTGAAAGCCTCTATGCTCTACTTAACTTACTTAAAACTTGAAAGTGAAGATCAACGACAGTCAGGGCCTTCATTGCAGCTCATTTCTTTAACTATACACACGTATAATAGGGCGGGCAGCAATTGAGTTTCCTGCATGACTACCAAACTCGTCTAGAAAACTAATTTGAAATGCCATCTAAATTACATCATCAGGTAAGCAAAAGTTTCATCAACTCACGTAAGGTTTGCAAACATCAATCCTCTGCTTAGCTCGCATACATGAATAGGAAATCTTTCAGCTCATACCACAGCTCCAAACACCAATGTTCTGCTCAACACACACATACAGCAGTTGAACCTATCACTAAGGAATAAATTAGTTAGCCTACCAGCCTCTTGTACTAAAAGCTTTGCCATACACTGGCGGTAACATCAATTTCCAATAACGGGCGATAACCTCAATTTCCAATAACGGGCGATAACCTCAATTTCCAATATTTGGCGATAACCTCAATTTCCAATACCTGGCGGTATATTATAGTCTGCCATAAAACCAACCTTCTTCGTCTTGGTCTCCGTCCTCATCTACTGCGGCCGCCATCTTCTCCTTGAGCTCCTGCTGCGAGCGCAAAAAGCGAGTCTGTACAGCCTTCTCTCCTGCCAGCTTCTCAAACTCACTCTCCAGTTCGGACACCTGAAGTCAAGAAGGGGAAATTCGACTCAATGGCAAGAAGGAACAACTCGGCGAACTGACAGCGTATAGCAGCTATGAAGATGGATCAAAGACAACAATCCCTTACCTGTGCACTAATTACAAAGATGGGTATCATGAACAGAAATTGCACAAGACAACAAGAGAAGAATGTTATGATGAAATTGTACATGGACCTAGCACTATAGCAATGAAATAGGTCTACACTAAAATGACTAAGCAGTCAATACGATTGCATTTTTATTTTTAAACGTCTACATCTTACACAGGCACTAAACAGGCATTTAGACACAGATGTAATTTAATAATCAAATAAATGGGAATAATAAATGTTTTTTCACGACTGTGGTCAGAAAGTACATTATTTTATTCCCATTTACCGACAAATGAAATACATTCTCATTAGTAACTCTCTGTGTCGTTTTTGTGACCCTTCTGGAAACGTCTGAATCTTGTACAACTGGCCGCATATAATGCCACAGCCTCGGTCATATGACACTCAGCAGTCATCTGACACCCAATAAGTAAAAGCAAAAGTTACCACAGTCCTCTGGCCGCCAACGATGCTACAACCTCGGTCATCTGGCCGCCAACGATGCTACAACCTCGGTCATCTGGCCGCCAACGATGCTACAACCTCGGTCATCTGGCCGCCAACGATGCTACAACCTTGGTCATCTGGCCACTAACGATGCTACAACCTCGGTCCTCTGGCCGCCAATGATGCTACAACCTCGNCCACTAACGATGCTACAACCTCGGTCATCTGGCCACTAACGATGCTACAACCTCGGTCATCTGGCCACTAACGATGCTACAACCTCGGTCACCTAGCCACTAACGATGCTTCAACCTCGGTCATCTGGCCACTAACGATGCTACAACCTCGGTCACCTAGCCACTAACGATGCTCCAACCTCGGTCATCTGGCCGCCAACGATGCTACAACCTTGGTCATCTGGCCGCTAATAATGCAAATAATTTGGTCTTTCAGTCCTCGGTCATTTGCATACTCCCAACGTTATCCCTTTAGTCAGCTGGATTAAATAACAGCCATTATAACATGCATACTAACAATGTCATCCCTTTGGTCACCTAACAGTGCTAACACCTGGGTTAACTGACCGCCATTATAACACCCATATTTTTATTGCAACAACAGAAAGAAGGGAGCAGACCTGAACAGGCTTGAGGGAAGTGAGCTGAGGCTTGAGAGCATCTCCAATCCACCTGTACATCTCGACCATGAGCTTCTTGCCTTCTTCACGCACGCTCTTGTCTCGGTCCTCCAGTAGACGAGAGAACTGCTTCACCAGCGGCTTTGGGGCGATTACTTTTGGGCCAAAGTCCCTGCCACACAAATGCCAAATTGATTGCATGGTTCTCTAACTAGTATTTGTGAGCATGCTAAAAAAAGTTCTCCGATGAACATAATCATTTCATAGATATTGTTTGATGGTACAGTTTATTAAAAAAAATTAAACCAAATAGGAAATCTCTGAGTCGAAAATGGCACACATACAAGCATACCAAGTAGCTTGACCGATAAGGTTACAGTTAATCATTGTTTCTCTATTAGTTTAAAACTCCCTAGCCACAACAAAGGTAATCTCAAATAAGCTATGAGAAGGGACCATCAAGTATGAACTAGAGAAAATGAGAATCTATTCATAAATTGCATTTGCACACAGGATACCCTGTGCAGAGAAACAGCAAGTTAAGATGGATGAAGAAGAAAAGGTAAAGAAGAGATGGTATAAGATATAAAACTGAAGGATGTAAAGTGGGCATGAAAGATAGGCCCTGAAGGCCTATCCATGGCCAAGAAAACCTAATAATATCTCCTCTGGATGCATCAGCCTCCATTGCAAAGGGGACTGGGACTTCTAACCTAATGAACTCAAACCTGTTGCCCATCCTATGCCTTCTGATGGAACTACCACGTTTCAGCCCACACCAAGGTCATCTGCTGAAATTCTTCAAATTGTGGCCTTCTGCCTCCACAGTTGGAATATAGAGGTAATCTACCACTAAAGACACTTAGGTTAGTTATACTTCAAAATACATGCTTAACATTTCGAATTTGAGTCCAATTATTTTTTTTAAAACAAATAACTCAACATTAATCTAAGAATTTAATTGTGACTAATCTAAAAGCCTAGTGCAAGATGCAATGCAAAAACAAAACTTACCTCAGAGCAGATGTGAGAATTCTTACACATGCTGTGACCACTTTGGGGTTCTTGGCAGCAAAGCCTTTAATGAGCTCCTCCTGAACAATGGCGTACTTCTCTACTTCGCAGCACATGAGCAGAACTGCCTCTGCATTGTCAAGGGTGCCGCGACGTGGGCCACCCAAGGCCTTTGCTACAATGCCACTTGCCACATCTGTGACAGTCCTGAAAATAAGAGTAGCAAAATAAAGCATGAATCTTACATCAGAGTATTTAACAGGGGGAGCAAGAAGTAATTGACCCTTTCAATTTGCTAGCTGAGTGCCAAAATAAACCATAAAAATGTTATTCTTTGAAACTAAACAAAGTTTTCCTTTCATTAGCAACTAAGAGTCAGACCACTCTGTATGAGTACACAAAGAACAATAAAAAACTGCTTTATTATACCCAGAAACAAAAAATATTGAACTACATGAGAGAATACACTACTTTTTGTTGAACTATGTTGAAATAAAAGCCTCAAGTTTACACTATTTTAGAAACTGCTAGCCAAATTTGGAAAAATATTTCCATGATTTTAATCCACCAATCCTGAAATAACTAACACCTTGAGAGCACTTGGGGATGCTTCCACCATTACCATAACATTTAGAAAGTCATGCACACAAATTACAGGTTTCTTACACTCTAACATCATTTCCATTAGCACTTTCATTCATCAGCTAGAATCACTCAGCACTCCCTTACTTGGCAGCAATATGTGCATTCTCAGCAAACACCAGAACAGCTTCCAGAGCTTTTTCCTGAGCCACAGCATTGCTGTCAGTGACAAACTTCTTCATAAGAGGAGCAAACTTGGCAAACTCTGGACTCTTCTCATCTGTGATAGTCGGGAAGTATTTGATGCACTCCTCGTAGCCATTCACACGTGCTTTCCATAGCTGAGGAAGAATAGCAAAGATTAGACTTCAAAAAGCAATGGAAGAACAAGCTCTGCTAAACAACATTAATACAAAAATTTGCAATACTTTGATGAGTTTGTTCAAGTCTCCCTAATAGCAACAAAGGCATTCCAAAGAGTGGAAAAGAAGAAGGCACCATTTAGTATGGAAGTCACAGGAATGCAGAATGTAGAATGAATGTCCAAGCAGTAAGTTATGAAGGAGGGCTAAGAAGCAAGATAGAAGGTAAAGAAAAAATTAGAGATGCCAAAAAATATGTATAGGAGTAGACCTAAGAAAGATTGGTCTTTAACCAAACAAAAAAAACTTTTTTCAATAGCATGACCTATTTAACTCTCAGCTAGGGACCTCACAAATTTACAACACTATTTTGAATTTAAGGAATAGCTCTGCAATAAATTACTAATCTAACACGTTAAGCTCATATGAGCCACCCGTAGTACACGGAGGGAATTTTCATAATGCTGTTGACCAACCAGTAGTCATACCCAATTTTCATAGAAACTCAATCAAAGCAAAATGAAGGCACAATTCAATTAATCTTTGCTATATTTAAAATTGCTTACTACAATTGATTTCAAATTTGAGTTGAATATTAAACTTAAGCTTGACCCTTGAATATTGTACTTGCTTGACCCTAACATGTTAAAAAGATTGATATTCTCATATTAACTTTGTCCTGAAAACAATGAAGTGAAGCTCATTTTATTCTATAATAAAAAAGTTTCATCATACGTTTGTCTTTAGTTTATACTGGCAAAGAAATTTCTGATTTTGATGCATGGAACATGTGCTGGCTGCTATGCCAAGACATGATTGACTTTGAGAAACAAAGATGTTCAAAGAGAAGAAGGATGACGGCACCATTTAGTATGAAGTAAATGCAGTATCTAGGCACATGGTGTGGTCCCAGATAAGATCTCCAGCACATGAAACAGAAAGTTGGAAAAGAAGGTTCTAAATCAAGATAAAAGTTAAAAAAGAAAACACGAGATGCTGGTAAACAGACAAAAGTGAACCAAAAGAAATCGTCATCAACAATTCAAAAAACACATTAATTTGACAAAAGGCCTACCTAACTCTTACCTTTGGACCTCAAATTAATCTCCCTGGAAGTACTAATTCCCATAGATTCACTAGTTACAGCCTCCTAATAAGAGTCAAGACATGATTGCAAGTATTTGATCACAGGAAAGAAAAAAAAAAATAATGTAATGAACTATCATAAGCAATGCACAATTTTGTCAACTAATTTTAAAAATAAATTGAAGATAAATTTACAAATTACATACCTTGTGAACACACCGCTCATCGAGTGGTAACTTCAAGTATTCTGTATCCTCCATGGTAAAATTTATTTATAACCTAACATCTAACCTGAAATATTGATGTTTATTGATTAATACTTCTTAAAAAAAAGAATACCAGCCATCTCAATCATGCTTAAACATCAAGAAGATTTTGAACAAGTAGGAGCTTATTTTTTATCTGCTTCTTAGCATGAATCAGTGATCAGATGTACAGGTCAAACTAGATTAAAATCTTGTACTCAAGGAACAAAAATTGCATCAGAAGCCAAAATTTGACAAAAAAAATTTAGTAAATAACTCAAGGAATTCAGAAGAGCAATTATTTTGACTCATTCAAAGGAGCATACAAAAACTAACAATGAATAATTGTAATAATGCACTTAGGAAGAGTACTTTATTTCAAGAAATACTAATCTTAGCACCAAGTGAATTAAAAACGGTAAATTTTCAGAACATACCAATGGATTTTCAAATTTTTGCTGCTTGTTTTAAGGTAATGACATCAAAATAAACAACTTTTCTTCAATGCATTTTCTGTTGCATTTACGTTTTTAACAAGTTGTAGCAGTAATATAACAGAACTTAACTAATTTAACCCATTCAAACGTAACTTATCCTAACCTAACGTAACGGTATACGTTTTGCAAAAGAGGAGGCAGGTCGATAAGGTTACAGGCCCAGAACAAACAGCAACACAGATGAAGAGAGATACGCTAAACAGTGACAATATATAATAGTATCAACTCAGCTGTACGACAACTTAAACAACAATAACGCCATGATGTAATCCATTTGAAAGAGGAAAACTATTAAGGAAGACGGAAATTACCTTACCGCTATAACTCTTTAACTAATCATTTGAGACGAGAAGTGTATAGAACAAAAGTTATTCATTGTAATTTCATTAACATTATACAAGCAAAGAAATTCCAAAAATCGATTAGTGCATTGTTTTGAAATAAAACCAAAAAACTAAGAAGCCAAAATTACTAATGAAAACAAAATGAACAAATGCAATTCACTTCAGCTCATCAGACATGAGAAAAAAAGTACTGATGTATTTTAGAAATGATGCTCAAATGTAGTCATTTCAGTAAATTTCACATTTTAAAATAAAATTAAAAGTTTGGTTAAAACACTATTATAAATGACTAAATTTTGAGATGTTGATCATTTTAATGAGCACTATATCAACATTTAAGGTACACCAAATTCAACACAATTGTTTTTTTTATAACACAACCAATGTTTTGTAAATAAAAAATAGTAGTGAGATACCACAAGATAAAAATATGGCCAAATCCTATCCCTCCCAAATTTAAAGTGAAGCAACCTTGTGTTTGTGCTAGGTCAGATGCAGCATTGCTGCAGATAGCAATAGTTGCAGTTCTGATGGTAAAATGAAGTGAACAGATCATGAACAGTGTGCCCATAAAATGACTATTATTTCTTTACTTATTATACTGCAATTTTCATTAGCAAATTTGTAATATAAGGGCATAACTCTACAATAAAAATACTTTCACTTTGTTGAATAAACACACAATGGTATGGTACTTCCCACAGTGTTTATTCAAATCAACACTAGCATCAAAACAAAATTTGTGAGTTTTTGTATAACCTACTTTATTTTGCATCACTGCTAATGAACTAAATGACACATTATTGAAACAACTCAGTTACACAATTCATTGAAGCAACCAAGTTTATTTTTCATCAACAAAACAAGTTGGATCGTATCTGACAGAGAAGGACTTGAAGAATCAAAGTCTAATACCAAACATGGAGATTTGAAAGCTCTTGTTTTCATACCAACATGAATTTTGAAGAAATCATTTCATGGAAGGAAAGATTCATAAAGTCATTTTACAATAAACTATGACAAAAATAGTTAAATCGAATTTTCAATCTTACTAAAAAAAATTAATTATTGATCTGACAACTAGAATGTAAAATACTACAATAGAGAAACATTTTCACCGAATTCCACTATCAGTTTATCAATTCCATATATTTATAACTCAGCACATTAAACCCTTTGACAATGCCTTCTTGCGCAAACTGAGAGGAAACTGACATAAAATTTATTTAATAGAGGTGTAACGAGAAATTAACGATATATTAGGCCGTAGTTAACTTTCTGCTTCTGTTTTTGGCACTAAGAAAATTTTGCAGTTAGTCATCACAGGCCTTGGACAGGACGAGCCTTGATTTAGTAGACAAGACCAAGCTCTCACTTAATCCATTCATAAAGCTTTCTCAAAAGAAAAAATGCTCAATATAGCAAAACCCTTTCGACAATAGTTAGAATTCTAAATAGCAATAACAGTATTTTAAAGTCCCACTCTGAAGTTATGGATCAATTCATTTCCAAAACAGAAAGTTCGTTAGAGCAGTTTGGACACACATATGTTGCAAATTTCTTTGCAATACCAGAACCTCATATGAAGAGACAGACCTGTGGTATTTAGTCGAATTCAAGCGTTCAAAAAAGTACATTGCTCAGTTTTTTTGGTGAGCAGATATTGAAAGTGTTTTGTTATTTTTTTCAAGTAAAACTTTTCATGAAATATGAAGATGAATTTTTATTCACTATTCACACCCTTGTACTTTAATGATGAAACAGCCTTGTCATGTCATTCCTAAAGTAAATCTAATTATGAATTAAACTTACCAATTCAATGATAATGACCAGTGTTACTAGAATTTTAATGAATTCAACAAAAATTTATCTGGATGTATGAATCTTGAACAAAACGTTATTGGTTGGATGTACAGGTTTTCACGTGATGAATAGAAACATTAAAATAAGTTCAAATAATCTTCCTAATCTATGAGTTTACATTTGTTTTAACCTGAATGAAAAGCTAATAATCAATTTTAAGGGCTGCATATATGCAGTGTTAAAATCTAGAGGTCTGTTGTGTTTCTTTGAGATAATTGTAGTTAAAACTCATACTAACTGCTTCACAATCTTGCACCTCCTTAACAACATAAACTCCTTTCAAATATCTTACGGGAATTGTAACATTTGAAAAAAAGACACAGTCAAAATTATTCGCATAGGCAACGCCCGTTTAGAAGCAAACTGTATTTATTTATCACACATCACGTTTCCTGCACTTGATTGACTTATTAAGAAGTACTAGCCAATGGCATTCTAAAAAATCAATTACATGACTGACCGCTTACTTAAAGTTTCTTTGTTTCATTATCTCATCTCGAAAATGCATTATGTAGTATCTATTGGCTTAAATCGTATAATGAATTATTTTTCATAAACGAAGTTATTTTGTATTTCTGTACGATGGCGATCACCTAACTGTAAACAATTAGCAGGTACTGAACTGCGCATCAATAAAATCAATGAATAGTAAATACCACTACGACCTTCAAACATTAGCGTAATTGTTTATTTCATTGTTTTATTTTTGGAATATTCATTCCATACAATGATTTTGTTAGCCGTGTGTAACAATTTTTCCCATTCTTCACTATCGAAAATTTTTTATCCGCAATATCTAGGTAGGTGAATTCACAAACTTGTGTGGTGGAGCACACTCCACACGATTTATGTGCACGAGTTTCTGTGTACTTAATGCTGTATGTGGGCACGATAAGTTAATTGCAGGTTTCTTAGTTGATCTTTTTGGATAGTTATTTACTTCCACTGGTCATTGTTTCAACATTAAGTATCAGTAACTATTGCATAATCGAAGTGCTCATGTGCCATTGTAAGTGGAGACTCTCCTCCAAGCGCACGCGTCAATGTTCAAGGAAAAAATTATATTTGAAACGGTAGTTTTGAAAAAAGTTCGAACCGAATGTATTACACGATCGGATGTAAAAAATGCCTTTCCATGAAAGTTTATAGTTGAGAAACAAGTCATAAAAAGCATCCTCATAACCATGCCAATGGTTGAATGAAAAATCAAAAGATGACCGTAATGATATATTTCCCGCTTTGTAAGCTCTAAATTTGAAAACGCTGATAAATATTGGCTTGAAAAAAAAAGTGAGACGTTGATAGGAACACTGTGCACGACATCTGTTTGCACAGACATACGATCGAGTTTGGAGGATAGTCTCCATGTAGATAGGCACTACTATTTGTATGGCCGTCTCTATTTGCGTTGATATGTGGCGACTCATTTGTTATAAGTGAAGCCTGCCCTCTGAACTATCATGTTTACGTACATAAGGACTACTCTCTAAGCTAACGTTGGCAGTGGAAACTACTCTCTAAACTAGCATGTCAATGTACATGGAGATGTAATGGTGTGCTAGGCGGACTAGGTAATATCCACACTGCACCCACTATCGATTACGACTTGCTTGAGCTAG
>JACJUY010000144.1:61101-72662 GCA_014220935.1 Platorchestia sp. MABIK
TAAATTCCTCGATCCGTCGTCATTCCAATACGACGTCCACCACATTGTGCATAAATTCCTCGATCCGTCGTCACTTAATACGTCGTACCTCTATGCGAACTATACCTGCACTTAATGCTAGGAACTCACTGGCTCACTTGCCTTAGTGCCTCTATTGCCATCACACTTGACACTACTCCGCCACCAAGGAGCTTGCCAGGCTCTGCCACGTCCGGGATACGGAACCTTTTCAGTCAAGAGTCCTTCGGCCCCGACTGAGTCTGCAACCAAGCCTCAAGAGATCGTGCCATCTCTCTTGCTGGCGCACTAATAAATTACAAAAAGCTGAGTACATATGCCAAGTCATTTTCCTTCCCGCGCTAGCTCAAGCAAGTCGTAATCGATAGTGGGTGCAGTGTGGATATTACCTAGTCCGCCTAGCACACCATCACAGACGTAAGGACGGAAAGATTATTTTTACAAGAGTCAAATGCTCAAGTTGCGCTTTATTTCATTTGTCTGCTTATGTTTTTAACTTTTTCTATTCCCAAAAATGCCCTCTGGGATAGTGATAGATCTATTTTTGAATCATTAGGCAAGTGCTATAAATTTATTCATTTATGAAATGTGGTTCAGCGTTGGCTGGTCGCTGAGTGCTCGTCATAGCCGTGTGTGTAGCGGACCTGACTCCGTGCGGGGAGACCCGGGTTCGAGTCTCGGCGCTGGTGGCGATTTTCTCTGTTGGGTCTAGGAGAAAAATTCTAAGCACAAGGCCCCACTCTCCCCAGGTGTCTGAAATGGGTACCGGTCTTGACCGGGGGAAAGCGTCATGGCGTCCTGGTGTTAGTTATAAGGCATTTGAAGAGCCAATGTAAAAGGTGATATATATCATGCTTCAATTGGAAATAAAGCATCCGTAGATGCCGATGTTTGTTTGTCTGAGCATTAAGTAAGATGTTTAAAAGGCATTGCCATCGTTTGTCCTTTCATCTTTACTTATATCTCTCACTGTCTAGTTCTGTGTTTGTAATTTATGAAACATCAGCACATGTCTTACGACAATTGTATTTTGAAAAAATCTTCGATACAGTATTCAATGTTCGTGTTTGCTGAAAAATTATTTAACTAAAGTCACAATTTAAAAAAAATTTGAAAAGGAAAACAATGCTGAGAAAATTCTCCTTTCATTCGAAATCCTTTCAGAGTCAACATCCATCATTATTTTAAAATCAGTAAAACGTAGTAGGAGGAACAATTTAAAATTCCATTGGCTAGACTCATTTTACTCATCTCAATAGTATCGTAAAAATTCATTGATTTCAAAATAAATTTAATCTAACTACGAGTGAACAAATCCTCTATGAGTTTTATGTAGTAAAAATATGACGCTACAGAATTGTTTAGCTGAGAAGAAATCAAGCGACTACGGACTTTCAGCAGTAACATTGCTCACGTGCAACGGTAAACGTAGTTATTGTGCATAGTATACTATTTATATATGACCGTTGGTGGCCGAAGAGGCTTGTAAAGATGTGGAGTTACTGGAGAAGCGATATGAATAGAGGTAGATTATAGCCGAAATAGAGGGCCTGTTAGTCAGCGAAGATAAATATAGGTCTGCGAATTATACGTGATTTAAATTGTGTACTGATGTCGAAGTGTCGAGTGCTTGTAGTTAGTATGTTCGTTCTTGAATTTGGTGTCCTTTCAGCAGGCTCATTTTGCATGGATTGACACCAAGTGTGAGAAAAGAACAAAGTCCATTGTTCTGTACTTCTACTGAAATGACTTCTCTTGTTACGTAAGTTTTGTGACAATTGTTTTGTTTCATGTGTTGTTATTCTGTGTTCAACTTGGATGAATTGAATTCAAATGAGATTTCGGTAATTCTAATTGTTTGGTCATTTAATTTAAAATGAAATTCATTTTGAAAATTGATTTACCTAATGGTAATGAAATAATGATCTAATGATAATGGTTTAAAATTAATATTATTTAGATTTTTTTCAAAAGGTTCATAGAAGTCCTAGTAGTTATTGATAATTTTGTTGCTCCATGGCACAATAATAGTCTTGTACTTTTCATTGAGATGTACATTTGTGTTCAGATTTCAATACCTCTAATTTTTTCTGTTGATCTTCCCAACGTGGACGTAAAATAAGGTCAATATTGATTTTGATGCGCTCACGAAAATTAAAAATTTAGTTTCCAAGAATCGGTAGAAGAACACATTTAAAGACGTTCACAAGAATGACATTTTGCTGGCTAATCTGTAATTTTTGGGATATGACAATAGTTATGTTCAGATAAGAATAACATTATGTAATTGGTTGCATAGCAGCCGCATTTTTGGAGCACGCCCACTTTTTTGGCAGGAAAAGCATTGGTTTGGGTAAGTTATGATAAGCTATTTTAGGTTTAATTAGATTTGTTTAGGTTAGTTCATTTACTAACCTAACGTTACCTAACCTTACCTAACCTTACTGATTTTTACGTCAATACCGAATTACAGCAAATTGTTTCCTTCAGCTTTATATTCAACATTCCTATAACTTCAAAGTTGAATAACTGGAAAATTATATATCAGCAAACACAACGTCATTTACATAAAAGGTTCTTAAATGTGCTCCTTTAGTGATTTGTGGAAACTAAATTTTTAATTGCCACAAGTGCATAAAAATCAATATTGATCTTAAATCATGCTATTCCTAATAATAATCTCAACTTAACTATTTTCAGTTTGGTTTTTGTCATTCACTGCATTTGAATTTCTTAATTTGTCATAAAAGCTGACAGTTTGTACGATTGGTTTGGTTAAAGAAAATGGGTTTACTTTGATGATAATTTAGAGATAATGAATTATGCACAGAAACCAGAAGGTGAAATAATATGAGAAAAACAGACAGATAAAAATATATGTCATTTCTACCTGTGGAGTGGACTGGTAAAGAAACCAATATTACAGATATGCTTAACAATCATTTCCAGCTATTCAAAAAAAACTTTCGATGAATGCATTTAAAAATTATGCAATTATAAATATAATGCTCTCTTCATTTGGAATTTTTACACAATATCCAATTAAAAATCAATGTTTTTTATTTTTTTTATAAAACAAGTTGTAGTTACAGTTAGTGCAAATGTACTTAAATGTACTATTTAAATTGGATGATAAAATTAATCATGGAAATTTTATTTATCATATCTTTACTTAATATATGAAAATGGAGTTTATATCAAAAAGAGTTTGTGCTATAAATTTAAGATGCTTTTCTCAATTTTAGGTCATTCCTTGTAAAAGATTTTATGAATAACAGTAGTTATTATAAAATTAGGATGTAATTTTAAAATTAATGAACTCTAAATAATGAAATAGGAAATAAAGTTTAACGATATTTTGATAAAATTGCCTACATATTGTGTTGTTGATACTGTTCTAGATAATGAAGCACATCTTTTACTTGCATAAAGGGAAGTTCATTAAAAATTTCATAGCAAAATATAAAATTCTAAACATTTTGTGAAGGTTTCGGAATGAATCCCATCATCAGCTAAAAAAACATGACATGAAGTAAATGTGATCATTTACAGGCACTTACAGTTCATGAGATTATAAAAATTAGATGGAAATGCACAACGGGAAAGAGCTAGACGTATTGTTGAATGCTGGTCTACCCTTTAAAATATGTAACAATTTTAAAATGCGTACATTAGTGAAACCTGACCTTTGCCCAATGATTTAAAAATTATTGTTGATGATTATTGAATTGCTGTTGTCTGCATGAATACAGATTGCAGAAAGATGTGGGTATCCTAACCTTGATCCTGTGCGGTAGCTGACTCCCCTATGCTCTGCGATCCTCTGTCCTAGGGTGCGACCGGGCAACTGACGTATGTGGATGCACACTGTGCACAACTGTATTCATGAACAATTGAGGATTGCATCACAATGGGAAGTTTTTTCTTGAAACTGAAAAAAGATCTAATACAAAAATTGTTTACAAAATATCATGCAATTTAATGTTAAAGTATTTAAGCACAAGAAATTTCAGCTCGTCCTTAAGTTTTTTTGGATTGAGTACCAAAATACGGGAGAGAAATGTAAAGCTTATTATTAGGGTCAGTGGTGGATGGAAAACAATTAAGCTTTTTAGACAAAAACTGCTTCAACTGGGACTTACGTAAAGTAACTTGTTATCCATTTTTAAAGAAAATTTTTTGAGGTTTTGAAATTCAAAATGCATTATCGTAAAATTGTATAAAATAAAGTAGGCACGGCTTAAAAGCATCTTAATGTTATTCAATTTTAATTTTAAAGGTACATAAACTAAAACTCAAACCTAGTCCAGAGAATGTTGCTTTCCTATAAATGGATGTTTGAAATTTACCATTCACTTTACTAACTGAACAATCAAGGAAAGGAATTTTGTTGTTCTTTCAATTCATTGTAAATTTCATAAAAATGTGCTTAGAATTCAGAACATTAAGATGCATGAGATTATTCTTTGATATGCAAAAAAGTATTACCAATGTTCTGCTGATAAATCACAGATTTAATATCAGCAGGACAGTCATCTAACCAGATTTTGTCATAATTACACATGAAGGTGTTGATGTAAGTAGATCCTAATAAAAGGTCTTAAAAAGTAATATACTTCTAATGTTATCATAAAACTTTTTGTTTTGAGTTTAATGAACCTATCTTATAATCTTCTCTTTGATGTTCAATAATTTTTGATATAATTATTAATCTGATAAAAATTTTTGTTGGCCTATCATTGAAATTTTTCTCTTTGCAGAGTTTACAATCTTGTTCAAAATGCAAACATCATTTCAAAAGCTGTGTATTAGGCCAGAGTCAGGCTTTGCCTATGACAAAGGCAGCATGGTGCAACTCACCGAGGGAGGCTCTTTCAGTGAAATGCTTGTAAAAATTACCTCAAAATGTGATACGAGTCTTATGCTTTTATCTTCCTACAAAGGCCCAGTCAAAAATTTTGCCATCAAGGTCATTGGTATCAAATCACAAAATACATCATCCATGACATCTACAGTACTATCAGGATTTAAGAAGGGCTTGTCATTTTTGAATGGTAACTCAGAAGCTCCCCTGGCCTCTGAAGAAGAGCAAGTTGCAGAAGCATGGGAAAAGATTGAAACTCAGGGTTACCATGGCATGCAAGTCCTGACGCTCATTGACTCTGAAATGTTGCCGGACAATGAGTGTCGTGAGCTCTACAACTTGTGGCAGTTTGTGACCATCACCTTGCAGAGCATCAATGCTTACTACATGTTCCAGAAGCCTGCTAAAGCTTTCCAGTATGATGCTGACTACAGTTTCAAGCAGCTCATGCAGGCTTATCCAGTTGCTGACTCGTTTGCTCTTGCAGTCCTCTGGCAATTTGAGAATGCAGGACGTACTGGTGAGTTTTTGCAATATTATTTTTACTACTGAATAATTTTATTTCTCTGATATTCTTTTTAATATAACCTGAAATACAGTGTGCTATTTATTTTGCAAGTTTGGATAGTAAACCGATTTGAATGTAAGAATAGCTGAGTTGGTTATCCTAGAAGCAACAATTCTACTTCAAAGTGTCAGTAATCATAGCTATACATTGATGTGTGAAATGATCTGAATAGTTTGTTGGTTTAAATTGTCATTTTATTTTGGGCTTCATTTGTTATAATGCTGTTTAAAATTTGAGAAAGTTACCATTCAACTGCATACAACCTTACATCAATTGTGCTGTAAAATTGAATTATTGTTCAGGTTAATTTACACTTTGACCACAATGTGCACCACTGGTGGTTCATGGGGCGGGAATTTTCACAATGCTGCTGACTGACCAGTAGCCAAAAACTTAATTTTCACAAATACTTAAAGACAACTATATGAAAGCATGATCCAGTTAATGCTTGCTATTTTCAACATTATTTATAACAATTGACTTTAAATTTAAGTTGAATGTTAACCTTCAGTTTTACCTGTTGCAGTCAAAGTGTTAGGGATGAGTCATAAAAACTTGGTCAGTATCAGTTGAGGTGACATAATCCATGGGAAAGTAGATTGGATGCATACATCTCTGATGATACAATGTTTCATCCCTCATGTTTTGTTACCTACCTTGGTTTTCTTGAGCTACCTATGTTTGAGTTGGTAGAATGCTTTTGGCAATTGAGTGCTGTATGGCTTTACCACATTTTAGTGTGGACCAAGGAGCATTGGGTATGTAGCAACATGATTTTATTAGTTCAAGAAGTATCGGCCTCTTTCTGGGATATTTTTAGAGATTTATCAAACAGTACATATCGGAGACCAAGGACTCCTCAGGATGCATGAAGGATTTCATAGCTGCAATCAGGATGGCGTGCTGTTAGTGGTCATCTTACTGTATATAGTGGTACCTCGGTACTCGACCGCCTCTATACTCGACAAAATCAGTGCTCGACCAAAAAATTTGAGTAGAAAATGCATCAGACTTCGAACCGATTTTTGGTACTCGACGAGCCGAGTCGACCCGAACGCGCTCCTCGGCCCTTCTCGGCCAGCGGGTAAGCGTAAGTTCGACTCGGACCACCAGCGGAGTATGACATACGCCGTTTGTTCGAGTATTTCTTCCCAGATTTAAACTTTTTCGTGTTGCTCTAGCTCTAGGAAAATTGGTTTTGGTGTTCGAACAAATCGGTGCTCGACCACCACCTCAGAACGGATTGTGGTCGAGTACCGAGGTACCACTGTAGCTTGGTTGAGTTCAAGATTCTTGATGATAATTATACTGAATTACTGCAGAGAAAGCAACACTTGTTGAACAAATCTGGTTTTTAAAATTGTAATTAGGCAGGTAATATTTGTCATTCTTTATTTCTCTTTTTTCTCTTCGGAAACTAGATTGGAAGATTGGACTACCAATATATCCACAATTATTATATGTTCTCAGGAGGATACAACTATTGTATCTATGAAAATCAGCACTTCCAGTAGGAAAATGGGAGGGCCCATGCTGACGTTAAGATGGCCTTCTTGTGTTGCAATAAAATTTATTTATTGTAAAGAACCATCTTTTTTTGTTCACTGCTGTGCTATGTTTAAGCCCCTTTTAATTTTGTTCTTCAACTTTTACCTTGTTTCAAAGCCTCCATTTTTAACTTACTGTTTTGCACAGGGATCTTCTGTGAAAATATGTCTTGAGTGCATAGATTCTGCATTCCTTTAACCCTTTCCTATTTGCTGGCACATATGTGCCCCAGTAATTTCATTAGTTTACAAACATGATGTGTGTCCCATTAGTCAAAGGCTCGTGATTACAAATGGGACAAAAATATCCCAATTTTAAAAGAAAGGTAATTGAAAAAAAAACTGACATCTTCTTAATAGCATCTAATAGTATTACATACAACTCCAAAACATTGTTGAGAAGTTCCTTGTTTAAGCAGGGAAAACTAAACTTTGAAAGGGTTAACTCCATATTTAATGTTGCCTTAATCATTTTCCTCTTTAAAATGCCGTTGTAGTGGTTAAGGAGGCTTAAACTAACTTACCTAACTATGAAGTGTGGCTTGTGTACTATGCTCCCAAATGAATGAAACATTTGATCATTATTTTGATATTCTCAATTTTTATTGATTTATGTTATGATTTTCTTGCCTAGTTCATATTTTTAAAGTGCGTTGGAAATGTTTTCCAGGGTCAATTCGTGCAACACCCATCATTCGATCAACGGCGTTTTCCGACACAACTTCGTCCCCATTGTTTGCATCACCTGCTCGCTCTTCCCGCACTTCTGAAGTGACAAAAAGCAATCAGTTTACCAGGGTACCTCTGGAATCTGTTACTACTACAACCACCACCACAACCACAAAAAGGAAGCTATCAGGGATGCTCAACAAGTCAACTACGTTGAGTGATCAATTCTCACCTAAGCAAAGCAGACGTGCCACACCTTCATTTAGGGTTGAACAAGAGGAGCAAGAAGATGATGATGATGAAGATGAAGATGAATTTGAGTCTTTTTCATCTCGTGAGGCAAGTCCTGTACCAGAGTCGACCAACTCCAGGGTTCTAAGTCCTATTGATGTTGTTGCTCCATCTGGAGCCTTGGCAGCCAGAAAGCAAAAGCTAACGTCTGTTACACCTTCCCGAGTTTCTGCTACCAGAAAGCAGAAGCCAGCATCTCCTGTATTTTCACCACCAAAAACTACTTTGCTTAATGCTCCAACTTTTGGAGCTACTGAGCCTGTCACAATCCAAGAGCCTGAACCTGTTCCTGAAGTTACAGTACGAGCTACAAAGAGGACCACCCGCAAGAAGGCAGGAGCTGCAGTTGCGGAGGACTCTGCTCCTGAAACACCTGCAGCCCAAAAAATTAGAGCAAATCTTAAAAAGTGAGAATGATTACATTTAGTTATTAGTAGTGAAGACCAAACTCAGTTTTGAACTTCCAAACAACCACTCTCAATTCTAAACTATTTGAAGTAGAAGCTAAATTAACCTTGATGATAGAAGGCTTGTTGTTGAACTTGTGATTGCAGTACTTGTGTGGTATACCAGTGGAATTAACACCCACTTTTGTTTTCATCGTATGTTCCTACTTTGAATTGAATGCCATACATGCATAAGGTAATTGGGGTACTGCCATTTACTGCACTGTACCTTACTGGATATACCCAACTCTCCTTCTAGTTTTTCATCTTTTCAACCATTGTATTGTTATGTGTGTGGTATTTTTTTTGTGTTTGAAGTTTGTCATAGCCTCTGAAAAAAAAATTGAAAATCTTACTTAGCGTCCAACTCAGTGAAGAGTATTCTGTTAACCAGCAGAGACACCAAGGGCGAACTCTCACACACACACAAACATCGTCTCACATCTCAAAAAACACATACACACACATACTGTTGCACACGGACACACACACACCTTCCCACACACACACATTTACACAAACACGCACACACACACACACACACAAACACAAATATATACATGCACATGGACATGTAAAGCACACTTATCAAATCACCACAAAACAGCAGCAACGCAATGAGACGCACCATCGTCTCAAATAGCAGAGCAATAAATACATATTTATTCAATGCCATTCACTTCAATTTCTATATTCTAGTTTCAAACACCACAAGCATTTCATTTAGCAATAGCAATATCAATCAATATTTAGCAATATCAATTCATTTCATTTAGCAATATCAATGTATTTCACTCTAAGCAGTATGTTGAACTTTGAAATGCCAAAAGCATTGCATTTGTCAAAAGCAATATAAGTTACCAATATCATAACAGCAACACAATTTGTTAATGCACCAATACCATCTGAAAGCAACTGAAACGTAACCTAACGTTATCACCAACAAAGTGGTGAGGAATCATTATGCCAACCCATTTCCATGTAAAACACAACCAAAACGAAACGATCGTACCCTCATTTATGGTATTACATTACACTGTCACACCCTGTCCTAACACAATCAAAAGTAATATAACGTACATCACCCAACCTCACCTAAGGTAAGGTCACCTAACCTCAACTAACGTAACATTATATAAACTAACCTAAGCAAACCTAACTTCACGTAACTTCCTCTAACGTAACTTAAGTTAACATATCCTGCACATAAATACGGTGAACTAACCTACTCGACCTACTTTTAACTCACCTCCATATACAACTCAACTACATTAATCCAGGGTGCCCTGTCCTGTTCTACTTTCGAAATTTCGGTCCCAGATATTTTACCCGATTCGATTCTAACGCCTTTGCCCTAATTCTTCACGAATTCCCAACCTTTATGAACGCTAACGTTCTTTCATCCAACTGACGACCACTCACTATCCTAACATTAACAGCGACAGTGCGTTCCATAACTACTTCCGCAGCGGAGACGTTCAGGTTGCAATATTTTTCCGTTAAATTATGAATTAGGTTCTGGTTCAACACGTTAAAAACCTTTTCTCAAGAAAAATTTTGATAAAACACATCAATTTCGATTTATTCATACCTTTACATATCACTACGCTTTCGCTCAGTTTCGAAAATGACAACTTCACTTCGTTTTAATAAACACTTCATAAAATCCAACCTTAAAGAGTCAATAGAAATTCGTTTTCACGAATAAATTACGTCAGAGGGATGTACATTGGAAAACATTACATCAAATGTTATTCATTTTGCGAAAGGCTCGTTCACAATACTCAAACCTACTGCAGTCTAGATCTTGACTGTCGAAACACCTTCAAGAAACACTAATTGTGAGCAATACTGCTTACCAACAAAGCACTATACGTCCAACAGGAACTTTATTCGCGGTCAACTACAAAAAGTTTCATTACTTTGCATAAAAATTGGGAAGAGGAATATTAAACGCGCTGTCGCGCTCTTAACTTGAGGACCCAAGAAATAAATTCTTCATTTTCGGACCGCTCGCCGAGATCTGAAGCTCTCGCCGAGCGCAAGCGTTTTTGCCTGGAAGTCAGTAACTGCCAAGAAAAAACTCATTAACTCACAATCACTTAGAAACCTTAAACAAATTTCATGAGCATTTCGCATTCCTTAATAATTTTGGGTCTACTGTCCCCTTCACTAAAACCTAATAAAGTATAAGTATCATGAAATTCATCTCTTCTTTATCACAAATTTCACTTTGCAATTCCACATAGATTAAGAAAATATTTTATCGGAACATATTTCTCCCATTTCTAAAACGAATGCTTCTGTTAACATCAGCGGCTATAGGTTCGAATCAGTGCAATTTACCATTAGACATTACTTTTGAAATATTTCAGGAACATTACCAATTTCCACCTGTTTCTATTCCTATACTTCTATAATGGATCGATATATAGAAGAATCCTTTATGAAGGCTGAATGAAAATGTACAAATTGTTCACAACATTTCAGTTATACCATTCGAAATTCCGTGAATTACATCATTGAAACACGAATAACCACTACAAAATGTATTCGCAATCGGGGACACACATTCACCAAATGTTACCCATCAGTTAGAGCTTTAAAATGTACTCAAACTGAGATTTCCTGAAACTCACACATTCCACGTGAACGATTTTGAGACTTTCAAACAACGAGTTTTTCTTATTATTGGGGCACGAATTTGTCGTGTAATCTTCTAAAGTTTCTTGTCCTAAAGATCATGAAACTTTCTTTCCCAATCATAGAAAATAATGAGAGAAATTTTAACGCAAACTACCCTCATTAGAAAATTAATCGTTCGATCAGAGCATATTTCGACAGGAACCATTTTCGTCGAGTTTCAGCCCAAAAAAACCGAAAGATTTGTACCAGTACGAGCTTTTTTAAGCTACGCAGTGAAAAGTCCGGAACTTGATCTTTAACCTTTTTCAATTTCAAATTTAAAACGTCAAAGTAACTCGTTTACATTACAACACAAATACGAACAAAAAGCTCTGCCGCACAAAAAAACAACTTGCCTGTTACATTTCTAGAAATGACGAAATTGAAGTTCAAAACCTTGGAATTTCTTCTGATTTACGAAGTTTTCAGAAATGCGTCTTGTTTTCGTTAGTAACGATAATCGTTGGACATAA
>JACJUY010000144.1:73484-136375 GCA_014220935.1 Platorchestia sp. MABIK
TTGCATCAGTACAGCGTTTCTCAAAGCCCTGAAGGGGAAATAAGGGGGCGTTATGGGGGCAAGAAAAATCAAAATCACGTGCAAATCCAGTTTTTTTCACATTTCTCAAAAACCATTCAAGGGATCCTAATAAAAAAAACCTTTTGAATTCTCCAGTTAATAACAAACAAAAAGTGTTAAATAACTTTTTCTTCTCCGACGTACCGTTCTCTCATATTTTTGGCTTTAGCGCGATTTCAGGCGAAAAATTTTTTTTTCAAAACCTTCTTTTGACAAAACTATCAGAGCTGTTGCTTCATAAACTTGATAGGTGTGAGAAAAAGCTTTATTGTACAAGCTATCAAGTTTTGAAATCTATAGGCGAATAAACTTTGCGAAAACTGGTCTCCAAAGTCAACCCTTAAAAAAACGCGTTTTTTGACCCAAACTTAAAAGGTTCATAAAATGTTTTCCTGACCATTTAGAAACCCCAAGATTCATTTTAAGGTATTTGAACATTTTTTCTTTTCGATTTTTAACTACTTGAAAGCTCCCGCGGTCGATCAAAAACTTTCTCTATGTTTCGGTGAGACCTATTTTGATTTTGAATTTTTCAAAAAAAATTCAAAGGCTCGTCAAAACCAAACTTGAAACATTTTATCTGTCGCTGATTTTATATGTTGTAGAACTTTACAAAATCTACAAACCATCGAAATTTGAGCTGTCCAAAAGGGTTAGTTTGGCCGTAAAAAATGTCAAAAAATGCCAAAAAATCGGACAAAAAACCAATTTCCAACTTTGAGGTCACATTAAAGTACTTTTTTATCAACTTTTCGACATGCGGACGGTACTGGCATAAATTTCCACATTTTTTCTACCACGCATCGAAAGTTGAGGCTCTGAAAGCCCATAGGAAATTATTGTGAGCACTTTCAAAATACCCCTTTTATTGACCTTTGACCCCCAAAATGAGGGTCTTCCTTGGGGTCTAGGGGGCTGGAAAGGAGTCCATAGGTCTTAGAATTTTGCGTTCTACACGCTCACTAATTTTGAGCGCGCTGGCACCCCGGGAAGTACGAATTTGCTCGTAGTAGGGCCATTTCCAACATGCATCTCGATGCAACACCTCTCGGCGACAAGCATTTTAGTCTCAGTCTTAATATTAAATTTTGTACGGGTTTTAATCTCAGTATTTTTGCGCCACCTCCTCGGATTTCGCCCGCCGTAAGTAATGAAACCAATAAAGGTATTACTGATGATAACTTCGATGAATGTTTTACTAGCATGTTAACATCATGTGGTTGGTCTTATGGGTCCTACAAGAAATTATCTTATCCTTATGAAAAAATACTTCTTGAATATATGACCTGTAATTCAATGACCCAAGACACTACTACAGGGGTTACTGTGTGCTGGTGGTGCCCTGACTTGAGTAGAGCTTTGGAATTAATGAAGATTGCACAGCTGAAGATGTACAGAAGCTGCACTACTCATGATTAAATAAAAGTTACACAGCCTATATGTGTAACTTGGGTGTGATTGAAGAAATTCATGAGGAATTAAATGCCTGAAAACAAGAAAAATATTAATCTTTGTTTGGATCTATTGAACTCATTGATTGTTGTTGTTGAGAAAATTTAAATTTCCAAGTACTGGCTGGCAGTTGTGCTTCCACGCCATGCACGTCATTCATACTCAGTCATTTTTTATTCAGATTTTGCCCGCACACTTTCCTTACAGGTAAAGAAATGCAAGCTTCATTTTTAGCTTGCAGCGTTGAACATGCGTTGACGTTGGATTCAGAATTTCACGTTGGGATTAAACTAACACTCTTTGATTTAGGGTGGCTGTGACAAAGCTTGCAGGTCGCAGAGGCCGAGCGCAGCCTGAGCCTGTAAATGACAGCATGGAGGAGACTGAAGTGTCCATACGGCCTCCTCGAGCTGCCGCCGCTCAGCAAGTGGTCAGTTTGAGTAGTTCTTAAGGTCAAGTCTAGATATTTGTTCAGCTTTGACCTTGTTTTGACAAAATTGTGAGGTTGGGTGTCTCTCAAGCTGAGCATTCCCAGTGGGCTGATTTTCTCTTCAGCTAAGTTACACTTTGGCTTGCTTAATTCACACGGTTCATTAACTGGCTTTGTTTACTCAGTGATGGTTCACACACGAACTTGGTTCGTTCTTTCACTTGGTTCTTGAATTGTTCATGTCTTCATTATTTTGGTTGTCCCATTTACGTGAGAAGGAATTTTTGTCAGGAGACAATCATGTCTTAGCGTCTTTTAAAAATCCTTCACCATTTATTATGGAATTCTGTTCATGCTCGTTTGCGAGTATGTTCACACCTGCTTCTCTGGTAGCTATCTCACATCTTTAGTGCCTCTTCTCTATTGTCACTAGTATGTTTATTGTTCCTAGTATAGTTATTCTGTTGGCATTGTGTTTAAATCCTCTGCTGTTCCCCTCATGAGGCGTAGGATGGGCAATAGTTGTTTGTTAGTCGTTTATTCAATTAACATTAGTTTTTGTTCCACATGCAGTTTTTTAGTTGTTCTTACAGGATTCTTTCCTCATTTGCGTAGCTATGTCTTTGACTCCCTTAATCAGTATTTATGTATTTCTTATTCTGAATAAATTCAAAACACTTTCAAGCTCTTTAAAATGTGGCTTCTGTTGTAGATTTGAGAGGCTTCTCATCCTTTCTAACATCTGCTTAGTTTACTAGGCATTTTCAAATTTTGTATAATTGAATCCGTTTATTCCGCAGGAGGCAATGGATGTCGATGATGTCCCATCCAGCACGCCATTGGTGGACTCAATTGACCCCAACTCGATCACCTTTTCATTTGATGAGTAAGTGCCTCTGTCAATCAATGAATGCCCAGCAGCTTGTCACTTTAGTGTAGTGTTGAAAATGTTGGCTTGGTAGTAAATGGGCAATCAAAATGAGGTCTTCAGTAGCTGTTTTTGTGTTGTCTCCAAGACTGAGATTTTTTCTTAGCTCTTTTGGTACATTTGTTCTGATATAATAATCAAACTTCTGCCAATTCACTTAATGACTAAATTAAGACTGCTCAAATTTATATATCATAGCAAGAACTAACATTTTCACCATTACTACTCCTCAAATAAGTGTTGCAACTGATAATTATTTGTAAAATTTTACATTGATAATATTCTGTAAGTTTCCCATGCTGAGCTGCCATTGTGTTGCAGACCCGCTGGAGGAACACCAAAGCCGCGCGGAGGCCGCAAAAGCATGGTGGCGTCCGCACGGAAGAGTCTCGCCAGCGAGTGGTCACAGGCTGACCAGGAACAGATGCTCTACTTTTTTGACAATCTCAACCCTCAGACTTCGGAGACTTCGCGAGTTGCGTTAACTTGCAAGTGAGTTGGAGGGTGTTCTTGTGAGGACTGCTCTCAAGTGAGCTGGCTTGTCTGTAGGTATAGTTGAAGAAGAATAGCGCGTTGTTAGACAAGAATCGGGTAGTGTTAGGCAAGAATAGGGTGTTGTAAGACAAGAATAGGGTATAGTTAGAAAAGAATAGGGTATTGTTAGGCAAGAATAGGGTATTGTTAGGCAAGAATAGGGTATTGTTAGATAAGAATAGGGTATTGTTAGATAAGAATAGGGTATTGTTAGATAAGAATAGGGTAATGTTAGGCATGAATAGGATGTTGTTAGACAAGAATAGGGTTTTGTTAGAGAAGAAAAGAGTATAGTTAGACAATAGTGGTGTGTAGGTAGGTAAACAAGAGTAGGGCATAATTAAATGAGAATAAGGTATGTTTAAGCAAGAGTGGATTTCGCTTGGTGCAGCTTGGTTGGGTAAGCTTATCTAAACCCCTCAGAGGAATACTATTATTGTGTCTGTGAATAAGTGCTCTCAGAAGGAAAATGTGAGGTCCCAAAGTATTGATTAGGAAGGCCTCTTTTTGAAATAAAATAAATTTTAGGTTTGTTACGGGCTGTCTTTTTTTTAGTTCACTTTTTTTTACAGCTTATACTTTCAACTTTTACCTTGTGTGAAACTTTTTTCAATATTACTGTGTACTGTACTCATTCTGCACATCTTGTGCATAAACTCTTTGTTTTTTTACATCCTTAATTTATAATACATACGCTAGATAGATCATCAACTTCTGCGTGGCCACCAGGTACGCACTGATCCAGTACGACCGGGACCTCTCCTCCAAGCTGCTGTACCAGTGGCTGGAACGCAAAGGACGGTCAGTGCAGCGAGAGGTCTCTGACTTCAACCTGGCCGAAGCTGACCAGAAGAGCACGGTGCTCAGACTGTTCAGCAGCCTCAGTGAAGAGCAGAGCGAGGCTACCAGGGTTTCCTTCGTCCTCAAGTTCATGCAGACGCAGTACAAAGTGGCTGTCACTTCGAAGCAACTTTACTCCTGGCTCAAGGAAAAGCCCAAGAAGGGGAAAAAATAAACACTTGTTTGTAGCAACAGTACTAGTTGAATGAACCGTCTGTTTAATCATGAGAACAATCGCCAGAAAAGCCTAAAAAGGGGAAAAACAAACATCTCCTGCTTGTAATGACGGTGTAAATGAACCATTGGTTTAATCTTGTGTACAATATTGCCAGCTTCATTTTAGAAAAGTTGTGAAAACCAAATCGTAGTTACGCTGTAATCGTACCTGGAAACTATTGTACCTTTATCAGTTATTCTTTAAGTAGAGTATTTTCGTAGAAACCTGTCCTGTTGCTAGAATTAAACAGGCATGATGTGCCCATGTTGCGCTTAACTGACGTCCCTTTCAGCTGTAACTTCAAGTTTCATTGTCTAAGAAAATCATCTCGGTGAATTGAGCTTGTGGCGGATTTGTTAGCGTGGCAAAGCATAGGTAAGAATCTATTCTTTTTGAATAGCCTCTTCCTTGTATGCTGAGAACAAAAAGGGGGTTTTAAGTAGCGTATGGTGCAGAATGTTTAAATTATCAAATAACCATTTTCACATTTTCTTTCCTTACAAAGCGAGCATGTTTTAAAGTGGCTTACGAGAGACCCGCATTTTAGGTTTCAAACTCAAAATTTAGTTCATAGCTTTTAATGTTACATCCTCCGTGTTATGGAGATTTTGCATGACACAATGCATAATTTTTTTCAGCAAAATTTTAGGGATGTTAATCTCTTTTTGGGTAATGATTTTCGGCAATTCAAATGCTTCAGTTACAATGAGGTTATTAACTTGATAATTGGAGGCTGAGTTTGAATACAAGCATCAGTATGCACCTGTTTTTACAATCTCAGTACTCGTTTTTTCTCTATTCCGTTCTGTTCTTGGCAGTGATGATATTGATTCAAAAAGGATTACGAGTTTCAGTAGTGAGTCTAATTTTAGTGTCGGTAAATTTGCACGTTTGTTTTAGTTCATTTGCGTATGAAATGGACGTTTTGGACTCCGATCGCTCTCTGGACGCTTATTATCTAACAGCAACATTTTGAATGGAAGTTACTTTTTAAACATCTTCATTTCATTTTGTTTTCGACGTTTCTTAATACGTTAAGTTACAACATCTCCTACACACTTATTGAATCATGTCTCATGAGAAATGGCATCACAACCTGCAAGTCTAGTCGTTGTCATCTTGATTTCGAGTCTTATTTTTCTTAATACCTATATGATTTTAATGCTTCCCGCCCTTAATCCATTTTCTGCTTTTTGAGTTTAGCTTCAACATAGATGCGTTATTTTACTCCATTTTCTAGGGTAATCACATTAGTTACATTGTTGTCTGACATCATAAACTGGATCAGCACTGCTCTGTCTGTTCATTATCCTTCATGCTACGTTGTGTGTTAGCCATTTAAATGTAGGTGTTTTGATATTCTTTAGATTTTCAGGAACGTTTTTGTTGCGAATAGGGAGGCTTAAACTCTCACTTAATCTAATTTTTTGATCTACATTTTTTGTACAACTTTGTTGAACGTGCGTTTGTTTCTTTGCTTGTAACCTAAATTGTCAACGAGGTTAGTGTGGCAATTTGAGCTATAAATAAGCCTTTGAAATTTCTATCTTTCGTGCCCACATCGCTTATTTCAGTATTCATACACTCTGCTGTTGTTGTTGCTCATTTGTTTTTTAATCTTATTGCTCATTTGTTTTTTCATTCTCTTGATTTCTAACTTAGTGTTTCTATGAGCAGGGTCCTCTGAGTGGTAACACACCTTGGGCATTGATTTTTCCATTTCAACGGTCCATACTAAATGGTTTACTCTTAGCTCTAATTGAGGTGACTTTTGATGTGATCATGTAGTCGTACACGATACACGATTGACGCACGGACACTTGAGCGGCAGCCGCAGCCACGATGTGAGCGGTGCCACGTTCCTTTGACTGTCAAACACTTTCTTGTTGAGTGCCCTCGATATGCTGCTGCCAGGAATGTATGTTTCCCGAGACTGCGAGGATCCGATGAGGATGTAATGATTGGAATGCTCAGGGAAAATGAGCGCTCAGCTTTCAGTGTGACAGCGCTTAAAATGTTCCTAGAGAAGTACAAATTGACATCTGAAATTTTACTAGAAAAAGAACAGTGTAAGCAAGGAACTTCTTCACGTCTGAGATGTGGATGACTAAACTGCAATATGGCCGGGCGCGCTGCGTAGATGCCTCAGGGGGTTTCAGCGTGGGTAAGGCGTCCGGCTATAAATGGGTGGGCAGCTGAAATCCCCTACGGGGTTTTGGCTGTCCTGTGCTTGCGGATTGTGCGTGGCTCTGTAGATGATCTTTTCGAAGATCAACTGGGGCTCTTAAAAGATGACAATAGTGTGGGTGGCAATTAAAGCGATTTTTGTGATGGCTGTTACTGTGTTTTCCATGATGGTAATCGTGACAAGCGTTGAACAACAACTTTATAGTATGCTTTTGTTGAAGTGATGTGAATTTTTGTACTTATGAACTGTGAGACCTACGGCGCGATATAGTACGAATTACTGAAGCGCTAGCAATTCTATGCTAATACTACTACTACCACCATGTAGTTGTAAACTAACCACGAATGATATTGAGCGTAATTTATCTTGAATGGTGGCTTTGTTATGAACGCAACACAAAAGTAGCCTGTGTGACAAGTGTTCAAGAGACGTCTCTGATTCTTCCTTCATCTCGGCTGTTTTTTAACTTCAGTAACGACGAGAACTGTTGCAAGATCATAAAACCTTCATGTGTGGGTCCAAATCGTCGCACAAACCCTCAGAGAGATGCCTAAGTGCGTCTAAGGGATGGCTCTCCCTGGGTACTCAGCCCTCGTTACCTTGTGAAATTCTGCTATTATGCGTTTGTGGGTGAATTTTTATTGCTTATGACACAGTAATCATGTGTTTATGGGTGAAATCTTGTTGCTCATGACATACTTAGCGCATGTTTGAAGCTTGATTTACAGCGCCCTCAAGCCGACGAGAAAATCTGCCGTGGTCTACACGTTTCCTCTGACGCAATGTTGGACCACGATTATCTTTACCAAAGTGTGCAGGTCTTGAAGAGTTTTGTTATTGGGCGGTCTAGCGTTTAGCTACACGTGTAACAATGCTAGATATAAAAATCTAAAAGGGTTACCATTTCGAGTGTTATGGAAGCTTTTAAGGAATTTATTGTTCCCCTGGGAGGACGTAGTGTAGGGCCTAGATGAAGGTTAGCTAGCTTTGTCTATCCTAAATCTCTGAGAACAAGCGCCCCTAATGGAGAAACTGTAAGGTTACCTCGGCTATAGATATTCCTTCGGGACTCCCCTCAGGGGGACACAACTATTGTATCTATAGGAATTAGCGCTCCCTGGGGGACAATGTGAGGGCCCGAGCTGAAAGTTAGGTAGGCCTTCTTTTTGTTGAAATAACATGTGTTTTATGTTAAGGACCATCTTTTTTCGGTTCACTGCTGTCGTGTTTTTTCAGCACCTACTTTCTTCTTCAACTTTGATCTTGTTTCATGAACTTCTTTCTTATCTTACTGTTTCTATGCCCTTTCTGCATAGATTCCGCGTTCCCTTAACTCCATACTAAATGGTGCCTTCTTCCTTCCTCTCTTGGATCGCCTTTGTTGCGGATAGGGAGGCTTAAGCTAACGAATAATCTAATCTAATCTTCCTTCGGGACTTCCGCCGTTCGAGCCCACTTTGCTTCGTTCTGTTGTATTATGGAACCGTTTTCGCTATTTCTTATTTGTTTTTCTGCCCCTTTCTTCATAGCTTAATGTTTTTATGCTCAGGGTATCCTGTGTGAGAACTCAGCTTGTGCATGGAATCCCCTTTTTCTACTGTCCATGCTACGTTCTTCCATATTTTCGTTTCTTGAGATCGCCTTTGTTGCATCTAAGGAGGTTTAGTGACTTGTATAAAATAATGTTAATCTAATAACATAATTGCTTTGTTCCGATCATTTTCGATTCACTGCTGTCTTTTCTTTAGCCCCCATTCCAGTATTCTTCAAACTTTTATCTATATTTTGTGAACTTCTTCCAACTTTGTTGTCAGCATTTGCAGGTTATGGGGACACTCTAGTTAGTGTATGAATACCGTTCTCTAATTTCATGCCAAATGGTGGCTTTCTTTCTTGAAAACATCTTTGTTGGGATTGGAAAGGCTTAGGTTAACTTGTAAACTAAGTTAGGGAAACCTGTGACTGGTTTGGTCAGGGCTAGTGAAGGAAATCATGAGTTGACAGTTCTGTTGTGAAATGAAGAATCTGTTGTGGGTTTGTTATTCAGCTCTTGTCTTGGTCATTTTTTATCTGTGGGGTTATTATTAGACGCTGGTTTGGGCGATCTATTTATAAAAATATCGTCTCTTGTTTATTCAAATTACCATCCTGCTAATCGTGTTTGGTTGAAACATATGTTTCTTACCTTTCAGTCAGTTCTCTAATATCCTGGCCTTCATTTCCCCATCACTTGCTTTGCCATTTTCTTTAAATCAAGGCTAATGTCACTGACAAAAAGCCTCGGAGGAATTATGGTCTATCTTAACATGCATTGTAAATCTTAGTCTCCGTTTCTTAAATGCTGCGAAAAACTTTTTTAATTAATTTTTCTTTCGTTCAAACCTCAGGCTTTTATTTTCGTCGGAACTATTCGAGAGTCCCGGGCTTTAAATTCTGTTCAATGACTTCAAAGACGCTTCCTCGGATCATCGTCGACACGGACGCAGGCGTGGACGATGCTAACGCCATCATGATGCTGGTGGCCGCGCACGACAGAGGCCTTGTGCATCTGGCAGCCATTACCACTACGATGGGCAACACCGCTCTTTCAAACGTCAACAAAAATGTCCTCAGACTACTTGACTGTGCCAACTTACTTGGACAGGTATACACTTCGAACACTTTGTTTCCAGCAAGTGTTATATCAGTAATGTCGCTACTTAAAACTACTGCAGCAAGCGGTTTGAAATTCATATCTCTACTTATAGGCACGATATATGTGTATTCGAACACTGTTTCCCGCCAGCGATACGTCAGTGGTATCGTTACTTAAAACTGTTGCTTTGAGCAGTTTGAAATACATATCTCTACTTGCAGGCACGATTAAGTTCATCCTTCAGGGAAAATAGGATAGGTTTAGTATGTCTATTCTGTGCTATGGTGACGAGCGCCCTTTGGGGGAGATAATGTTAGGTTACCTAAGCTTTGGATTCTTTCGTACCCACTTTGCTTCTTTCAGTTTTCTTACCTTTTCGTTTTTATTCCTCTTCCTTCCGAAATTGATGGTTTCCATGCGTAGAGTATTCTGTGTAGGTGCACACCTTATGTCAAGAGTCCACCACTTCCTTAGTCCACACCAAATGTTTTTCTCTTTTCAATCTGAAAAAATATTCGCATTGGAAGTGGAGCCTTCAACTAACAACAGGGTGGGCCAGAAGTAACTGACCCTTCTGATTTGCTAGCTGAGTAAAAAGGACACCGAAATAAACCATAAAAGTATTCTTTCAAAGAAAACAAGTTTTAACTTCAGTTTTTCTTTTATTAGCAAATTAAAAGGGTCAGTTACTTCTGGCCCACCCTGTACTATACCTCTGCTAGACTGCTACGTCTCCTAGTGGAATAAGATAAGCGATTTTAGAGACATTGTCGTGTTTACACACACCGATGAATAATGTCAGCCAAGTTTGTGTAGAATCTAATCTAATAATACCCGTTGTGTGTTTATTTATATACTAGTGTTCACGGCTCGCCAAAATTGACGGGATTCAATATCTTTCTTGAGCAAACTTCCAGATGTGGATGAGAAACAAATATATCCTAACAGCACCCGTGATAAAAAATATTATCATATTTGTGCACTGGTGAAACTCGTATCACAGATACGGTCATTATGGCTATCTTTATGAGTGTGACAGAGAAAAGGAAGAAGCGGACTCTAAAAAAATAAACCAAGGGTATTATTAGGTAGTAGCAGAACCCGTAGAAATTCCACGGACAATGTCATCGTTAAGATAGGTGGACCCGTGAAAAAATTCTGTCAATGTCACCTAACGATGACTTTGTCCGAGGAATTTCCACGGGTCCTGCTACTACCTAACAATACCCTTGGTATATTTGTCTGAAGTCCGCTTCTTCCATTTCTCTGTCATGCTCATAAAGGTAGCCATAATGACCGTATCTGTGGTACGAGTTTCATCTGTGCGCAAGTACAATAATATTTTTCATCACGAGAACTGTTAGGATGGATATATTTGTTTGTCATCCACGTCTGGATAGTTAGTTTAAGAAAGGTATTGAATCACGTCATTTTTGACGGGCCGTGCACACTAGTTTATTCAGTAAAACCGTACACAATTTCTTGAACCAAAATTATATAAAGATATATAAGTTTCTACACAGATCCATTCAGAAGCATGCAACTATTGTATCTATCGAAATAAGTGCTTCCAGGAGAAAGATGTAAAGTCCCGAGCTGAAGGTTGGGTTGGTAGCTATGAATATTACGAATTAATTGAAATTTTTGATGTCATATACTCATTTAGTCAAATTGGACTAGCCATGTAACTATGGCGTCGCTGCGATGGGATCAAATGCGTCCTGAACCCTCAAAGCGAACGAATGGATATTTTTTGAGAGCATTTAATCCTAGAAAGTGGGTTATGAGAGAAAAAGAGAGTACGTATACGAGTAAATATGAGTAAGATCGTTTTTAATGGAAAAGAGGGTGTGAAAATGGAGTACGTGCAAGGATATGAGGAAGAGACTGTGTGCATGCGCGTGATTGCTTCTAATTAAGAAGAGTATGTGCAAGAGTGATTTTTCCTAATTAAGACGGAGATGTGCTCTAATGTGATTGTTTCTTATGAAAAAAGATAATAAAAAGACTATGTACAAGAGTGATCGTTCATGCTGCTTCAAACGAAGTCAGAGCTGGGAGCCGCACATGCAGGGAGAACGATTGAGTGTATTAGAGATGAAATAATAAGAAAACTGAAATAAGTGTGTGTGAGGATAATGAGATGGAAGAAAAATTGAATGAGAACACGACCGTCTCCCTCTGAATTTGTATTTCCATGACGGGCTTCAGCTTTATTTTTGGTCCAATTGAAGTCTTTGTCCTCTGAAGCGTGAAAGTTTTTCTCGTTGTAGGCTTGTGCATGCGTGAAGCAGGGTAAGTTTGTTAAAAAAAGTTATGGGATATTAGAAAAAAATTAATTTAAATTCATACACAGTCCGACTTGAACTCCAGATATAGCAGAGTTTCGTAAAATAGGCCATTTTGTATGGAAACTACCATTCATTCGCAAACAGATTTTTTGCTTCTGCGTTATTATTCGTTCTCGACTTCAAACTTTCCATCGAAAAGGGTTCGAAATTTTTCTGGTGTCTTCACTCCTGAAGAAATTTCATTTGAACCTCGCACCCCCAGGAATAAAAATGTCAACACATAGCCAATATCTTGTTATTTACCTGGGCTTTCCTTGCACCCCGGGTTGAGAACCCCTGCCTTATAGCTTTTATTTTTTTTGAGAATCTGCGAAATATTTTTCACCTTTGACGCTGCAGATCCCGGTGTACAGTGGTGCTGTACACCCCTTTGTGCATCCGCACGGCACCCAGCCTGAAAAGCCGTACCACGGCAAAGATGGCTTTGGAGACACCAATCTTCCGCATCCCGACCCAGAACATCATTTGGCCAAGGAAGCGGCGGCTGTTAAAATCGTCCAAGAAGCCGCAGCCTTTCCGGGTTTGTTAGGAATAGTTTCCTGTTTTTCGTTGTTTTGTAGAAGTCGTCTGAAACAAACTTGAAATTTAAATACTTGAAAAACGTTTGGGAGCTTAGTAGAGTTGTAGCAACTGGAGAATCTTAAGTGTTATCTTTTTTGTATGAGCTCACGACGAAGTCCTTTGCTTTTACTTTCCTACGTGCACGGCACTGAGCATCGATGTCTGTATTCTCTTCTTATTTTATGAAGAGAATATAAAATATTCCCTTGCCAAGGTAAAATATTCTATATAGAGGATAAACATTTTTTTTATCTTCGTATTTTATAAAGTGGGCTTCAGATTTCCTTTTCCATACGTCCGAATATGTTTCTTATCGTATCAGGGGCTTTTCCATATTAGAGCAAAATTGAAATACTTTCATTTCACTCTATGGTATCCAGCAATATACGTTTTCATGGGTTATGCCTGATTTCAAAACGCCCTGAATCGTTCATTTTTTTTATGATTGCTCTTATTTCAATGTCTTTACTTAGATGAAACGTCAATCTAAGTGTTGGTATAATATCGCGCTTTGTAAAAACCCTAGTTACTATGACACCAAACACGACAGCACGAAAAATTTAATATTTTGAAGTGTTTCAATAGCCTTCAACACGATCTTGGTTTTCAGCAAGAAATTTAAAAAATTTTCAAATGTCTTTGTCATGTAAACGGGGCCTCAAACTAACTACTTTACTATAATGTTTATCATTCATGAGTTTATTCTTCGTACGTAACTTTTATAATTCACTCGACTTCCATAACGCTAGCTTCTCCAACACTTAACGTTTCCTCTACAACTCTCTAATTTTCATTTGGTTTACACTCTCTCCGTCGCTTGTGCCCATCTGTGGATACAACAGCCGTGTAAAACTCCGCTTCTGGGTGCCGTAATTCTTCTTAGGCTGTGTGCCCCCTCAGGGGGATACAACTATTGTGTCTGTGGGAATTAGCGCTCCCAGGGGAGAAATGTGTGAGTGCCCGAGCTGAGAGTTAAGTACGCCTTCTTTTTGTTAAAATAGAATGTTTTTGTTATGTTAAGGACTACCTTTTTCTCGGTTCACCGCTCTCCTGCTTTTGAGCGCCTACTAGTACATTATTTAACTTTTTTCTTGTTTCTTAAACTTGTTTCTCGACTTACTGTTTCTATGCCTTTTCTGCATAGATTCCGCGTTCCCTTATCTATTTACTAAATTGTATCTTCCACCTTCCTCTCTTCGGAACGCTTAGTTTTTAGCGGCTAGGGAGGCTTAAACTAACATCTAATCTAATGTTAGGCGCTGTGCACCTACTAACGCTTGGGCCTCTCACGAACATCGCCATCGCGAGGATGTTGGACGCGAGACTGCTCGAAAAGCTCGCCAGTCTCCACGTGATGGGTGGCAACACTACCGGTGAGATTGCGTCTTGACACTTTGACTGCGACGTGAGCCGCCGGTGTACATGGAGGGGATTTTCATAATGCTGCTGACCGACCAGTAGTCGCAAATTCAATTTTCATAAGTACTCATTCAAAACTAATTGTACACACAATCCAGTTAATGCTTGCTGTTTTTAACATGGCTTACTGCTTACAGCTGACTTTAAAATTTGAGTTGAATATCAAACTTTAGTTTTACCTGCCGCAGTCAAAGTGTTTAATTTACCCTCACGTCTGTGCAAGGACAGAAATGAGTAAACTGGTATCGGCTTTGCGTGTTGTTTTTGTACGCGCGCTGCTACGGAGGATTTATGGAGCATACGAGCAAAGATTTCGCTGATCTATTTTAGATATTTTTAAAATTATTGAGTTGATGTCCTTTTTGGTGTTTTGTCGTTATTCTAAAAATTGTTTTCTCTCTCTGATAGGAAATTGTGTTGCTTTTCCAGAAATATGAGTCACCGTTAGAAATTTGTATTGCTTTACTAAATTTTCTTTCACTGTATTGAAGATTGGTTTAACTGGGGTAGAAATTCGAGTTATTTTGCTAAATTTCTGTCTCTCCAAACCTCCGAGACGTATTTGAACTGAAGACAGCTACAGCTCTTCGAAAACGATCATTCAGTGACTGCTACAGTGAAGTCAATAAACGAACCATCTGAAAACAATTGAGGAGAAGATGAAATGATGTCATTACCACTGGAAAATAACCAACCCTCCGAAGTAAAGCATCACTCGACCCAAGTAGCCCTAGAGTAATGGCGTGAAAATCTACGTGTTAGCCCCTGATTTGAAACGAATCTTGGAATAGACCGCAAAATTATTGAAGTCGTTCAATTTTATGTTATGTAGTAAGGCTATACACGTCCTTAAAAATGTGTTTGGTAATATAATGGTAATATAATAACTTAGGAAAAGTCCGATGAAAACAAAAATGTTATTTACTATGCGTAATGTCAGTTAACTTTTGGTGAAACGCGTAGGCAATTAGAACCACTGTGGGTACAGATTCGCATTTCAATCAGAAGCAGATTGTTATTCATATGTGCCAACACTCTTTTGGAAACTGGTCGTCGGAGAGATCAGTTAATTTGCCAACAGTTCTACGATTTGGAGACAGGAAAATAAAATGTATGTCTGCAAATTTATAGAAGCATCATACACCCAACGATCTGCTATGTCAATTTACGAAAAAAATGTTATCCTATCCTTGTAATATGAAATCGCAAAATTTGTGTATCTAATATGACGTACTCCTTATTTCCGACTTTTTTCTGTATAATAATTTGTGTGAAAATTTCCCATCCCTTTTTAAATGATATTTCACAGCTGTATTCTGGATACCGTGGACATTCCCTTAAATCCGAAAATTTTGTCGAAGTCGAATTTGCCGTGATGAAAAACCCTCTGAACAGTCGACAGCTTGGGGTAGTAAACTCAGCGGTCTGGTCAAATCTTAAAATTGTGCCTGCAATATGGAATCCAGACGTCCGATATACGCTATACGTTGTAAGAGTAATTATTAAGTTGAACGTTCTTCAGTATGAAACTTGACCTGGTATCGCACGCCTCCAGCACTGGGCAACAGAACGAACTGTGCGGAGTTCAATTTTTTGTTTGACCCTGAGGCTGCCCAGAACGTGCTCAGCCGAACTTCTTCTCCCGGCCCGCTGTGTCCCGTCTACATCACTCCGCTCGAGACCTGCATCCAGGGCGTCAACTTCTCTGATGTGAGTGACTTGTTCATTGACTTCCCTGTAGCAAGTGCCTCGTTTGTGGACTTTTCTGTTGTAAGTGCCTCGTTTATCGACGTTAATGTTGTGATTCGTTCATCAAATTTTCTGTCGTAAGAGCCTCGTTTACCAACTTTCCTATTATAAGGGACTCTTTTATTGACCTTCCTGTTATAAGTGACTTGTTCGTTGAATTTTCTATCGTAAGAGCCTCGTTTACCGACTTTCCTGTTGTAGGGGACTCGTTTAATTGATTCTTCTGTTTTGAATCGTTCATTGACTTTCCTGTTGTGTCCTGTCGTTCATTGACTTTTCTGCTGTAAGCAAGCAACTCGTTCATCGACTTCTCTGTCGTATGCTCCTTGTGCGTCAACTTTCCCATTTTGAGTTTCATGTTCGTAAAATTTACCATCGTAAGCTCCACGCCCATAAATTTAATGCGGTATGCTCACTCATGAAATTGAGTGTCATAAACAAAATATTATGGTGGATAACGTATGGGATTCAAGAGTTTAGTCTCTACCATTGGATCTGAAGTAGGGTATTTACTCCATACAATAGACCACTTACGGAGTTTGATGCTGTCAACAAGGGGTGAAAACCTGCATGTTTTCGTTGATTTCGGTTTGTTATATCATTTTGATTACAGAATTCATCAGAAAAATAACATCTGTTGGAAATTTGCTGAGGTGTACTTGGAAGTTATCTCACAATTTCATTATTTTACATTCAATAGTTGATCAATGATGTACGTATTTTTCCTTCATAGTAGAAAAAAAAGTTTCAATTTACTTTTTTCTGTCAAAGCCTGGACATCAAAAACGATTGAAAGCCACTGTTTTTCTGCTTGGTTGTTTCATTTATTTCTGAAGTACGAGTACACACGAGTAGCTTAATCTCAACTAATAATTTTGAGTTTTTCCCTACGAATAACTATGAACTTATGGTGAAAATTATGAATTTTAGTTCAATTTTTCTTTTTAGTCCGTTTCTATTTTTGTTGAGAAACAAGAAAACTCAGAAATGTACCAATTTTTTAGGGTAAGTTATTGAGAATTTCTTTCTTTCCTAGTCCTGTTAAGCGTACAAATATTTATTTATATTTTCTATCAACATATATACTATTTTTTTAAACTAGTCTCTGCAATACATAATGTTGAATTACTTCAGAGAATTAATTACATTTCAGCGAAAATCCAATTCGAAATCTTTTCGTGACTCATTTCCCTTGAACATTTCGCAGAGTTACCGCGACGAGATCGGACAACACGACACCAAACATGCCAAAATGCTGAACCTTGCCCATGCGGGCTGCAACATCCCAGTCCACTTCAAACAGTGGCCTACTTTTGATGAGCTCACTGCCGCGCGTCTACTCGACATTCTTCTGGGAGACACGTTCTTGCCAGCGCAGGGTGAGCTGTGCTGAGGAATTATTTATTCCTCCCCTGATCTGGTATTCGTGATACGGAGTTGGTTGGCTGCTTGTTCGATCTCTCCGTGTTTCATGTTCATGAAGTTTAATGTATTCACGTCCTGTACACTGGGCTGCAGGTTACTGGTTTTATTTTACGGTTTACAGGATGTTCACGAAAAATGTAGCTACTGTTTTGAACAATCTATGATAAAATGTTACTTTGTTATATTTTTTAAGCACCATTTTAGTTTAGAAGCTAAAAAAATGTATCAGAATTGAACTGTTGTAGGTGTGGTATTTTTAAATTGGTGAGTACATTTTTCGTCGAAACCCTGTAACAATATTGACTGAAATTTACTGGACAGTTGCCAAGACGCAAAAATTAATAATTCTAAAGAGAAAAAAAAATATTTCAAAGCTCAATTTAGAAACTGTTCACGCAAACGGAGTGCAGCGCTAATTTGAAACATACACCTTCATTTTTTTACGACGTGGGTGGACGACCAGTAAATACTTGTTCTCTTGTTTCAACCAATTTTCGATGCATTACCTGCTTTTCTATTTGCTCGCGTTTTATAAATGGAATGAGTTGTGTTTGTTGATTGGCAATCTTCTCTGGTATCGCTTCGGAGCGTTGAATGCCCTTGCGTAGATGGCTGCAGCGGGTAGTGCTAGTCCATATACTGATTTGTACAACCTATTCTGTGCTGGAATTACGACTTTCTTAGCTTTGATTTACTGCAACGGTCTTCCTTAGTGTAAAAACGGAAATTTAAAAGTGCGTACCATTCAAGTTTTCGTGTAATGTTTGAAAATTGTGTTGTAGTTGCTTTACTAATGAGGTGTTTAGTAACTTTCCAGTTTTTTACATGCGTGTGTCTAGACATCGGCTGCCATCATATGACGTCTAGACATCAGCTGCCATCATATGACGTCTAGACATCAGCTGCCATCATATGACGTCTAGACATCAGCTGCCATCATATGACGTCTAGACATCAGCTGCCATCATATGACGTCTAGATATCAGCTGCCATCATATGACGTCTAGACATCGGCTGCCATCATATGACGTCTAGACATCGGCTGCCATCATATGACGTCTAGATATTAGCTGCCATCATATGACGTCTAGACATCAGCTGCCATCATATGACGTCTAGACATCAGCTGCCATAAAGTAGTGTTACACAAACAGTTTCACCATAAGTTTCTGTAACACTACTTTAACCTGAAATTTGAATCACATTCAAGTTTTGTCACGCCGCTTCAACTCGTCAAAATTTTTACTACACATAATCATGGACGAAGATTTTTGATCCAGTCGAGTACGCTACTGCGGCCATAATGTCACAGGCCACTGTCTTTATTCTAAATAAATCTATACCTCACGCAATAAATTTGCTTTGTATTTTGACACAGCTCCTGGTCGCTGCTGTATAATTTGACATTTTCTTGATAGCTATTGAGCATTTTCTTCATTAAATCCAAAGCATTTCTGTAAAAGAGACCGAGCATTTTTTTTGTTTAGAGACAGAGCTTTTGTGTAATAGACACCGAGCATTTTCTAAATTAGATGCCGAGCATTTTCTTTTTAGATACCTAATATTTTCTTTTAATAACTGCTGGGCTTTTTTTTATAGCTACCGAGCATTTTCTTCAATAACTTCAATGCGTTTTCTTTACCAGCTACCGAGCGTTTTCTTTTAGTTCTGGAAACGGATGTTTAAACTTGACTTCTATTTTTCAGACCGGCCGTCTTACAAGCCTCTGAGCACCTCTACGGTGGACTGCAATGTAACTGTCGAGTTGCAGGTATGTTGAGAGGTGTTTTATTTTTCAACAAATATTTAATAAAAAATGTTTCGTTTCTGTAACTCTTGTAATGGGGATCTTTTTGCTTCTCTCTGTCTTATTTGAAAATCTTAACTTACTTCAACGGATTGAATGGGAAATAGATAATTCTGTTGTATCGATTCTGCGAGTACTATTACACCTTCATGATGGACTGTTTGATTTATTGGGGGACTGTTGATTGTCAAGTAAATATCAACTTTTAAATAAAGAAAGGAGGAAAAGAAAAATAGTTTTTTCCATATAGATGTTATAAAAAACGTCATTGGTTTTTATGATATCTTAACATAAAGGTCCTAAGTTTTAACATGACAATATTTGCAGATACAGTTGACCCCCGGGTTACATCGTTCCTAGCTTACATTTTTTTCACATTACGATGTGGAATGCGAAGTTTTTTCATTGCTTACGTCACTAAGATGCTGGTGTGCTATTGGTCGGCGTCACTAAGATACTGGTGTGCTATTGGTTGGCGTCACTAAGATGCTGTTATGCTGTTGCCCGCCATACGACGATTTTGCCTTTCGATCCCAGCTCTGGAACGGATTAATGAATGGCAGGGCTCCTCTGTATTACGTATTTGTCGTACCGTCGTAGCGTGGTTGTGTAGTGGGCTCATTGCATCCCCATTCGGATCCTAAACAATTATTTTTTTAGCCCTCAATGTTTTGATCTAAATCAGCGATGTTTTTCCAAACATGTTTCCGTGCCCCAGTGCCATAACTTAAATGGTTGAAGAACTCTTGCATCTGTATTTTGTGGCTCTTTTAATTGAGGGCTGCATAAATGTAAAAGAAGACGGGAACATTTTTAGATAGAAAGGGAAATATTAGGCAATTTTTGGCGTGTTGTCTGGCTTCTGAGAGAGAATTTGTTGCTTCAATATTTGAAGGGGAACGTGCAAGGTGGACCTCTACATGTGTTGAATTTCCTTTTCTAAATATCTCTCATTTTCCAATGTTTTAGAAAATTTAATTTTTTCAAAATTGTTGTACAATGATGCAACTATTTGAAATTGCTAACAACGCTTGTTTTTTAAGCTGCCGTTTCTAAATTATTTTCACGTAATTCATAAATTAAAATGTTCCTCGGCTAATGTGTGAAGAATTCTAAAACCCATAAGAAAAGAACAAGACCTTTTTGCTAAGTCTTTGCGGACGCAACGAACGCAGTGTGTTTTGAGTAAGGAAAATATTAATTCTTCACGGCAGCCGCGAATATTTCTTTGTAAGATTCTTCTCAACAGCGCTCCCGGTATCCTATGATGCGGCTCCTCTTCAGTGTTATTACCTATCCATTGCCGCCAAGGCGTGTAGATAGAATAGTAAAAACTCATGATCGTTGCTAACAATCCTCATTGTCGATTACTGGCCCGTCTTCGTTGTTTTATTCTTCAGCGAAATGTGACGGAACGTATTCTACCTTAGCGGAACGTATTTTTCGTAACCCAACCCATCCTATTCTTACCAAACCTAACCTGAACATGTCGTTTTTGCCCTTAAAACAATAATATATTCAAAAATTACGCTGTTTAGCACCAGACGGGTTAGCCAGCATTATTAAATATGCGTAATACTAACTTGAACAGACCATCGTGAACAAATGGGACTCGTTCTTATAAGTAAAAGATGACTTATAACTCGAGCCCTGCTGTCACCCAGGGCTGCCACACTCGCGGCCAGATGGTGCTGGACCGCAAGAACCTCGTCAGCTACGCCATACCCGCGTCCGTCCTCACTGGCGTCAACGTTGACCTCTACAAACGTTACATCGAGTCCGCTTTTGCTCATGTCTTCTGAGGGGGAATTGGACGGGCAATTTTCTGCTTATTGTATGGCTTCTGAGGGAGAATTTGTTGCTTTAATATTTGAAGGGGGAGCGTGCAACGTTGACCTCTACAAACGTTACATCGAGTCCGCTTTTGCTCATGTCTTCTGAGAGGGAATTGGACCGGGTAATTTTTTTGTCATCCTATTGTCTGGCTTCAGAGAAATATTTTGTTGCATTGATATTTAAAGGGGAACGTGCATTTTTTATCTTACTTGTTGATGTCTGGCCTGTTGTAGTTTGAGTAATGTGTGGATTTTTAGCATTCGTTGTTGATTAGTTACTTTGTATACCGAAAGTTGATTTGCTATGGATAGTTATTGTTTCGAGCACTAACATACGAAATATTCTGTGTCGTCACGTGCGTTTGAATTTTCAGCACCCACTTTTTTATATATCGAGTACTACAAGTGCTTGTCCTTCATGATTGGGACCATGAATGATGCTACGCTGAGTGTTGATTCTTCACCTTTTTAGTGCTAACGTATTCTCAGCATTAATATGCTACTAGTCCTATTATATTTTGAGTTCTTTTCCTGTTTCCTGCGTTCAACATTTTGAAGAAACATTCCGCTGTGAAACAGCCCTGACTCCGTTACGACTCTGCCCATTCTTGATCTTAAACAAATTCTATATGAAAATGCTAAGGCAGTCTGTAGAGAGTTGATGTATCCAGGTGTGGGGAAATACGGTGTCACATGGGTTTTGTTGTTATAGCTGTCATGTTACTTGTCAAGTGCGTGAGAGCAATAGATTACAGTGAAGTCTTGCTAGCTCTTCAAATATTTCGAGAAGATTCTATGGAGCTTAAGACGACATTTTAGTGAAATCTTATGTCAGAACTACATTTTATTCTTAAACTTTGATACCTTTTGTCATTTTTTCAGTTTCGAGAAGTTGTATAATTTTTACAATTTACGATTTTACGATGAGTTCGAATATTTTCGTAAATTTGGCGCGTCGAAAGCTATGAGTTTCTCCATAGAATGTTATGTTGAAGAGGATCACATGTTTATTGCTGGGCTTGTGAATGTGTTCTACACTGCAGTATTCCTAATTGTCTCCTCTCTCTAAAAGTTGTTAACTGTTTTCGCTGTTAAAGGTTGTTTCTTTATTTTTATAAGTTCAGCATGAGTATTGACGACATGTTATCTTTACGCTTCATTCTTTTATTTTAGATCACTTCAAAACGCTTATTCTTGTTTAAAAGCTTCTTTGTTGTTGTTTTTATGGAAAATTATTTATTTTGAATTTTCTCTCGTTTCTTTTCGTACGTGAATAAATTATTGATGCTTTATTTGTAGATGAAATATTTATAATAGATTTTTTCTTTTGTGAGATCCAAAGTGGTTAGGTAGTCTTTTTTTCTTATTGAAATAAAATAGTTTGTTGAAATCAAATGTTTTTTTGGTAAATACCATCTTTCTTCGGTTCACTGCTGTCCTGTTTTTCAGCACCTCAAACTTTCTTCTTCAACTTACATCTCGTTTCATAACCTTCCTTCTTAACACGCGTTCCCTTTACTCCATACTAAATGCTAGTTTCATCCTTCCTCTATTGGAAACACCTTTGTTGTGGTTAGGGAGGCTGAAACTAATTTATCCGATCTTAATTTTTCTATCGCCATGGGCCTCTCTGAGAAATGCTACTATTACTTTTGGAATTAGCCCCAGGAGGAAGATGTGGAGTCCTGAGCTGAAGTTTGATAGGCCTTCCTTTTGTTGACGTGGAGTAAATTATTTATTTTATCATGGACCATTATTTTCGGTTCACTGCTGTCATTTTTTGGCACTTATTATATTCTCCTTTAAATATTTTCTAGTTTCGTAGTTTTCTTCTTACTATTTCGTTGCGCAAGGTGTGGTAACGCCCCTTGTGCACTGATTCCCCGTTCTCTTACCTCGGTACTATGTGAATGGTGCCTTCTTCCTCCGTCTCTTGAGAACACCTTTGTTGTGGATTAAGGAGGCTCAAACTTACATACGAACCAAGCTAATTTTGCGAGGTGTAGTATTTTATCAGCGAATGTGATTCCGATTTCATATTGTGCGTTGTTGCTTGTTTTTGAGTTAAGGGCCTAACTTGTTATATTGAATTTTGTTAAGTTTATCATTGATTATTTACATTTTTTGCTCTTCACTGTTTCATATGAATAATTAGTCTATGTGGTGTGATATTGTTACATGTTTTACCTGGATTTTATATCTTTGTGCACCAGTTTTTAAATATATGAGAATGGGCGTTGAATTTGTCATTTTTGTTTTTTATATTTCCCTTGTAGGATTTGAACAATGTTTGTTATTTTCCATTTGTTGACATATTTGCTGCTTTTTCAAAAGTTTCAAGTGACACCGTAATTTATGCCGACTACCAAACCAAAGGCGTCATGTTAATTTTGTGGGTGTTGTAAACTTGCCTTTCATTGAATTAGCTTTGTTCAATTCGGAAACTTTTTTTACGTTATCCGTTACTCCTGGTGAGGTGAAACTCATTCGAAATATTTTTTCCCTCGTAGCACTTAGATGCTCTTAATTTCTGCGGGTGATTTACGTTATTTTCCGATGTTTGAAACGGCGAAAATATTACTTTGTCATAAGCATGCTCTTCAGAGCTCGTAATTTGTCTTTTTCTCCGTTTTATTTTGTTTTATTATTTTTGGTGAAAACGCTTCATTTCATGATGTTGCAATGGCTGCGAAATCGGTGCCAGCTTTTTTTTCTCTTCTTTTCTTGATGTTCAATTTAAATTTGTTCTCACGCGGTTGATAATGTGCTCAGACGTCACAATTGTTAAAGCTCACGAAGAAAGGATGCGGATTCGCCTGCGAGACCCTGGTTTGGATAGAAAAATGTAAATTTAGTAGATACGCCTCCATCTCCAGCAGCCGAATTTGTTAATATCCACAGCTGAAACATAAGATTCAAGTAAAATATCTGCATTTTCTATATCGTAATTCGTTTAGGTAAAGTTTCGACTAGCTTTTTTTGTTCACGTATGAGGATACTGTTTTGCCTATAACGATACTTTTCCAAAAGTTCCTACTTTTTCCACTTTTTTGGGGTTTTCCGAAAGTTCCTACTTTTTCCAATTTTTTTAGGTTTTCCAAAACTTCTTACCTTTTCTAAAAAATAATTTTTTTCTAAAAGTTCTTATCATTTAACACCAGGAATACCAATTTGTCTAGGCCGACAGGGCGCACACGTTTTCAAATGAGTAGGCACCTTGAATTTACGTGAAGAATTAAAATTTGGTTTTAACTTGTTTTTTTTTTTGGAAACGCACTTTGAATGTTTCTCAACAAATACGTTTCTTATTAACCGATATAGGTCTTAAACGAATTTCATCTACTTTTTTTACGTGTAGTGTACGCAATCCTACTCATAACTTTAGTATACGACACTCGAATACACTTATTTTGAAAGATTTGTTCTGTTGCTCTGAAACAATTTAAAAACCTACTTGATACCAGCACAGCTACATTGCCTTCGCGCGTGACGTGAACCTCACGCTGTAGACTAGTGGAGCGAGAGCGTGCTTCTTTGTAACTTACTCCTGCTCTACTGATCTTTGGAATGTATGTATACAGTGTGAGAACACCAGAAAGAACTTTACCTAATGGGCTAACTGCTACCACACGGCGCTGGCAGAAGTGATAACCACTCTGGACTAGGGAAAGAAAAAGTGAAGAACGACTAATGCACTGTTGTTGAAGCGTCTTCGGTGATGAAGCTCCGTACTAAATGATAGTAATGATATTCTCTTTTTTGGAGTAAGCATAAAAAGTACAAAATGAAAGTGTACATTTATCGGAAACATAGCATGAATGACAATATCACATTGAGGTTCATCGATAGAATCAATGCATGTGTCCTGAAAACAACTCTGGTAGAATCACCAAAGCGACTACTAAATAGACTTTAGCCGGAGCTATCGTAATTCAAGTTTTATTACTGTTATTGTTACTGAATGATTTTCACCTGTTATTGAATTTTAGTTTTGAGACAATGCTGAGTGCAGTGTAAAATTCCGTGACCACATCTAAAGAACTCGTGTAGGACAAAAGATTTTAAGTTAGGGTACATTCATTGAAGAATTTCTTTTGCTAATTTTGATGATATGCTCCCTAGTAATAAAAAGGTTGAAAAATCAGAGGTGGTATTATGATATTCATTTTATATTTTCTCGGCCTGATGTATGAAAATGGCAAAGACTTATATTTATGGCCATCTCCATTTTATTAAGCATTTGCCATGTAAATTATGCGATGTACCCGATCGGTAATTACTTAAAAAATAACCTAAGAAATTTTAAAAAGTCATTCTAATTCCAGTTGACAAATGTCGAATGTTACGTTGGTTTTCTCAAATGCCTCCTAATTAATGCTAGGTTGCAATGACCATTACTCTTGGTCGAGAATTATCTGAAACATCTTCCGTTTCCCTTAGGGAAGAAACACCGGGTTTGTACTGCAGCCCCACGAACGCATGACTTTTTGCATTATAGCATTAAAAGCAAGACCTCTTAAACATTAGACCATGGTGACTTCAGTAGATGGTATCAGTCTGACGAACAAAAATCTCGTTTTTTAATAATGATTAACATAATGTATTTTCAAAACGTCATTATTTCTCATTGCCCGTTTACATCACATCTGAACGCATAATGATAATCTCCAAGCGTGTCGGCTATTTTGGCTTCCCCAGTAAAGTATAATTATTCACTCCAAAATATGTAACTATTACTTTAAGCTACTCTACGTTGTAATATTCTTGACTCTTTGATCACAATAGAAACCATTTTGTAACATGGTGGGGCTTACACACGAAGAAAATTCCTAGCGCCTTTGCCCCTGACCCTTCAACGGTCGGCGTCTGTGTAGTATAAATAGAACTCGGATTGTGACAGAGAAATGTTCACATCCTGGCTTGTGCTTATTGATGTCTTCCTGAGTCTGGCCAAGCTACCCGTGACACCGTACGACATATTGCACTCCAGTGCTTTGTCTCAATTTATCTCAATCATGTCACTGAATTGCTAGTTATTGAAACTGAGGTTCATGCAAAATATTAGCGTTTAATTATATTTAATTTGACTCATTGTTTGCATTAGAATCGTTTAAGTCTTGTTCAAAATGACGTTATTTAATTGATCTCCATTTAGTTTTTATAATTTAATCACTTTCATGTGCACTGGATTTTCACTTCAAATATCACTGTTGATTACTTTGTTTCAGAATTGCGTCACTCTGCTAAAAAGGCCCCTCAGGGGGATACAACTGTTGTATCAATGGGAATTAGCACTCCCAGGGGGATTATGTGAGGGCCCGAGCTAAAGGTTAGGTAGGCTTCCTTTTTGTTAAAATAAAATAGGATTTTGTTTTGTTACGGACCATCCTTTTTCGGTTCACTGCTGTCCTGTTTTTCAGCACCTACTACTTTCTTCTTCCACTTTTTCTTGTTTCATGAACTTCTTTCTTAGCTTACTGTTTCTGTGCACCCTGTGCATAGATTCCGCGTTCCCTCAACTCCATACTAAATGGTGCCTTCCTCCTTCCTCTCTTAGAACATCTTTGTCGTGGTTAAGGGAGGCTAAAACTTTCTTATAAAATATTATAATAATCTGCTAAAAAGGTCTTCATTGCTTTGTACCTTGATCGCACATATCTGTGCCTGGTGATGTTTTTCCATTTATAGCCATGTTTAACAGTAATCTAATTCCTTCTTACGTGCACGAGCGCAGGGTTCATAATCAACACACAATAAAACACTTCTATGTAACCGATAATGCCTGTACTCTGCATTGTCACTGTTTATCTCACGTAGATATGTACTGTGAAGATAAGAGAATACTTCGTACACTTGGTTCGCCAGCGTCATTTCAGTGCGGGTTGTTCACGAGCTGTCATTCACGGTCAGAGCTGTGCTGTGCTTGTTCTTTCTTCTTTACAGTGTCAGTTTCGAGCTGCGCTTGTTGCTGAGTGCTTGTTGTACCTGCCTCTGCCTAAAGATGCCCTAAACTTTACCCGAAACGTGGCTATTGGAAAATTTTCAGTAGTTTTGTTGAATGATATTGCTTAACGTTTTAACTCCAAGTGTCGTATAGTCCAGTGTACTTTGGATAGTAGTGCAGTGTTACTGTGTAAAATGAAAGAGACGGGCCTGAATGCTACTTCATTGCAGTTTATTCTTGTAGTACGCAGAGGACGCTGAACAGTTGGTCCTCGGTAGATATCTCAGTGCTAACTTTTGTTCCTAAAAAGTTAAGTGCGCGAAGTGGTATCGTGTTTCATGTCATTTCTAGCCATGCCGTGGTTTTCATACCATAAGGTGAATTCATGTGGCGATTTAAACAAGGCTTAAAAAATTCGAGTAGTCAAACAGATGACGCCTCGATGCAGAGTTGATACGCCGTGAATGAACTCTTATCACGCACGTGGCGCTCGACAATGAGTTACATTTTTGCATGCACCAACTGACTTCTGGTCATCTCACTGCCGCTGAGCCTGCCAAACGCAAAATACGCAGTGCGATGAGTGGCAATTTTTTTCATTGGGTTCTTTGCTTAACGTGTAATGCGAATGCTGTAATTTACTTGTTGGCAAACCCTTCAGGGCATACAACTAGGGTTTCTATGAGAATTAGCACCCCCAAGGGGAAAATGTGAGGTCCCGAGCTGAAGGTTAAGTAGGCCTTTATTTTTTAAAGTAGAATAAGTTTCTTAAATGTAGGTTAATTCTCATTTTCGCGGTTGACTCATTAAAAATATTTTATCACTTTTTTCATCAGTACGTCCTCTCAGGGGGATACAAATATTGTATCTATGGGAATTAGCACTCCCAGGGGGACAATGTGAGGGCCCGAGCTGAGAGTTAGGTAGGCCTTCTTTTTGTTGAAATAAAATGTGTTTTGTTATGTTAAGGACCATCTTTTTTCGGTTCACTGATGTCCTGTTTTTTCAGCACCTACTACTTTTTTCTTCAACTTTGATCTTGTTTCATGAACTTCTTTCTTTTCTTACTGTTTCTATGCCCTTTCTGCATAGATTCCGCGTTCCCTTAACTCCATACTAAATGGTGCCTTCTTCCTTCCTCTCTTTGGATCGCCTTTGTTGCGGATAGGAAGGCTTAAACTAACTAATAATCTAATAATCTAATCTTCATCAGTACGTGCATTACCCTAGTTAAAAAAACAAACGTTGCGCTCCTAGATGCTCAGAATACCTACAGCAAGATTACTTGTAGGACCTTAGACATACTCTTCTTTTAAAATTCTTAAAATTCTTCTTTCAAAGACGAATGTTCTGCATCACTTTAGGTTATATAGATCTTGTGTATTTCCCCTTTTACTTAGAAATGAGAGTGATTAAATGATTAAAGGAATTAGATTTATTATGCCGGTGAACTTCTACTGCCCGATAATTATTTTTCTAATCACTACTGTTCTTTATCATTTGTCTAGGCTTATCGGTGTGAGATGATCTCTCAACGTTGAAACGCTGTACTTTCGGATCGGGTGTGGCTAGATCACTGCACTTCATACAAGCATTAATGATATTTATCCTTAATAATACTAACATGTTTTTTAACGAACAATTTCAATTCACTGACAGTTCATTTTGAATCTAAAATTTATCCGTTCAAACTTTCTCGGTTGGATTACTCATTCTAATTATCCTATTTCAATTGCACCATACCGTGCCTAAGTTTCTACTCATAGACAAAAAATACCGTTCACAATGAGCGACAAAGAAGTTCCGCGCGTGATCATCGACACAGACGCCGGTCTGGATGACGCGGCCGCAATTTTGATGGTGGTGGCGGCCCACAAGCGAGGACTGCTTGAGCTGGTCGCTATCACCACCACGCAGGGCAACACCTCAGTTGAAAATGTGAACAAGAACGTGCTCAGGCTCCTCGAAACTGTCGACTTGCTAAATCAGGTAACAGGGGAGATGTAGACTGGTGAAGTATGGAACGCCTTGAAGTTTGTTAGTAGAGAATTTGTTGAAATAGTTAGGAGCAAACGATAGAGGAGTAATTGAAAGAGTTGAATAGTTGGGGAATTTAAGATTTTTTAATAGCATTTGATTTAAATAGTGTACATTGATTTTATTTAGGCTCATATTTTTCTAACATGAATGAAAATATGTTTTTTAAAGCAAACTTCAACCGTGATCAAAGTATGTAATGTCTTTGTTGAAATAAGATGTCTCACGTGGTATAAAATATTTTTGTCACATAAAACTAAAAGAGTTGTAGCTCCATGGAATTGAAACGACATGTAGACTTGTATCTCCATGGCATTTTCAGAGGTGCCCGTTGCTTCTTTATTTCGATTATTTTTACTTGCAGTGCGAAGAAAAATTTTTTCTTCATTCCATTTTCCAATTTATAAATTAAAAGTTTAGAGTCATTTATGAAATAGCTCCTGTATGCAAAAGAGTAATCGTTGTTAAACTATAGCATTTCTTAAGTAAAATTGAAATTTGATTTTCACACAAAACGTACCTTGATATTTGTTCACGTATTAGTGTTTGCAACTGCAAATTGTGGCTGCATCGTTAACATGCTCCCTCTATTTACGAACCCACCTCAATCAGATTCATTCCTTTGACTAACGAATTGCGTATATTTGTTACGGCTACTCTCTAAAGATTAGGAGAATCTAACGAAATTTACCAAACAGACAAACATTTGTAGTTCTTCAGTTGTTTAATTGATATATAATTCGAAGTCTTTTATGATCAATTCGTAACATCTCATGTCCAAATTACGATCCAGATCCCCGTATATAGCGGTGCCCAGAGCCCCTTAGTTCGTCCTTACTTCGACTGTCACGTCAAGTTCCATGGAGAAGATGGTTTTGGTAACTCCAACCTGCCTCACCCAGCGCTCGATGCGCACCTCCAGAAAAAACCTGCAAGTGTCAAAATTTGGGATGAAATTCAGGCTCATCCTGGTGAGTTTATCGGAACGTCGTTGCCAATTTTACGCGCGGAATTTTGCAAACATGAACACACAACTAACGCAAATTTAAATTTTTATTTTCATAAGCAATTGATCAATAGAATTATTACTTAGAACTGTCTCTATAGGCAAGTTTAGATATGACTAGTTGGGAGCCTGACTAAGTTCAGTCACTTCTAGAGCATCCTATGAAAACTTTATTCTACTTAAACAATTTCGTTTATTCGAGAACACTCAACTTGAACGTACACTGTACTGATCGGATAGATATTTATCGTTATAGAATGAAAAATGATAACATAATTTGTCATATTAAGGAATGATGCAAGCGAGAACTGCACGTTTAAAATAAATTCAGAATTTGTTTTATTTCAGATTAATAGGCCTATTATTTAGAAACGTCGAATAAATATATATATCTTTAAGAGAAATGTTGACTTTATCAAAATTAATCAACAAATGTCGTCTATTAAGAGTTTCAGAAGTAGTAAAAAGTCCATTCTGATGGTTGAAAAATGGATGACGTATCTGTGTTTTTTTTCTGAGAATTGGAAGGCAAGCAAATAATAAAGAGCTAAAACTCTCTAGCTGGTTCCTTGTTGGATAGAAAATCATTTTTTGTAACTTATAATTAACGAATCTGAAAAAAGTTTTCATGATTGATTTGTAGGAAAATTTCACGGTAAAGAATTTCTGAATTTATTTAAACAAACGATAAATTAAATCTTAATCAAATTCATATGTTTTTAACCACTCGTTTCCAGGCAAATTGCATTTGCTGGCGGTTGGCCCCTTAACTAACTTGGCTCTGGCCAAAATGCTCGACCCTGACTTCCTTCAGAAACTGGCCAGTCTACACATCATGGGAGGCAACACCACTGGTATAGTAGTCCTAAAATATACTCCTGGTCTCTTTTTCCTGTAGTCCTGACAGCAAAATAATTTTCGGATGTCATTTCATTACGTTATGTTTGTTTTTCCTATTGCAAGTAGCTCTTCTAGGCTACATTGCTACACGTGGTATGAACGGAGGCTGATACTGTGTGTAAGGTCCCAACTGTGGGTCAATTACACCTTCTTTGTTTAATTTTTTTTTCTTTTTATACGTAGATTTCACCGTTCTAGACTGACTGCTGTCCTTTTTTCCAGCACCAATAATTTTCTTCTTCAACTTTGATTTCATTTCATAAACTTTTTTCATACTTGTTACTATGCGCAAGGAATCCGGTAGGGGAACACATTTGTGGATAGATTCCTCATTAGATTTTTTAACACTCAATGTTGGCTTCTTCTTTCCTCTCTTGGAAGTACATTTCATATGATTAATAAAGCTTAAACTAACTCACAATTGATCTAATTTTTCCAGAGCTATGTTCGAACTTAAGGGGGAAAAATGTGTGCAAATATTTATGGCTAAAATCTGAAATATATTTTTATTCCGGTAAATGATGGTGACAATTCAAGTCAACAAAAACCCTTACGACAGCAGACACTATTGTGAGCTTAGAAATTGTGTTCTTAAATTGTTTAAAAGTGGAAGCCTAGTCTCCTTGGTGACTCGATTTGGGTTTCAAGTGTAAAGCTTCATTTGGAAACTTTTGCAGGCGAAGGCAACGAGAGCGCGTGTGGAGAGTTCAACTTCCTACGGGACGCAGAGGCTGCCCAGATTGTGCTCAGCTATGATGAAGCTCGCCTAGCAGCCGGCAACAAACCGTGCCCCATTTATATCACGCCCTGGGAGACCTGCTTGCATGCTCTCAAAATCCCTTACGTGCGTAACCTTATTGCTCGAGACGCGTTTGCTTTTGTTGTAAGAGAAATTATATGCTTCGTTGGTCATGTGTCTTCTTAGGGAAGCGGCTATTCATAGGGTATTAGAGTTCTTTAATAGGGTTTTAGGAGTGTAATAAAGTAATAATACATGTTTAAATATATAGTAAGAAATGAGAATAATAACAAACGTTGAAAGAATTGAGTTGCTTAACACGTTTACTGCTGTCATTCAAGTGATATGTGCCCTTTGGCGTGAGCAGTGAATGTGTTGGTATGGTATGAAGTCATTGAAATATTTAAATTATTGTGTTTAGGTGTTACACGTTATTGTAAGGCATGTTTAAATAGACACAGATAGATAATCTACTGTAGACGGGAAATGAAGTGCACGTTGCATCTAAAACCGAAGTATTTGAAAACAGCGTAGAAAAGATCTCCTATCCAGTACCTTTCTATTATCTTAAGGATCACAATTATGCGTTACATTTGTCCATGAAGGTATTTTTCATTATAAATTAATTTATTCATAGTTTTTCTCTGTTTAAGTGTCCTGCTCACACGCGGAAGCGCAAGCTCGTATCCTTACTTACTTAAACAAACTTATAACCTAATTATATGAACAAAACAGTCGAGACAGCTACCATTTCACTCCACAGCGAGACAGCTACCATTTCACTCCACTGCGAGACAGCTACCATTTCACTCCTTTATGGGGGACTGCCCCTCATTTCATTTCACTTTCTCGGATCCAATTGCAATACATTGTGCTCTTTCTTATCATCGATAGAGTTCACTTCGCAGCTTCTCCGTACTTTCTTCTGAAGGCCGGGACGAGTTATCGTTCTAGAAGCAAAATTACTCAGATCACGAAGAACCTCTACGTTACAGTTCTTAATTGTATTTTTTACGCTGCCATTCTTTATGGTATTTTTTATGTTCCATTCTTAATTGTTTTTTTACGTTCCGTTCTAAATGCTTTTCATTTTATTCTGTTTTTTTTTTTCTTTCAAACGAAGACCTATTTCATATGATACAGATCAACATTAAATAATTTGATTCTTTTCTGATTCTCACATGGAAAATGTTTCAGGAGTACCGTCTTGAGCTGAGTGATATAGGTACTCCCCAAGCGAAGTTGCTGAACGCCGGCGAGAAGAGAAACCTGGACAGGAGGATTTTCCAGGTTTGGATCACGTGTGACCAGCTCGCTGCCGCCTGGATGATGGATATACTTGTAGGGGAGGCTCTCAGAGCCAGTTCAGGTAAGAAATTCCCGATTTTTTATTTGTAAGGAATTAATTTGTTCGTTCACTACTGCTGAGTTTGGATATACGCTAAGCTGTAAAACTGCAGAGCGTAGAATCAAGTGATCTGTACTTGAAGACTTTGGTGCGCAGACAAGGTATTAAAGAGTTTGCTATGATTCTTTTGGAGGAGTGTGTGAAGTTTTTTTTCAAAAAAGAAAAGTGTTGAAGTCAGACTTGTCGGGTACTTTTTGTCATTTTCCTACGATCACTTTTACTGGTCGTTCTTGAAGTATTTTGAAGGCTTCTAGTGCAGCTAATGCGAAAATAGTTAGAGAAACTACAGTAAATTTAGGAAATTGAATCTCTCGTTTAAGTATACTTTTATTTTGACTCAGGGAAATTCATTGCAGAACAAGACCTTTAGAAACTTATTTTTTATGTTCCGCCGCTTTCGAGTGATTTAAAATTTGTATAGCTTGATCTGTTCAAAATACTCGATCTATATCTATGAGATATTTTCCTATAAATGTAATTCACAAAACAGTGTGTTTTTGCATGATACGAAAGACTGTTCTTCTTAGTGCAGATCTACTAATCATTTTCCACACTTTTTTATCATGAGGTTCATTATTTTTAAACATTAATGTGAGAATTCTATTCTATGCAATATTTGACGTTTTCGTTTAGGGAATATTACAAAAACATACCTACATTTGATGGCGAATCAAAATTGATGTGGCCATAAACATTTTTAACAAAGTTTCATCAATTCATCAAAATTTCCGATGATTGACGTCTGCGTTAAAAAACCGACTGGCTCCCCAAGGGGAGATACCGTCAGGTTACCTCAGTTGTCGATATGCCTTCGAGACTTCTGTCTTCCATGCTAATCTTGCTTCGTTTTGTTTTATGCTTTCTTTGCTATCCCTCCTTTGTTTTTTCTAATTTTGTCATTTCTTCCTTTGTCTTTTCTTCTTTTGTCTTTTCTTCTTTTGTCTTTTCTTCTTTTGTCTTTTCTTCTTATGTATTTTCTTCTTTTGTCTTTTCTTCCTCTTCCTTTGTCTTTTATTCTCTTGTCTTTTCTTCCTCTTCCTTTGTCTTTTATTCTCTTGTCTTTTCTTCCTCTTCCTTTGTCATTTCTTCCTCTTCCTTTGTCATTTCTTCCTCTTCCTTTGTCTTTTATTCTCTTGTCTTTTCTTCCTCTTCCTTTGTCATTTCTTCCTCTTCCTTTGTCTTTTATTCTCTCGTCTTTTCTTCCTCTTCTTTTGTCTTTTATTCTCTTGTCTTTTCTTCCTCTTCCTATGTCACTTCTTCCTCTTCCTTTGTCTTTTATTCTCTTGTCTTTTCTTCCTCTTCCTTTGTCTTTTATTCTCTTGTCTTTTCTTCCTCTTCCTTTGTCATTTCTTCTTCTTCCTTTGTCTTTTATTCTCTTGTCTTTTCTTCCTCTTCCTTTGTCTTTTATTCTCGATTCTTCCTCTTCCTTTGTCTTTTATTCTCTTGTCTTTTCTTCCTCTTCCTTTGTCATTTCTTCCTCTTTTTTGTCTTTCATTCTCTTGTCTTTTCTTCCTCTTAATTTGTCTTTTCTTACTCATCCTTTGTCTTTTATTCTCTTGTCTTTTCTTCCTCTTCCTTTGTTTTTTATTCTCTTGTCTTTTCTTCCTCTTCCTTTGTCTTTTATTCTCTTGTCTTTTCTTCCTCTTCCTTTGTCTTTTATTCTCTTGTCTTTTCTTCCTCTTCCTTTGTCTTTTATTCTCATGTCTTTTCTTCCTCTTCTCTTATCTTTTCTTCCTCTTCCTTTGTCTTTTCTTCCTCTTCCTATGTCTTTTATTCTCTTGTCTTTTCTTCCTCTTCCTTTGTCTTTTATTCTCTTGTCTTTTCTTCCTCTTCCTTTCCACCTTGTTGTTTGTATGCGAACGGTATCTTGTGTGGGAACACACATGGTGCACAAATCCCCCATTTCCTGTAGTCTAAACTAAATTTTTCCTCCTCTTCGCTCTCTTCAGCTCGCTTTTGCAGTTACAAGGGAGCCGTACACTAATCAATTTAATAACGTTTGTTAAACATTATTTTCGAAGGTGATGGTTCCATTGGAGCTCTTTGTGAGGACCAAATACAGTCGGCAGTAACCGTGGAACTTCAGGTGAGTTGTTCAACAGAGCTTAAAAGTTGCTCGCTGTCCAAACAGAGTTTTCGTTAGTCTGAGTTATAATTTATCTGTGGAGACTGTCTCTAATGAAAATTCTAATTTAATGTCCTTTCTTCTTTTGATTTCTCCGCTTTTGTGCTAGGATAACTTTGAAAATAATTTCTATCGATGTAAGCAAATTGTAATTCAAAAAAATTATTTGCAGTCATAATTCAGTGTTCAGATATGTAACAGAGTTACACCAGCATTATAGGGGATCGTAATCCAGGCAAACTGTGTATTATTACATCATGGATTTTGTGTATTATTTAAGCCTTCACGTTTTTCAGAATAAAAATTGCTTGCTACTGTTGCTTAATTTCGGTTATAAAAACAACTTTCTTCCGCACGTAATTGCAGATTAGATTCAATCAGTAGGTTTCTAGAAATTTATTGGATTTTTACATATCAAAACATGAAACCAATAAAATACAATAGCCTTAAATTCTCTACTTACTTCCAGTAATTTATTACACTCAAAATTTTATTTCTTCATTCTGCTCGTTCAATTGCCTTTCGATGTATTTTCCTGTTAAAAGGATTATCTGCCTTTGTTCTGTAAAACAATCCATTTCTTTGGTGATGCGTGTTTCGCTTGCTGTATCATCCTCGTGAGTTCAGAATAGGTCGTTCAGATTTTTACTGAAATTTATTAATGATTTTTACTTACAGGAACGATGCATGAACGATAATCATCTGTCCCGGAAAATGTTTGAAATTTATCTTTGTTTTGAATAAGTCGTCTATAAATTAACGAATGTGTTTTTTCACATTTGACTGAGGTTGTACTTAGTTACTCACTTTAATTTTTTGCGATGAGGAAACTACCAATTATTTATTTCAAACAATTGAAAATTAATGAACGAATTAGCGTCGTTATTTCTAAAACTGTTCCCACGCGATTGTGCGGATTCTTTATCAACGCTCTACAAAAAATTCAAACTCGATTGATGTCTAATGTTAAATTCATTGTAGGGCGTGCACACCAGAGGACAAATGGTACTCGACCGCAGAAACTTCAAAACATTCGTAAATTCTGCGGTGCCTGCCTACATTCTGACGGGAGTGAACGAGGCGACGTACAAGAGGTACCTCACGATGGGCTTCGGAGGTGACTTCTGAGTGGTACGGTTTGTTAGTTCCTCGCTGAACACTCTACTGTATACACGAGTGTTTGTTCTTGTCGTTAGATTGGATTACTTTTATTTCAAGTCCAATGTTACATCTCAGTGACTGGGTAAACGAACATCGCTGTGACTGTGTCTACGAGTCCTCGATCTTAACTTCATGTTGGATTACTTGTATTTCAAGTCCGATGTTACATCTCAGTGACTGTGTCCTCGAGCTCTCGATCTTGAGATTAGATTGGATTAGTTTAATTTCAAGTCCAATGTTGCATCTCAGTGATGGGTATCATCTTCTTGCATTCGATTCCAAGTGTGTGTCGTATGTTACTCACTAGGAAGCGCCTCAAAGTTGGACGTTCTTTTTTTGAGGTTGGACCAGACATTCTCATTAAGGAATTGCTTTCGCCCACGTTTGCTGCACGATTAATTTAAATCCCTCTAGGTCCACCGTCATTCCTTTATAGCCATAAGGCATAATTCATAATGTTTCTATAATATTATTTAATAATTCTAAACGTATGTGGAAAAGATCGCTTCCTATAGCATACAGTGAGGGAAAATTTACGTATTAATATCGCAATATTTCGTTTGGAAGAAAATATCTTGTCCTTATTTGGTTAAAATTGTGAGTGCATTGAAAGGGCTTGAGAATCAATAGGAAAGTACCGAGTTTTGTATTTTGAATCAATTTCTAACGGAGTCCGCCACGTATCACTTACTAAGGAAACATGCTAACTCGCTCTTATGAAGATGTTCGCCTAAATCATCATACAAATGTAATTTTACTTTCTGTGTTAAATGGTGCGTCTTAAAATTATACATACATTAGGGTTCCATAGTTGATATTTGACCGTACCAAAAACTTTATCTTATGTTTTTGGTGATTTTTAATTATTGTTTACTTAGCAGAGCTTATATGGCTAGCCGACGAATTGTAGGACAAAAGTTAGTCTGCAGTTAATTTGAAATAAGAAAAATCGCTACAATGCAAGTTATTTCTGTAAGCTATAATGATAACTGAAATTTGTTATCGTTTAAGCTCGTTTTTTGCGTTTAAAAATTCTGCTTGTTAACAATAGAATGTTGCTGAAAATTCAGACATTCACTTATTGATAAAAAGTAGCAAATTGTGTAGGGTTTCGGAGGTGCAAAGCAAACACGGCACCTTATACATCAGGTGGAAATGCGGCATCATTTTTTTACATAATTAAACTAATTACGGGACCAGACAGAAAATGGCAAACTTTACCCCTTTGTGTTCTCTGAAGTTTTAGTTTCATTGGAAAGCATTCTGGAATGCTCATCGTTGAGCAGAATGAAAAAGGCCGTTTCCATTTCGTTCGGAAATAATAAAATAGGACTAGAGAAAATGATAACCTCTATAAATAGAATGTGTTCCGACCTTCGTTTCATTGCGTTCCGATCCTCCTCGTTCGATGTATTTTCTCAAATGGCATAAGTTTTTAATACATTCAACTATTTTTCTATTGAAACAGATATTTTACTCTACGCTAGGAGATTCATGCGTCATGACGTTTCAGTAATTTATTCAAGAAATAGTGTAGTGTACTATGGCTAATTTGCGTGCTAATGTGTGAGTGCTTCTTTCTGCAAATTCAACGTTTAAGCTCCCTCCGTCGGCAGTGCATGTAATACTGGCTCTAGTTATGGGGAAATAACCACAGAATTGCGGCTATTTACCATAAATCTTCTCAGATTTGTCGCAAATTTTGTTCATTTTGACTAGACGCGCACACTTCGCGTTAGGGTAAAATTTGTCCCGTAAAAGCTCTCGGAAGATCATTGCTGGAGTTGAACGTCTAATCCCTCTTTTGTTCAAAGGTTTGTGCTTTTGGGGCTCTGATGTGGTGCAATGCAGCCCCGATTGAGCTCGGTTAAAAATAATATTCTTGTGAAGCTTTTCGTGTCATTTGATTAGCAAATTTTCAGAACCGAGGAGGGAAGATAGCAGAGCAGCAGTCCGAAGTATCAACGCATGTAGACAATGGATCTCTGACGGTGTCAGGGCCAAGTCATTCTGTGCGCACAAAACTGAGGTAAACTTCAACTCTTTTAAAACTGACCGCTGGTATGCGAGCTATGTTTTCAAGTACAATTCAGGTAAGCCTTGTAGTTTACGGATTTAATTCACTTTTTGCACCCGTAAATGGCTCTTGTGAGGTTTGGGCTTCGCTGCTGTAAAACCTGAAACGGTAAATATTTATTTCAAGGTATACAAGCGATGCATGAACCGTAGTCGCTATTGAGCGTCGCTGCTTTCTGGAACAAATCATGCCTTCATTTCTGAAATAGCTTCGTCATAACGATATAATCGATTTACAATCGAAGCCATTTTTCAGTTTTGAAGATATGGACTAATAGTATTTCAAATGACCAGCAATTTAATTCATTATTTAACTGAGTTTAACTTGAAAGGAAAGTACTTTGGTGCATGACGTTATTTACGAGCCACCAGAAACATACGCTCGGGAAGGTTCTCACAAACTGGCCATAAAGCACACGTATAATAACGTTGTAGCTAGAAATAGTGGCCCTGAAAAGGTTAACAGCATGCCAGGGCGGCAGTTTTGAAAAGGTTGAAGTAATATCCTCAGGTAACCACGATTTTTCTACAAGGTAGAAAAATGTAGAGGACTATAGGGCTCGAACAATCTTCCTACTTTATGAAAAACCTGCTAAAGTGTTTAATTTTCAGAAATCACTATTTGTGACTAAGGATTTGGATACGACCGAAGACTGATTATTTCAACATCCCTGACGTGGCATGCAGCATTGGATGAGAAGTGCGAGTATGCGTATGGTAATGAAGCAATGAACAACTTGCGAAGCGTGTATTGTTAAATTGCTTTACTAATGACTGTGTGTAATTTTAAAATCAAATTTACCAATCGTGAAGACAGAGCTCAACGTGTCTGCGAGCGATGTATTAGTAGCTAAAGTGAACACACCCGAGTTTATCATAAGCATGTATAAATAAAAAATATTTTGCTTTTGATACAACTTACAACACTCATTGATAAAATAAATCGATTCAGACTTCAACAAGCTTTTCATTGTCATCGAATAAGGTATTCGATTGGGTAACACCGTTGAAAGTGAAATAATTTTTCTACATAACTTACTTAACAATAGAAGGCAACATTATGATTGTTTCTCCATTGAATGAAGAATTCGCAATAACTACCATGTACAGTAACGATGTTGAACAAATAATTTTAATAAGAAAATCAAACATAAGCGTCCAAACATAAATCAAGATTACCGTAACTTACAATCAATAAACTTCGGTCATTCCACAACGGTGCAAAAGAATCATCCTTAAACCTAGTTAGGATATGATACAGCTATCCTTCCATAATTAGTATCAGCAGCAGCAGTTTTACGAGTACAAAGAATTAGTCACTAGATCAGCGATTTATTGTCTGCCCTAACCGCCAAATAATGAAAAAAATGAAAGAAACGAAAGCGTGCAAGATGTCCTGTCTGCACGCTGACTTTTCTTTCTAAAATTTTGATATAAGTTGTTGAAAACTACGTTCGATTACTTAAACTACGAGTCTCTCGAATATTTCACTGTTCTATCACAGGCATGTAAAACTTGTGTTCGGGAGCGGTGCGAGTGGGCTGGTACGGAGACTTGTCCGTGTGGAGCAAAGTAGCAGGGCAAGGGGTGACAATCTTCCAGTCTCCCTTGCGTGTTATGGTCGCATCTCGCCACGGATCGTATTCTGAGTGGAATGTTATAGAAGAAGCATTTGCCCTGCCTCGTGTAGCACGACGTTCGCTTGCCTCCGAGCGTCGTTCGCTGGCTTCCGTGCGTCGCTCGCTGCTGGAAATGGTCGATCTCCTCTGCTCACTTTGCTGATGGTGCGACCAACGCTGGTATTCTTCGTGCTGTTGGCCACTCTGGTGGAATGAATGACTTTCCTGTCGGTTGCGCTGGGAAGTGGACCCAGAGTGAGTTGCCGAAGTAGAGCTCTCCATCTTGGTGTCCCCACGAAGGTCCAGCGATTCGGCCTGGCGCAAAGATGACGCCATTTCTTTCGTGGTTGCCGAGGTTCCCAGTTTAGCCTCCAAACTTTTTTCCGTCTTCGTAGCGCGGCTGCGAGAGGTCTTGCTGTCTAACATTGAAGATGAATCTTCGCCTAAACTGAAAGATGACTGATTGTGGGTCCTCCTGTTGACTGCCTGAGAAGCTCTTGTTGCATTTTTCGTTTCCTTCGTCTGGCTGGTTTCCTGTTGTGATTCAGCTGACGTAACCTTCCGTTGTTCAGAAGAGCTCTTGACTTCTGATTCGGCATTCGAGGCTGACTTGCTTATTCTTGCCTCCTTCACAACACGAGTAACAACTCTTCCGTCAGCGGAAGTCACCGTACTCGTTTGCACAGTTTCTTTCGCAGTACCAGCGGTGCCTTGCTTGCCTCCTTTCTGAACAACCGATCCATCAACTCCAATAACTTCATGAGTAGTCTTGACACCAGCGACTGTCTCCAGGGAAGAAGATTGAGCAGTTTTCTGTTGGTTACGCTGGATTCGTTGACCAGCTGCGCCCACTCGTCGCTCTCTGCTTTCGTATTTTCCTTCCATTTTGAGGTTGTCAGGGTATCGCTTTTGGGGCATTCTCTCTCCTACTCCAGGACTACCATTATCACGACCGTTCATGTCGCCGTTGAGAGATAGGTTGTCCGGGTAACGTTTTTGGCCGTTGACTTGAGGTCGACTCCCTTGATTGGGACTAACATCGGGAGACGTGCCGTAAAAATCACCTTCCATTTTCAAGTTATCGTTTTGCTTAACCATCTCTGCGCGTGATCCTTTCACTCGGAATGTTTCATTCCTCTTCATTCCATCCTTCAAGGTAGCGCTAGTCGAGTGCTCGGATTGAGTGAACTCTTCTCGCATGCTTGACTCTGACCGTTCTTCTCTTACCGTCTTTGAGTGACGTCTCATGTGCAGCTCTCCCTCCATTTTGAGGTTGTCTTCATGCTTCTTCATCACAGCTCGCTCACCTCTAACAACGTTACTCGTGCGTCGAGCTTCTAGTGAACCTTCCGACCTCAAATTATCTTTCGGCTTTTTCATTTGAGCTCGCTCAGTGACCTGCGTGACTCTGGAGAGAGATTTTCCTTCAAACTCACCGTCCAATTTGAGGTTGTCATCGTATCTTCTCAGCTCTGCTCGCTCTCCTTTACCGACAAACTCTTTTTCGTGCATTTCATGGTCGCCCTCCATGCGTAAAGTATCTTCGTGTTTTCTCATGGTTGCTCTTTCACCCTTCACGACTCGAGTTTGTTTCCGGCCTTCGAATGTTCCTTCCGTGACAATATTATCGGAATGTCTTCGAACTTCTGCCCTCTCGCCCTTAGTAACAACTTGCTTTTTCTCGACGTTCAATTCTCCTTCCATTCGCAAGTTGTCCGTATGTTTTCGGATAGTAGCGCGCTCGCCTGTCACGCTCGTGACAACTTCTTTCCCCTTGAAGTCACCTTCGAGTCTAAGCGTATCTTCATGCTTTCTCATCTTGGAACGCTCGCCATAGTAAATGGTTTCTTTTTCTTTGCCCGTGAACTCACCGTCAAGCCGAAGATGATCTGGATGGCGAGCGACCGGAGCTCTTTCCCCACGAGGGGCTTCGCCTGCATCGGGGACGAAGAATTCTCCTTTCATTTTCAAATGATCTTCATACTTCACAATTTCGGCCCGCTCGCCCTTAAAGACTTCAGGCGATTCAGGAGCGTAGAATTTTCCTTGTGGTTTAAGATGGTCGGGATGTTTCACAACGGGAGCTCGTACACCAACTGGAGCTTTTTCATCCTCCGGAGCGAAGAACTCTCCGACCATTTTTAGGTTATCTTCATGACGCCTTATTTCAGATCTTTCACCCACTTTGACAGTTTCATGTTCTTTTCCAGTGAAAATTCCTTCCATGCGAAGATTATCATCATGCTTTTTGATCGTCACACGTTCACCATAAGCTGCTCTTTCTATGTCTTTGCTGATGAATTCGCCGTCCATTCTCAAATTATCTTCATGCTTCACGAGACTAACGCGTTCTCCACGTACAATGGTAGACTTTTCTCGGTTGCCTTCAAATGTTCCTGTCATCTCGAGATTATCAGGATGCTTTTTCGTGGGTGCTCGCTCACCTCGTGGAGCTCCTTTTTTCGCTGGAGAGTCAAAATCACCGTCCATGAACAGGTTGTCGGGATGCTTCTTCACTGGCTCCCTTTGTCCTCGTTTTGCGGGCTCCTTCGGTTTGCCCTCGAAGTCGCCATCCATACGCAAGTTATCAGGATGTCGCTTGATGGGTGCACGTTCACCTCTAGGTGCCTCACCAGGTTTAGTCGGTGAAAAGTCACCTTCGAGTCTCAAAGTATCTTCTCGACGTTTTATCTCTGCTCTCTCGCCCACTGTGACTTGCTGTGTTTCTTTGCCAACGAACTCGCCTGTGATCTGAATTGAATCAACGTGCTTGCGAATTTCAGCACGTTCTCCTCTGTAGACAACCTCTTCATCCTTTCCAACAAAATCTCCAGTCATTTTAAGGTTGTCAGGATGACGCTTGGTCGGTTCCCGTTCACCTCGAGGTGCTTCAGGCCTGGGCTTTCCTTCAAAATCACCATCAGGTTTTAAATTATCAGGATGTCTCTTGATAGGAGCGCGTTCGCCTCTTCCAACTTCAGGAGATTTTGGAGCGAGGAAATCTCCTTCCATCCGCAAATTGTCGTCATGGCGCCTAATTTCCGCCCTCTCGCCTACGGTTACAGTTTCGTGCTCTTTCCCAACAAATTCTCCAGTCATTTTCAAATTATCAACATGTTTCCGTACTTCAACTCTTTCACCGCGGACGACTCTCTCTTGCGTCTTTGTGGTAAATTCTCCACTCATTGTTAAATTGTCCGGATGTTTCTTGACCGGCTGGCGTTGGCCTCTTGGTGCCCTATCTTTGGGCCTACCGACAAATTCACCTTCCATTTTCAAGTTATCTTCGTGCTTCTTGATGGGAGCTCTTTCTCCTCTAGTGACCTTGTCTGTTTCTGGCGCTTGGAAGTCTCCAGTCATCTTCAAATTATCAGGGTGCTTTTTGATGGGAGCGCGTTCGCCTTTGGGCACCTTATCGTGTTCTGGAGCGGTAAAATCACCATCCATGAAGAGGTTATCAGGATGCTTCTTCACAGGTTCTCGCTGACCAAATGGTGCGTCATGGCGTGGCTTGCCTTCAAATTCTCCCGTCATCTTCAAATTATCGTCACGTTTTTTGACCGGCGATCTTTCACCTCGAGGAATCTTTTCTTGTTCTGGAGCCTCGAAATCTCCAGTCATTTTCAAGTTATCCGGATGTTTCTGCACTGGAGCTCTTTCTCCTCTTGGGGCATCTTTGCGGTCCGGAGCACTAAAATCGCCCTCAATGTAGAGATTATCAGGGTGTTTCTTTCCTGGTTCCCTTTGGACGTACGGTACATCTTCTCGTGGCTTTCCTTCAAATTCTCCTCTCATGGTTAGATTGTCCGGATGCTTCTTAATCGGAGCTCGTTCACCACGAGGCGCTTTTTCATGTTCAGGAGCTTCAAAGTCTCCCACCATTTGCAGATTGTCAGGATGTCTCTTCGTAGGAGCCCTCTCACCACGAGGAGCATCTTTATGATCAGGAACGGAGAAGTCGCCATCCATGAAAAGATTGTCAGGATGTTTCTTGACTGGTTCTCGCAGACCATAAGGAACTTCTTCCCTAGGCTTTCCTTCAAACTCTCCATCCATTTGCAAGTTATCAGGATGCTTTCTGATTGGAGCGCGATCGCCTCTGGGTGCTTCACCGACTTCAGGAGCAATGAAATCTCCTTCCATCTTCAAATTATCACGGTGACGAGTGATTTCAGCTCTTTCTCCGACTCGGACTTGCTCAACTTCTTTCCCAACAAATTCTCCTATCATCATTAGGTTGTCTGTTCGTTTGATAACCTCGACTCTTTCGCCACGAACGACGTGGTGCTCTTCTTTTCCAACGAACTCGCCAGTCATTTCCAAATTATCAGGATGCCGTTTCACCGGTTCACGACGCCCGTAGGGAGCTTTTTCTTTTGGTTTTCCTTCGAAATCTCCAACCATTCTCAAGTTATCAGGATGCTTAGTTACGGGAGCTCTTTCGCCTCTAGGAGCTTCTTCCTGCTCTGGAGCGTGGAAGTCACCAACCATCTGCAAATTATCAGGGTGCCTACGAATAGGGGCTCTTTCACCGCGAGGAGCGTCTTTCTGCTCGGGTGCAGTGAAGTCTCCCGACATAAGAAGGTTATCAGGGTGTTTCTTACCGGGTTCACGAACAACGTATGGAATTTCCTCACGAGGTTTGCCTTCAAACTCCCCGACCATTCGTAAATTATCGGGATGTTTTCGTACAGGAGCCCTTTCGCCACGTGGTGCCTCTTCGTAATCCGGAGCTTCGAAATCTCCAGTCATTTTCAAATTGTCAGGATGTTTTCGAACTGGAGCTCTTTCTCCGCGAGGAGCATCTCGGTGTTCTGGAGACGTGAAGTCGCCAGTCATTTGAAGATTATCAGGATGTTTGCGGACAGGCTCTCTCACGCCATACGGAACTTCCTCGCGAGGTTTTCCTTCAAATTCACCAACCATTTGCAAGTTATCCGGGTGTTTCTTTATAGGAGCTCTTTCTCCACGAGGAGCTTCACCGTATTCAGGAGTATGGAAATCTCCATCCATTTTTAGATTATCAGGGTGTTTCATCACTGGTGCTCTTTCTCCACGCGGAGCGTCCTTCTGTTCAGGAGCTGTGAAATCACCCGTCATTTTGAGATTGTCTGGTTTCTTCTTCCCTGGTTCCCTCTGAACGTAGGGGACGTCTTCACGTGGTTTGCCTTCGAACTCACCAGTCATTTGCAGATTATCGGGATGTTTTCTAACAGGCGCTCTCTCTCCACGAGGAGCCTCTTCGTATTCTGGCGCCTGGAAGTCTCCGACCATTCGAAGGTTGTCCGGGTGCTTCTGAATGGGAGCCCTCTCACCTCGAGGAATACCTTTCTGTTCTGGTGCTGTGAAGTCGCCGGTCATTCGAAGGTTGTCCGGATGTTTCTTTCCAGGTTCTCGAACAACATACGGTACTTCCTCTTTCGGTTTTCCTTCAAAATCTCCTACCATTTGCAAGTTATCAGGATGCTTCTTCACTGGCGCTCTTTCACCACGAGGAGCGTCTTCGTATTCTGGGGCGTGGAAGTCTCCAGTCATTCGAAGGTTATCAGGATGCTTCATGACTGGTGCTCGCTCACCTCGCGGAGCATCCTTCTGTTCTGGCGCGGTAAAATCACCGGTCATTTGCAGGTTATCGGGATGTTTCTTCCCAGGCTCTCTGATGACATACGGCACTTCTTCCCGAGGTTTCCCTTCGAAATCTCCGATCATTTGCAGGTTGTCGGGATGCTTCCTAATTGGAGCACGTTCACCTCGAGGAGCTTCTTCAAATTCGGGAGCTGCGAAATCTCCAACCATTTTCAGGTTATCAGGATGCTTTTTCACAGGAGCCCTTTCACCCCGAGGCGCATCTCTATGCTCGGGTGCTGTAAATTCACCAGTCATTTGAAGATTATCAGGATGTTTCTTTCCAGGCTCGCGTAGAACGCATCTGCAAGTTATCTGGATGCTTCTTCACGGGAGCGCGATCACCTCTTGGAGCTTTTTCAATCTCGGGTGCTGTGAATTCGCCTTCCATTCTCAGATTATCCCTATGACGCGTGATTTCAGCTCTTTCACCAACGCGAACTTGCTCATATTCTTTGCCGATGAATTCACCAGTCATCTGAAGATTGTCGGTTCGCCGGATGACTTCAACTCGCTCTCCGCGCAAAACGCGTTCCTGTTCTTTGCCAGTAAATTCGCCTGTCATCACGAGATTATCAGGGTGGCGTTTCACTGGCTCTCGTTGGCCTAATGGAGCTTCTTCCCTTGGCTTCCCTTCGAAATCTCCGGTCATCTTCAAGTTGTCCGGATGTTTCGCCACCGGTGCTCTCTCTCCTCTCGGTGCTTTCTCATGCTCGGGAGCTTGGAAATCTCCAACCATTTGCAGGTTGTCAGGATGCTTTTTAATAGGAGCTCTTTCACCACGAGGAGCGTCTTCCTGGACTGGAGCTGTGAAATCTCCATCCATGAACAAATTATCAGGCTTCTTCTTCCCAGGTTCACGAACGACGTAAGGCACTTTTTCTCGCGGTTTTCCTTCAAAATCTCCGACCATTTGTAGATTGTCTGGGTGCTTTTTGACTGGAGCTCTCTCGCCTCGAGGTGCGTCTTCTTGCTCAGGAGCATGGAAGTCTCCAACCATTTGGAGGTTGTCGGGATGTTTGCGAATTGGAGCCCTTTCACCTCGAGGAGCATCTCGATGTTCTGGGGCCGTGAATTCCCCAGTCATTTGCAGGTTATCAGGATGTTTCTTCCCTGGTTCACGAATAACGTAAGGAATTTCTTCCCGCGGTTTTCCTTCAAAATCGCCGACCATCTGCAGATTGTCAGGATGTTTTCTAACAGGAGCTCTTTCTCCTCGAGGAGCTTCTTCTTGTTCAGGTGCATGGAAGTCTCCCACCATCTGTAGATTATCGGGATGCTTACGAATTGGCGCCCTTTCGCCTCGAGGGGCGTCTTTGTGTTCGGGAGCGGTGAAATCACCTGTCATCCGAAGATTATCAGGATGTTTCTTTCCAGGTTCTCGAACGACGTAGGGTATTTCTTCGCGGGGTTTGCCTTCGAAATCACCGACCATTTGCAAGTTATCAGGATGTTTCCTAATGGGAGCTCTTTCACCGCGAGGTGCATCTGCCTGCTCTGGAGCGTAGAAGTCTCCTATCATTTGGAGGTTGTCGGGATGCTTACGGACAGGAGCTCTTTCACCCCGAGGTGCGTCTCGATACTCGGGAGTTGCGAATTCACCAGTCATCTGAAGGTTATCAGGATGTTTCTTTCCTGGTTCTCGAATGACATACGGCACTTCTTCCCGAGGTTTCCCTTCAAACTCTCCGACCATTTGGAGGTTGTCGGGATGCTTCCTAATTGGAGCACGTTCACCTCGAGGAGCTTCTTCGAACTCGGGAGCTGCGAAATCTCCTACCATTTGGAGGTTATCAGGGTGCTTTTTCACAGGAGCCCTTTCACCGCGAGGCGCATCTCGATGCTCGGGTGCTGTAAATTCACCAGTCATTTGAAGATTATCAGGATGCTTCTTTCCAGGCTCGCGCTTGACGTACGGGGCTTCTTCTCTGGGCTTGCCTTCGAAATCGCCAATCATCTGCAAGTTGTCTGGATGTTTCTTAACGGGAGCGCGATCACCTCTAGGAGCTTCTTCAACTTCTGGTGCTGTGAATTCGCCTTCCATTCTCAGATTGTCCCTATGGCGCGTGATTTCAGCTCTTTCTCCAACGCGAACTTGCTCGTATTCTTTGCCGATGAATTCACCAGTCATCTGAAGATTGTCGGTTCGCCGGATGACTTCAACTCGCTCTCCGCGCAAAACTCGTTCCTGTTCTTTGCCAGTAAATTCGCCTGTCATCACGAGATTATCAGGGTGGCGTTTCACTGGCTCTCGTTGGCCTAACGGAGCTTCCTCCCTTGGTTTCCCTTCGAAATCTCCGGTCATCTTCAAGTTGTCCGGATGTTTCGCAACCGGTGCTCTCTCTCCTCTCGGTGCTTTCTCATGCTCGGGAGCGTGGAAATCTCCAACCATTTGCAAATTGTCAGGATGCTTTTTAATTGGAGCTCTTTCACCGCGAGGAGCATCTTCCTGGACTGGAGCTGTGAAGTCTCCATCCATGAACAAGTTATCAGGCTTCTTCTTCCCAGGTTCACGAACAACGTAAGGCACTTTTTCTCGTGGTTTTCCTTCAAAATCTCCGACCATTTGTAGATTGTCTGGGTGCCTTTTGACTGGAGCTCTCTCGCCTCGAGGTGCGTCTTCTTGCTCAGGAGCATGGAAGTCTCCAACCATTTGAAGGTTGTCGGGATGTTTGCGAATTGGAGCTCTTTCGCCTCGAGGAGCATCTCGATGTTCTGGAGCTGTGAAGTCACCCGTCATTTGCAGGTTATCAGGATGTTTCTTACCGGGCTCTCGGACAACATAGGGAATTTCTTCTCTGGGCTTCCCTTCAAAGTCTCCCACCATCGCTAAATTATCAGGATGTTTCCTGATGGGCGCCCTTTCACCCCGTGGAGCATCAACTTGCTCTGGAGCTTGGAAGTCTCCTGTCATTTTAAGATTATCGGGATGTTTCTGAATTGGAGCTCTTTCGCCACGTGGAACGTCTATCTGCTCGGGAGCAGTAAAATCGCCAGTCATTTGAAGATTGTCAGGGTGTTTCTTTCCAGGTTCACGAACGACATATGGGACTTCTTCTCGAGGTTTACCTTCAAAATCACCTACCATTCGGAGGTTATCAGGATGTTTCTTTACTGGAGCTCTTTCACCTCGAGGAGCATCTTCATGCTCTGGAGCTTGGAAATCTCCAATCATTCTAAGATTATCAGGATGTCTCTTGACTGGCGCTCTCTCACCCCTTGGGGCATCTTTCTGTTCTGGCGCAGTAAAATCGCCAGTCATTTGAAGATTGTCAGGATGTTTCTTGCCGGGTTCACGAACGACGTATGGGACTTCTTCTCTCGGTTTTCCTTCGAAATCTCCAATCATTTGCAAGTTATCAGGATGTTTCCTTATCGGAGCTCTTTCACCACGAGGAGCGTCCTCGTATTCTGGAGCTTGAAAGTCTCCAGTCATTCGAAGGTTATCAGGATGCTTCATGACTGGTGCTCGCTCTCCTCGCGGAGCATCCTTCTGTTCTGGCGCGGTAAAATCACCGGTCATTTGCAGGTTATCGGGATGTTTCTTCCCAGGCTCTCTGATGACATACGGCACTTCTTCCTGAGGTTTCCCTTCGAAATCTCCGATCATTTGCAGGTTGTCGGGATGTTTCCTAATTGGAGCACGCTCACCTCGAGGAGCTTCTTCAAATTCGGGAGCTGCGAAATCTCCAATCATTTTCAGGTTATCAGGATGCTTTTTCACAGGAGCCCTTTCACCCCGAGGCGCATCTCTATGCTCGGGTGCTGTAAATTCACCAGTCATTTGAAGATTATCAGGATGTTTCTTTCCAGGCTCGCGTAGAACGTACGGAGCTTCTTCTCTGGGCTTACCTTCAAATTCACCGACCATCTGCAAGTTATCTGGATGCTTCTTCACGGGAGCGCGATCACCTCTTGGAGCTTTTTCAATCTCAGGTGCGGTGAATTCGCCTTCCATTCTCAGATTATCCCTATGACGCGTGATTTCAGCTCTTTCTCCAACGCTAACTTGCTCGTATTCTTTGCCGATGAATTCACCAGTCATCTGAAGGTTGTCGGTTCGCCGGATGACTTCAACTCGCTCTCCGCGCAAAACTCGCTCCAGTTCTTTGCCAGTAAACTCGCCTGTCATCATGAGATTATCAGGGTGGCGTTTCACTGGCTCTCGTTGGCCAAACGGAGCTTCCTCCCTTGGTTTCCCTTCGAAATCTCCGGTCATCTTCAAGTTGTCCGGATGTTTCGCCACCGGTGCTCTCTCTCCTCTCGGTGCTTTCTCATGCTCGGGAGCTTGGAAATCTCCAACCATTTGCAGGTTGTCAGGATGCCTTTTAATTGGAGCTCTTTCACCGCGAGGAGCGTCTTCCTGGACTGGAGCTGTGAAGTCTCCATCCATGAACAAATTATCAGGCTTCTTCTTCCCAGGTTCACGAACGACGTAAGGCACTTTTTCTCGTGGTTTTCCTTCAAAATCACCTACCATTTGTAGATTGTCTGGGTGCTTTTTGACTGGAGCTCTTTCGCCTCGAGGTGCGTCTTCTTGCTCAGGAGCATGGAAGTCTCCAACCATCTGGAGGTTGTCGGGATGTTTGCGAATTGGAGCCCTTTCACCTCGAGGAGCATCTCGATGTTCTGGGCCCGTGAATTCACCAGTCATTTGCAGGTTATCAGGATGTTTCTTTCCTGGTTCACGGATGACGTAAGGAATTTCTTCTCGCGGTTTTCCTTCAAAATCGCCGACCATCTGTAGATTGTCAGGATGTTTTCTAACAGGAGCTCTTTCTCCTCGAGGAGCCTCTTCTTGTTCAGGTGCATGGAAATCTCCGACCATCTGTAGATTATCGGGATGCTTACGAACTGGAGCCCTTTCGCCTCGAGGGGCGTCCTTGTGTTCGGGAGCGGTGAAGTCACCCGTCATTTTCAGGTTATCAGGGTGTTTCTTGCCAGGTTCTCGGACTACGTAAGGAATTTTTTCTTCAGGCTTGCCTTCGAAATCTCCAACCATTCTCAAATTATCAGGGTGTTTTTTAATCGGTGCTCTCTCACCACGAGGAGCCTTTTCATATTCAGGCACCTGGAAATCTCCTTCCATGGTCAAGTTGTCTCTATGGCGAGTTATTTCTGCCCTTTCACCTACGCGAACTTGTTCGTATTCCTTTCCAATGAATTCGCCGGACATTTGAAGATTGTCAGTACGTCGAACGACTTCGACTCGTTCTCCACGCAGCACTGTTTCTTGCTCTTTGCCTACAAACTCTCCTGTCATAACCAAGTTGTCAGGATGACGCTTCACTGGTTCACGTTGACCGAGAGGTGCATCTTCCCTCGGCTTGCCCTCGAAGTCACCCAGCATGCGGAGGTTATCAGGGTGTTTCTTGACTGGCGCCCTCTCCCCGCGAGGTGCTTCCTCATGCTCTGGAGCTTCAAAGTCACCAACCATGCGCAGATTGTCCGGGTGTTTCTTAATGGGGGCTCTCTCACCACGTCGTACATCTTCTTTTTCGGGTGTAACAAAATCTCCATCCATTCGAAGATTATCAGGATGCTTTTTACCAGGTTCACGCCTAACGTAAGGTACTTCTTCTTGGGGTTTTCCCTGGAAGTCTCCTGTCATACGCAAGTTGTCAGGATGTTTCGTTATAGGAGCTCTTTCTCCGCGAGGTGCCTCATCATGTTCAGGCGCTTCAAAGTCTCCAACCATTCTTAGATTGTCAGGATGTTTCCGCACTGGTGCCCTTTCTCCACGAGGAGCATCTCTTTGCTCGGGTGCAGTGAAGTCACCGCTCATTTGCAGATTGTCGGGGAACTTCTTGCTGGGCTCTCGTTGTACGTATGGAATTTCTTCGCGAGGCTTGCCCTCGAACTCTCCCGTCATCTTCAAGTTATCGGGATGTTTTTGCACTGGAGCACGCTCTCCTGGAAGAACTTTTTGGTACTCAGGAGCAGAGAAATCACCGTCCATGTACAGATTGTCGGGGTACTTCTTAGCTGGTTCTCGTTGACCATAAGGAATTTCATCCCGAGGCTTACCCTCGAAGTCTCCCACCATTTTTAGATTGTCCGGATGTTTCCTAACAGGAGCTCTCTCACCCCTAGGAGCTTCATCGTGCTCTGGAGCATCGAAGTCGCCCGTCATACGTAGGTTGTCTGGATGTCGTTTGATAGGAGCACGCTCACCTCGAGGAGCTTCCTCGTGAGACGGGGCCATAAAGTCACCGTCCATCTTTAGGTTATCAGGATGACGCTTGGCAGGCTCACGTTGACCGTATGGAACTTCTTCCTTGGGTCTCCCTTCAAATGTACCATCCATCTTCAGGTTATCGGGATGACGCTTAAATGGCTCACGTTGACCGTATGGAACTTCTTCTCTAGGTTTCCCTTCAAACGGACCATCCATTCTTAGATTGTCTGGATGTTTTTTGATAGGTGCTCTTTCGCCTCTCCTCACTTCTTCATACTCCTTACCAATGAACTCGCCAGTCATCTGAAGATTATCTGTTCGTCTTTGAATTTCGACTCGTTCCCCACGCTGAACAACGTACTCTTCCTTCCCGACAAACTCGCCTTGCATCGTCAGGTTGTCAGGATGGCGCTTGACAGGTTCCCGCTGGCCCCGAGGAATATCTTCGACAGGTTTTCCTTCAAAGTCACCTACCATTCGTAAATTATCGGGATGCCTCTTCATTGGAGCTCGCTCTCCTCGAGGAATTTCACCATGCTCAGGGGCTTCGAAATCGCCATCCATTCTCAGGTTGTCGTCGTATTTCTTGATGGGCTCACGCTGACCATAAGGAGCATCTTCTCGGGGTTTGCCTTCGAAATCCCCAGTCATCTTCAAGTTATCGGGATGCTTTTTCATCGGTACTCGTTCTCCGCGAGGCACTTCACTCGGCCGAGGAGTAGCAAACTCACCAGCCAAATGAAGGTTGTCTGGATGTTTCTTCATTGGTGCTCTCACACCCTTAGGAGCATCACCTTTCTCCGGTGATTCAAATTCTCCAACAACCTCCAAGTTGTCAGGGTGTCTCTTGATTGGCGCTCTCTCTCCACGGAAAACTTCGGGGCGCTCAGGAGCTTCAAAATCTCCATCCATGCGAAGGGTATCAGGATGGCGCCTAACAGGAGCTCTCTCTCCTACTGGAGCATCTTCAGGCTCAGGAGCGATGAAGTCGCCCTCCATGCGCAAATTGTCGGTCCGCCGGCGAATTTCAGCCCTCTCACCAACACGGACCTGCTCGTACTCCTTCCCAATGAACTCTCCGGTCATTTCTAAATTGTCTTCTCGGCGCACAATCGAATGTCTTTCTCCACGCGTGTATGTTTCAGTCTCTTTTCCTTCGAAATCTCCCGTCATTCTCAGGTTGTCTTGCTGTATTTTGACGGGCGCTCGGTCGCCGCGTTGGACCGGTGCCTTCTCCGGAGCATCAAAGTCTCCTTTAAGATCTAAGTTATCAGGATACTTTCTGCGAGGAGCTCTTTCCCCTCGAGGAGCTTCTCTCTTTTCAGGAGCATCAAAATCACCTTCAATCATCAAATTATCTTCTCGTCTTACTAGCTGAGATCGTTTAGTCGTTTGAACGCGCTCATATTCCTTGCCAGTGAATTCACCAGTCATCTCCAAGTTATCAGTTCTCCTAACGATGGTAGCCCTATCGCCACGGCTGTATGCGACAGTTTCTTCTTTTCCCTCAAAATCACCGTCAATCTTCAGGTTATCCGGATGACGTTTCGTTGGAGCGCGTTCACCCTTAGAAATAGGATCTTTTTCAGGAGCAGTGAAGTCTCCTTCCAAGTGCAGGGAATCAGGGTGGCGTTTGGACGGAGCTCTCTCGCCCCTAGGGACTTCACCTGGAGCGGGAGCGTCGAAGTCTCCGTCCATCCTCAAGTTATCAGTTTGTTTCTTATAGGTGGCGCGCTCACCAACCACGACACTCTGTTTCTCTGTTCTTTCAAATTCCCCAGACATCCTCAAGTTGTCATTGCGCCTGACAATTTCGGCTCGCTCGCCTTTGGTGATTGCTTGTTTTCTGTCAGTGCCGTCAAACTCTCCTTCTAGGTGAAGATTGTCACTCCTCCTGCGCATCGTAACTCTCTCTCCCTTGTGGTAAACCTGCTGTTCTCGCTCAACAAAGTCTCCTTCAAGATGGAGGTTGTCTTCTTTGCGTTTGACCAACACTCGCTCTCCTTTAACAATGCGGTACTCTTCTTGTCGGCCTTCGAACGAGCCTTGCATCTTGAGATTATCTTCTTGTTTCTTAATTTTAACGCGTTCTCCCCGCACAACTTGGTCGTCCCTGCTGTCAATAACAAATTCACCTTCAGTTCGCAAATTATCAGACTGTTTCCTGATCACGGCTCTTCCGCCCTTACCCACTACCGTCTTCTCAGTATCTTCGAAGTTTCCTTCAAGGCGCAAGTTATCAGGGTAGCGTTTGATAGCAGCTCTCTCACCCTTGCTCGGGCTGCGACTTCTACTGCGAACTTTACCGTCATCGTCAGTTCGTAAGTTGTCGGGGTAGCGCTTGATATCTTCCAGGGCCAAGTCATCAAAAGTACCGCTCTTGCGAAGATTGTCGGGATAACGTTTAATGGCTGCTTGCTCAATCTTGCCGAACGATTGACTTTCCATGATTTTGCCCTCGAATTCTCCAGCCATGGAAAGATTGTCAGCTCGTTTTATGATTTTGGTGCGGTCCACTTGATCGACGGAGCTAAACTCAGTGTTTTTCTTGTTGAGATACATTTCTCCTTCAGTACGCGACCACGTGCTCTTCTTTTGTAGCTTGACGCGGTCGGTGGCGCTTTTCGAAACCTCGTCGTTCTCGTGAACCACCGAGAAACTCTTTTGAGAGCTGCTGACTCCTGCGCAAAATCAAGGGTACTAGAAGCATGCATTGATGCAAGATATTTACACGAAGAAAAAAGTATCAGTCCCTATTTTACGTCAATGGGCATCGAAAACCAAATCAGAAAATCTTTGATTGAAACAATCTTTGAAAAGAGCACTAGTGCTATACATGAGAATGCAATAGCGCGAGAAGAGAAAATTTTCAGTTCACCAGACCAAATAACCACTACAAATTCTCAATCTTAAATATTAAAAAAATATATTTCTGGAGGAGCAACTGCATTTAACGCAGAAACCGCCCTATTGAATTACTTTAGTCCACTAGAAAAAAATTTGGTTTATTATGCGCCAACTGTACAACCACACTTGATATCAAACATTATATTTCGAAAGATTATTCGAATGAAAATTTTGCATCTTCATGAAATGATTGATGCCTGCAATGATGAGGCACTGGTCTGAACTTAACCAATGGCGAAAAATCTTTTCTTAGAATTTAGAAACCATTTTTTGTTCAAGATCAGTGTTTCTGAAGTTTATTTCGATTTCTTATAATCGATACCATTAATTATCCGTTCTCAGATCTATTAATGGTCTGTCATAAAAAACACCTATTTTTTAAATCCTGCACACTTTCTTTCAAGTCAGTAAGCCCAGATATTAATTTAAATGTACAAAAGATGCGTCATTTTGTGTCTCCATGACAGACGTCACTCCACTGATGCAAAGTCAAAGATAAAATATAACATAAATGGTTAATTATATGGAATCACCTCTGACCGCTAATTGGCATCATACAGTTAAGTACAAGCTGAGATAACTGAAGTAAACCAAATAAATATTTGAAATTTTACAAAAATACAGTGAAATATATTAGACTGAAGTATATCAGACATAAAATAACGTACAACTGAAGACAGTATGCGATGAGAACAGTGACGCAAATAAAATAAACATGTAATGTAAAAGTCCATGGAGGTATCAGGTGAGAAGAGTTATATGCATCAAATAAATGCGCGAAACTACGTAAATACAGTTTATCATATAATTCGAAGAGTGAAATTTATGCAACCGATTATTGTAATAATATAAAAATGCAGAGAAATATGAGCTCGGAAATATATGCGACGAATTACTACAGTATAAAACGCATAGAATTATGAAACAAGGAGAGAACCTTCTAGCTCGCCAGTCATCTCGAGGTGATCCTTGCGTCTTCTGACGTCAGCACGGAGGCCGGCACCAGGGGGCCCTTCTCTCTCGGGGGCCTGGAAGTCTCCTTCGAGGGTCAGGTTGTCCTGCGGCCGCCGCGGCTTCACGCGCTCCCCAGAGATGGAGAACGGCTGGTCGTCTTTGTAGCTGATGCCCGCCGCTGTGAGTACGGAAAAAATTAGCAGGCGCAAATTTGAATTGCGGAAAATTTGTAATGCAAGAAACATTGGCGTCTTTGTAGATTGAGTACTGGAAAAATTAGAAAGCACAAACTTTAATTGCGGTAAACTTGCAAGACAAGAAACGTTGGGCGTCTTTGTAGCTTAAGTATGGAAAAAATTAGCGAGCACATATATGAATTATAGAAAATTTTCAATACAAGAAACGTTGGGCACCTTTGTAGCTTATGCCTGGTTTTGAGAGTACAGAGAAAATGAGAACGCACAAACATGAATTACAGAAAAGTTCTTGTACAACTAAGATGAGCGCGCGATGGAATTTAAACACACATCCTTGCACGAGATGCTCCCATTGAAACATTGATGCATTAGGAGAAAAAATAATTTCGAGTAGATGTTTGATTTATGAAAGCGATTGCTCAAGTCATAGTCCAGTTTTCATAGCGCCTCTCTGTACTTATCGAGATTGTCCATCCAAACATCCGAATGGTCAATTATTGCAAATCCTAAAAATTAATAATACTGCTACATTCTTTGTAGTAACCAATTAGTTTGTCAGTTTTTGCAGTAGCCGCGTTACTCAGTTTACAGCTACCATCCCGTTATATGATGAAGCAACCACACTTTAGTATGCTTTTCAACTGGGAGTAATCAGGTGAAAAAAATTTGAATATTCAGGATAATGCTCATACAAAACTGTCAATGAAAATTATGAATATCAAAGAAAAAATCTAAGCAAAAGACCGATATGCTGGAAAGAAAAATTGACTAAATTAATTCCCAAAAGATTTACTCATTAACTAAAATATTTAGAGCCTAAAACACACGATAGTCGTGGCTGAGAGTCACGTATGTTACTAGCAGTTTATGAAAACTGTTCGTGCATTGAAATTATATAAAAACCATGTCATGCGATAACAGAAAGTTAAATCAGTCTCACAAATGAATGAAAAAATTAAATTTTTAACAGCATGGCGTTTCATGGGACCGTTTCTTTCACCTACCTCTAACTCGCTGCTGCCGTCCACGCGCCTCTCTGGAAGAGCTTTCCAGAGTGACCATCTCGGCCTGTGAAGTTAGTTGCTTCGTTTCTGTTGGAAGAATAATTCCTTAGAAATCAGGTCGATTTTTAAAAATACAGACTAGTTGTAAGTTGAGCATAATCCGTAATACCTTACCAGCTTAGAACGATTTCTGAAGCCAAAGAACACTTCAAATATCGGAAAGTATATAATTGTATTCCCTGCGCTTGTAGCATATGCCTTCACCTCTGACTAAAAAGCATATAACTACAGGTTATCCCTGTGACAAGCCGTGCTCATGCAATGGTGGGCCGGCAGAGAGAATTCATTCCTAGGAAGCATCTCTCGCAGAGGCCATGAAAAGTAAGTCTTAATGTTACAGAATTGACGTAGACCTAAGCTCGAATCTTTACCAGAAACTGATTAGATGGTGTTGTTCGATGTGTTGTTCTTTGAGATTAGGTTTTCGATATTTCGTCCCATAAATTTGCATTAAAACCCCAAAACTTTCCGAAAAAGTTAAAAACACACTGCGTTGTACTTAGGGCACGTAAAAACGTCATTTTGCTGATGTCGGTGAACTAAGTGCTCTTACCGTCGCATGCCAACAGAACAAAATTTTAAATAAATTTTTAATTCTACGAACATAAGAAAATCAAAGCTCACTCTCTCGCTACAGGAAAGAAAGAATTCACCAAAGCCGTTCTGCAAAGGCTGCATCGATCAATACATTGCCGCCGACGAAAAACAACATCCAACTGCGAGTTATGAACTTGCACACTGAAGTCACAAAGAGACGCATTCGCTCGATTAGAATAGTGCATTCACTGGAAAGAGTGATTTAAAACGTGTCAACACTTGTGGCACGGTGGACCTTAGGTAACTGAAAAATAACATGCGGAGCACAGAATTATATACGAGTATTAGCTAGGATAAGATGTCAAGCATCCTAAAATTGAAAAAAGAGCAGCAAAATTTCATTTTAAAATCAAATAAACTCAAAATAAACTTTACACGCCATGTAACGAAATTAAAATATGCTTTTCGGTCGCAAGGAACAAGTGAGCAGCAGAATTACGAGAACATACTATAACTGAAAGTATACCTCCCTAAAGAACATGCCCAATTGACGTAAGCATATCAGCGCCTTCAATAAATTATTGATATTTCTAGCTAGAAATTTTTTAATCTCTCCATAGTCAACGACGTACTCCCGTCAACTAAACAAGAATCACTCATGAGTTGTTACCAGTTCTCTCCAGTAGAAATTTTCCGTGAAGAAAATATGAGCCATGTTTACGAATTTTCAGACTATCGAATCGCGGAACTAATTTGTTAAATATCAATTCAGAATACAACAAAAGAAGCTCCGAGCTCAATTCTGTTCCCATTAGCAATTTTCTATTTCGATAATTTAAGTTCTTCGTTAGATCTCGAAAAAAGGTCACCTAAAAAAAGACGACCGCGCTTTACCTGAAGTTTGCTCAGTAGTACTGCTGATGTCGCGCACTTCAGAAACCTCGAGTGCATGAACAGAGTTGCGTGTCTCCTCTTGAGAAGACTCGTAGCGCACGTTTGTGGAGCTCTCGCGCTGTTCCATCGAGGATTGTTGCATGCGAGACGCGCGGCTGCTTCTGGTACTAATGGCTTGCGTGTCGCTGCTCTGGTGGTCTTCCACGGCAAACATCTCCCCAGAGATGCTGCGTCGCTGGTCCACGCTCGACGACTGTTCTATTTCCATCGAAGAGTGAGACTGTTCCACTGCCATGGACGACGACATCATTTCCTTAGATGACCTCGACGAGGATCGCTGGATTGATGAGCTTTCTTGTACATCAGATGACATCTCTTGATGCACCTCAGTACCTGACTCTTCAATAAAGGATCCTCGCGATGAAGTCACAGATTTTTTCTTCTCCATGGATTTTGTAGAGCTCCGCTTCTCGAATGAAGTCTTGCGTACTTCAACAGATGAAGTTTTTTCGCTCTTTGAGAATTTGCGTGATTTTGAAGACTTCAATTCAATTTCTTTAAAAAAAGAAACAAAACGAAAGAATGAAAATAAAGAAAACAGTGCGGGACAGAAAAGATAATACGAATATTTAAAAGGAGGATGCATTAACATAAAGGAAATAAATTTCAAATCTCATAGCTTTGCCAAATAAATTAAGATAAAAAATCTGAATAAGACAACCTTAATAAAAAGTAAAATTAAAGAGCGTCCGCTACGTTTATATTAGATTTAAAAAAATACAGACTAGTAAAAAACTTTTACCTGCCGTGTACTTAAAGTTCAAAACATCCCAAAAAGGATGGTGCACTTGCAACTTGTGATAACAAATAGTGAAATGATTGAAATCATGAGCAAATGAAGCTTAGGACTTGAAATAAAGCAGGACAATGAGCTCACCCGCGGACCCCGCAGATACCACAGCTCCAGACACAGATGCTGCTTCTGCCCCTGTCAGTGTCTGCAAAAGGCAAATTTTGATTAGTTATTGAATGAACTTAACACCTAACTTTCTAGTCTATTTTTACAAGTAAAACATTTTGATAACGTAAAAACATATGCTGTAGCATTTCGAGTTTTTCGTTTGTGGGCATTCGAGGGGAGAAGTTTCCTTCTATTGAAAGTGTGCATGGAAATGAGACCTCTCAGAGCGCTGAGTATCAATAACGTTTTTTATTTCAAGTCTATTCAATCAACAGTCGCTTACGTAATAATTCATCGGTGAGGAACTCTTCTACAGGAATGGAAATTTAAAAGCCGTAGATACTGAAATATTGCCGGATCCTCCATGGGATTGTAGCTAAAAAATATCTAGAATCTTCATCATGAAGATCAGATGGAAATTATTGAAAGAAGACATTTAATCAGACAGTCAGTACACATGTAAATCCAATTTGGAACATTAATTATGCTGTGTTTAGCGTAAATTCGTATTATTTGACGATTAATATTAGCGCGTGATGTAACGAATTCGTAGAGCGACATATACAGTTATATGCGCACATTTCAATGCACAAGTTAGATGCAGGAAGTTAATGTAACCTTACACGAAGACGTATATCTCATACGTTTTCAATGCAACTGGAAATAAATTCATACAATGTAATCCACAAACACATTTCATTTTCGTCATGCCGTCACCTTTTCTAATTTCGCATGCACTGTTTCAATGTTCATTTCTCGTTATCCTCTCAAAAATCACACAACAATAGTCACAGTTTATTTTCGTCCTCAACACATGAATTGTAATTTAACCGTTCAGCATTCTTCTAGAATTCAGATTAGCAGCGATTGTTTACATTTCATTTTCGTCATGCGGTCACCTTTTTTTACTTCCTATGCACCATTTCAACATTCATTTCATGTTACCCTTTCGAAAATTACACAGCAACAATCACAGTTCATTTTCGTCGTTAACTCATGAATTATAATTCAGACGTTCAGGGTTCTTTCACAACTTAGATTAGCAGCGATCTTTTTCCAGTATTCATCACATTTTGCGAGCAGAATTTACAATTCAGATTAGCAGCGAGTTTTTAAAGTATTCATTTATTGGTAACAGAATTTAAAAACCGCACCTGCAGGTTGGAGTCCCTGGTGACTTTCATCGCCCGAGCCTCACCCCCCACCGACACGCCCTCCTGCTGCGAGGAGAGTGTCTCAGAGAAGCGCGCCTGCTGTTCCGACGTGCGCTGCTCGCTCTCAGACCGGTGTTCTTCTACGCTCACCCTGCGAAAACACAATATATTTAAATATTTTTGCTTCGTCAAATTACTGTCAAACTGACAGACTGATGTTTTTCTAACAGACCGGTGTTCTACATATATATATACATATATGTAGATATATACGCTCAGCGTGCCCGAATACAGCATGTTTGAATATCTTTGCCTCGTCAACTTGCAATCGAATTGACAGACCAGTGTTCTTCTATGCTCAGCCTGTGCAAATACAATGTGATTAAATATTTTCGAATCGTTAATTTGTAATTAAACAAACAGACCGGTGTCCTACGCTCAGACTATCCCAAAACAATGTAATTGAACATCTTTGGCTTATCAATTTGCAATAGAATTAACAGACCGGTGTTCTCAGTCTGCCTGAACACATGACTGAACATCTTTGCTGCATCAACTTATATTCTAACTATCAATGTTAATCTACGATCTATTTGTACGCTTAGCTCGGAGCACAAGAATAGCCTTATTTAAAAACTATAGTCCCCTGATCTACTTTCCATTATCAAACTAATAACATTAATCTACGTTTTGAAGGCATAGAAGCACATGTTCACAAAAATTAAACAGGAATTTTTTGTGAATAACTTGCATAGATTAAAATGGAAATTAATCTTTGCTCCCGGTTAAAAACCCTCAAAACATCGGAACTTATTTCATCAATTCGATAAAATCCAAAAACAGACGCTAAAAAAAGAAGAATTTTATTTTAAAATATATTAAACTAAAGATCAGATTAATAACAATATATCATCAAAATATTTAATGTACATACTAAGAACCGTGACCGATTTCACTACCTGGTCGTGTGTAAATTAAAAATTGTAACGCAAGAACGTTGTAACGTCACATACGATGAGTACATTCATTTATTAATTAATCGTCAAATTTAATCGTTGGAGCAAAAAATATTGACATTCCTCTTAGAGTCTTTAGGAGTCAAAACTTCTCACGTTAAAGTATGAACACAAAAAAAATAAATAGTTAACAGAAATGGAATATAACACCAAAATTATACCTGGTAAATTTCGACAAATGACCAAAGAAATTGCATCAATTTGACTCGTTTTGCAATAACCCCAATGCTTTCACGACCACACGACCTGTTTCTATATTTTTTTTCTCGTCTATGTACATGAATTTTCCAGGCATCATAAGCCTAAAGTTCACAGCTGCTAGCTTTNACTGTTGAGGTCGAGCGATTGATACTTAAAACGAGAATTTTGGGCCCCATGTTGATATGAGTTGGTAAAATGCCTTACGAGACACTAATAAATGGCCTGAATATTGTTTCGGCTGACTTCATGTTCCTACTTCATGTGAGCCGCAAAAAATTTTAATAGTAGAGCTGTTCATGATTAAGAATAAAATATCAATCAGAATAAATTAGTGGCGTAAATTGCGAGACAGTTTGCAGCCAAAAAATATTCCTAATTAAAGCAATCAGAGCCTAACTACGCCAACTGTACTCTTCACACAATATCAAATTAAACACCAGTCAAAATGTAAAATAACTAGCTCTCAACAACCTTTTCCATTTCACAACCCTGATTTCACAAGCAGCTTTCCACACATTACAGGGGCCAAATAGTGCCTACACCCAGAGCAGAACTGCACGCCCGATTGGAACATTAACACGTTGACTGCTTATTGGGGCATCAGAGAACCACTAGGTAAATTGTTCGTTTACGTATCGGTGTGAGAGAACAGTATTTCAATTATTTCACCTTTTTCAGAAGATATTTAAACATACGAGGTAAAATATCATCATGCTGTAACATTTTCGTACTTCTTAGGAAAGACACAATTTTTTTCCAGGAGTAAAGTCATTTTTAAACTCTGCTACTTACAACCTTACTTAACATGACTGCTATACGCACATGTGCGTCCAGCGGCAGCGAACGTGTTATACCGTACAGAGCGAGAGGGTGTCGTAGAGCACTATTCACATTCCAGGTGACACAGAGCACAGACCTGTGGTACAGGTAGAAGAGCCTCACACCGGTGTGATGCAAACGCTGCACCGAACTGAGGGTGGTGCTCACCAGCAACCGAGCTACACAGTCCCAGATCACACAAAGCCTTGGCAGTAATTTCTGGTATCGAGCCAGCAAACAAAACCCTGTCCCATACGATAGTCTATGAACTAGATGCTGACGATGCTTTAGAGCGTTCATTGTGAGTAAACTCAATGAGTTGCCTATGTTGTACTTGAATAGATGGGGTATCAAAATTTGCACCCAAGTGAAATTGATATTCCAGTACTATTAGGTATTATTTCCGACAGAATTAATTTTACTCAAATTGCCATGTTATATATTAGTGAATTTTCAAAGCCACTAAGTTCATGATGAATTTTGATGAGGAAATATCCAGTACTCAGAGTAAATACTTGGAAAAATGAATGTTTTCACCGCTATAGCTTCTAATGTACATCTACATGAGCGAAGTGCCGTCGCTCACTCAATACTGACAGGAGGCCTAGTAAAATCTTGGGCGCGGCAGGTGTTTCTGACCGACTTTTATGCTAAAAGATCGATCATCGCCGCAAATAAGAGGCATAACACAACAGCGATAGATTAACCTGCGGATAACCGCTCAGACGCGATATAGCTCTCGCCATCCTATAAACCTTGCCGGTGTGAATGTGATGTACGTCGAAAGTTACTCACAGTGAGTACTGATCTCAAAAGTTACCCTGACGAGTTATTCGAGCAAATTTTTTAATTCATCGGTAATCACACCGGCTAGCCATTTCTTAGAACCCATCTTAGATCCTTCCCGAATTACCCTGACAAAAGGGTAATTTCTGAAC